>VDFB02256132.1:149977238-150577238 GCA_007258455.2 Sequoia sempervirens | reverse complement strand
AACTCATTTAAGATCATTACATACATGAGTTCTTATCCAAGAAAAATTACTGGCCTACTTCAATAATCTATTCTAAGTGTCCTTTCTAAAGTTAGCTTTTACCTAGAATCCTATTAAGACTTTAGAATCTGACCTGTGTAATAAGCCCTGAAATCCCTTTTATAGAATAAGGGAGCAACAAGCATCGGGCTTAATTACACTTACATCTCATTTCATTTGTACCATAATTTTAAATATTCTAAGTTTGTTACATGTAATCATCTAAGGAAAATGGAAGAGTAAAAGACCACATGCCACAGGGTATGTTCAGGATCATGATGGACCAAAAAGTGGTAATATGATGGGTATGTGCCTAACGTCTTTTTTTTTACCCAAAATTGATGAAATGAAAAGGGTTTTTAAAAGATATTCTCAGCTTTCCACCAATATAAATTATGTTTTACTTCTAATTTAATAAGTAATTATTATTCATTTTCTATTCAAATTACGACTAAAGTGTTGATTCATAGACTGATTGAAAAACATCTATAGCTTTCAAATGGTCTCACATTTTTTGAATTAAACATATGTGTCACATTTTATGCTTCACATACTGTAGGATTAAAAAAAGAAAAAATGAATTTCATGAAGTTTTGACCAAGCTAAGGTGGTCAGACATAAAATTTTCTTATATTTTTTAAAAGTTGTAATAAAAAATTTCATAATTAATTATTTACTTGGAAATTAATTACAAAAAAATATGCATCACATTGGAAAATTAGTCCTCTACTTATATATAAAATATTATAAAAATATATTATCATTGTATTGCGGTTAGGGTGGTTAGATAGACACCTTATTTTTTCCCTGAAATTTAAGTACTACTGCATTAAAATTTCAAATTTTCACCAAATAGATTTTTTTTTTTAGAAAGAAAACCTAGTATTTTAGAAACTACATTCAATTTCCTATAGATTCTATTCTTACATATTTTAGAAATAATATAGATAACTTACTGAAATTGTTACGTCAAGTTTCCTAACTCTGTTTTTTCTGATTTTTTTGCGACTTAAGGGCTTGTTTTTTCCATGATGATCCTGCACATACCCGAGAATCACCATTTCTCTTGGTGACTCATATGGGAAAGTAAGACTTAAAAATCTTGAATCTCTAGTTACAAACTATTTTGAAACTTCAATGGCTCTTAAGGCTAGACAATCTTCTATCAGATATTTCTCAAATTCTCCCTAGTAGAGTCGCCATTTCTGTTGGTGATTTTTCCAGCAAAACCGAACAATCCTCTAAGAAGTAGCCAAATCCTATGATGAAGAACTGCTAGGTTAGTGGCC
Source organism: Sequoia sempervirens (assembly GCA_007258455.2). NCBI lineage: Eukaryota > Viridiplantae > Streptophyta > Pinopsida > Cupressales > Cupressaceae > Sequoia > Sequoia sempervirens. Next base: position 150,575,910 of record VDFB02256132.1, on the reverse strand, counting down.
AACACAATGAGCATACGACTTTAAGGTACATACTCCTTCGCTTTAGGCTCTATGAAACCTTGGAGGGTAATCTCAATTGTGTTTCCATGCAATATAATCAACTAGTAACACATTTATACATAGATTAATTCCCATTTATGGTAGATAAAATCAATTTCACTTAAGATTTGGCAGATTTTCAAGTGAAAGATTAGCTATCTACTAGGAATTAGGGTTAATTCCACTTCTACTACCCTTGGAAATATTTTTTTTATTCAGTATTGTCTTCTCATAAGTCTAGGCCCAAAAACACTATTTGTTCATCTTATGCAAAAATTTCTAACCAAATGACTAGTGTCTCATGAATTGGAGCAATAGAGTCAAGTATACAAGAGGATCAGTAATTTAAAAATTACTCACTTAAGGAATAAACATACTATTTTCGTATTACTTTAAATTTACAAAAACTCACTATGCAAGAAACATTTACTTCTTAGAAATACTAAGCCATTCCTTACAAAGTTTATAACCCTTTTCAAAAAAAATAATTAATTCCTTGAATGAAAGCTGAAAATAGAGAATACATTCAAATGAAATATTTGAAGACAAATGATTACACCATTATTATTTCTCATTCATAACTTCATAATGAACATACATAGGAGAGTATTGGCTTCTTGACTGATATTTGATTCGATATCAGTAATTTCTATAAAACTCATTTAATATTATTACATACATGAGTTCTTATCCAAGAAAAACTTCTGGCCTACTTCAATAACCTATTCTAAGTGTCTTTTCTATACTTAGCATTTACCTAGAATCCTATTAAGACTTTAGAATCCGACCTGTGTAATAAGCCCTGAAATCCCTTTTATAGAATAAGGGAGCAACAAGCATCAGGCTTAATTACACTTACATCTCATTTCATTTGTACCAGAATTTTAAATATTCTATGTTTGTTACATGTAATCATCTAAGGAAACTGGAAGAGTAAAAGACCACATGCCACATTCCTTGAATGAAGACATGCCAGCTCATTGAAAGGTAGGTTTTGTTGTAACCGTGTTGAATCCTCGTCCTTGTTGACCAAAAAATATTCTCCAATAGAGCCTCCAACACAAACTTGTATATTATTCAGAAATAACATACGCGTCGCCAAGGTTAACTAGTCTGGAACTTCTCCTACATACAAGCCCAAAAATATTCCACTTCAACACTAGAAACAAGAAATCACATGAGTGTTGAGTAGGACAATCCTAACTAAAATGGCATGGTTTCATAAAAAAAAAAGGGTGCAATTATCACTCTGAGTCATCGACCTCAGAGGATACTCACCCATGTTTTTCTCATGGTGGGACTAGAGAAACTGTCACCACCTCGTTGTTAGAATTAACTAATAGTACTAGGGTGAGGGGACAATAATCACCCTCTGGATTAGTGTTACCCTCACCATCTGAAAGGTTATTAAAAACCTCACATGGAGAATTTCACTCCTTCAAATAGGCCTTACAGTTGTCACACTCTTTCCTTTCCTTCTTTTTATATTTCATCATCCTCTTCCCTCTATGTTTCACTAATTCTTGTGAAACTATCTATTGTTGTGGATGGTAATTTTCCTTGGTACTATACTTCTTGAATTTAAGGAATCCTATTCTTCCTTTTGGCGTATCAGGAGCTCCAAGTATCCCACTTTTATTCTCAAGATCTTCCTCAGACTCAAATAAATTTAGCTTCTTAGACTCTCGAATCATCATGGCTAACCTACTTACCTAGGACAAGAATTCCCACACATTCCTCAAGAGAATTCAACTCCCACACACTTCTTTATTAGCCCTCAACCCTCATTCATTGCAAAATGAATTATGATAAGGAAGATCAATCAAGTAATCTACATTAAATAGGAAGCTTGAAGCATGCAAAATCAATAATTTGAAAGCTCTTCACGTGACTGAGTTATATAAATTATAGCTTGATGTTGAATCTAAGCCATTGATTTTAAAGCATTTAAAACTTAATCCATGGTGATATGAGCCTTGTTTTTTTTATGTTCTTAGAAAATTGTTCATAGAAAACTGTGATGCCCACTTAAGTGTTGTGATCTGTCAATGAACAAGTATTTCCAACCTAGTTCATGCATTCATTAATATCAGTGAGGTACACAAGATTAGTTATTCTTGAAGAGAAAATTTCATTATACGCTTCATCACTTCATCATTGATCCTTCCAAAAATTTTAGGGTACAATTAGTGATGAATTTATTCATGCAATGATCTTCAGTCCATTAGATCATCCTCCTTTAAAAACTTTATCAACAACTCTCCAATCCTCTCGCTACTTTCCTTTTTTCTTTATACAGAATCCATAGGATCCTACCACGTTGCCATTTTTCATTTATGTTCACCACTTGTCGCTGATCTGCTTAATCTTTTCCTAGCTCCATTAGCAATGTAAACATCCTGGCAATGATCTATAACCCTTGGTTTAGCGGCCTAACCTTTGGTCACATTCATCCCTCTTTCGAACATCGCTAATTCAAACCTTGCATCAAGGCTTCTATCCGTGATGGGAAATGTTGTGATAGCACCAGATTTGGATACGTACAACTTGCATAAAACAAATGGCATAAAAGATATCGCTCATAGGATCATATCATATTAGTGAAAGAGAAACCCCTTAGAGAACATCCATCGTTTATTGCTAATTCAAAACTCAAGTTCTAAAAAAAATCTAAGATGAGCGATGGAGTTATAATATAAGGCCTTTGTTCATCATTAATTCTCCTCATACACTTTACAAGCAATTAGCAATGAGATAGTTCACAAAATTTATAGGATTCATCATGTATCACTGATGTAAGACTCTACACTTAAAACATATCCACAATCAAGTGATATAAGGGAAATTACATCACATCGCTCATCACCATTACAAATTCAAAAGCTTCAAAGCTATTAGCGATGAGTGATGTTAAAAGAAAATATCATTCCGTTGCTCTTTTCTAGTCCAAAGTGTGAACTTATGAATAAATTAGTGATGAGCAATGAGCTCTAAGGGTCATTAGGACTCAAGTGGAAATTTTTAGCATGTGTACATTAGTTGTTCTAAATGGGAAACCTCTCTAGGACGTGAGACTGATAGGCTCAAGATGTTGAAAATGATGAAATATATAAAATGTATAGATCCAAAGGATTCCTCACCGATTCCTTATAAAATATAAGGCCATGACCTAGGCTTAGAGGGACCAATTACCAGATGATTGATATGAAATTTAGAAAGAACAACTAGAAACAAGTAAAATGGAGTTGATGATGAAAAAAAACCCTGTGAGTATTCATAGAAACTTAAACCCTCAAAATAAAAACCCTATACCAAATACAATAAGGGTTTAAGATGGAATGAGAACAATTTTTTGAGGGTTCCATCAGGTCGTTATTTATTGTTTCTATCAAAGATGAAGTCTAATTTTCTTTGTTGTTTTTAGCTTGTAATTCACATGCAAGGATATGACATCAATGCCTACGCTCCATAGCACCATGATTTATTTTGATTCTATTTGAAAGTTGGGTAGGTGTAAGAGCGAGTTGATCCACCGTAGTATCATGTGCTTCCTAAAGGGGAGTAAGAGAACGAAGCATAGGAGGTGGGTCAATCACTTTCTCTTTTTCTTTATAAACTTTTTTTATGCGAGGGGGCATGATGGGGTGGGTTTCATTATCTCGTGGACATTTTGATGAGGAAGGTGAAGTGTGTAGTGGTGGTTGATTTAGATTTGTTGGTTCAGGTTTAGGTTCATGATCTAGATTTATTGGTTTAGGTTTAGGTTGAAGCATTGTCTCATCAAGGATTGGAGTGTCGGAAGGGGATGGGGATTGGTTGTGGAGGGACAATTCAGAGATTTTCATTGCTTTAAATTTTTTATAAGCAATGAAAAAGAAGTATTTGTGAGGTGTTATGGGCTCCATGGGTTTGGGTCAAAAGGCTTCTAAGGAGAAGTTTCCTTTAGAAGAAAAAGGGTTAAAGCTACTATGATTAGCAATGAATATGTCATTTATCATGCAGAAACTTTAAACATTTATGTATGACTGAAGGAACAAATTTCATCGAGCAAAGCCATGGATAACCTATCCAGACAAAATTGATTTGATTGTGGAATGATAAAGAATGTAACATCTAGTGTCTTAGGTCCTATTTTTAATGGAAGAACAATCGTTTTGATTGTAGGTCACATGAAACCATTATGTGTTTTGATCCATGCTCTTGGTTTGTCATGGTTATCTTGATAAAGATCATGTAATACCAAAAATTCCTAAATGATCACATTCTCGCCACAAAAAAGATCTATGAGTATCCCATTAGTGGGCTTATCATAAATACACTCGGATATGTAGAGAGGACCATTGGGAAGATTCAAAAGAATATCCTTAGAAGAGAAAGTAATATCAAGACTTTTCTTAGGTTGGCCCTTACGAGGGATAACGTCTATTGCTCCTACCAAATCATCCATAGGTTAAATAGAAGTGGTATGAGGAATAGGGTGAAGATGTTTAATCTATTTATGGAAAATCATCACATCATTGTTTTGAGTTTCACTGGCTTTCACAAATGACACATTATGTGTAGGCATGGGTTTTTTGAAAATTTACAAATTTTGATTAGGTAGGTCAATGAACGTATTGCCTTTAACATTAATATTTGAAATGGATAGACAACCAGAATCAATGAGGTCTTGCACTATGTGTTTAACATGCTTACACTATTCTATGTCATGTCCATTTTGTCTATGATAATGAAAATAATTGTTAGGTTGAAAGGTTGGAGGAAAAGGTTTAGTTGGATCCAATGGTTTAACAATAGGTAAAGAAATCATTTTTTGTTGTATAAGTTGGGTCATTGTGTTATGGAGGGTGTTTGGTAATTTTGTAAACTATCTTTTGGGATCTCCATAACTATAAGGTATCACAAATTTAACGGCTACTACTTGGTTTTTGATGGGTTGAGGTGGTGGTTGAGGAGGGGGTTGAATTGTAAGAACCCTTTGTTTGGTTTTTGAAATGGTTTCAAGTTGTTTGAATTTCTAGGTTCATATTTTGTAGTTCAATTGGAAGTGGACTTTGCATCATGACTACTAACCAAATTGTGATAGTCACAAAGGGTTGTGCACAATTGCATGAAAGAGGGAAATTTCATCATGGTCAATCTATCTTGGATTTTACTTTGCAAGTTTTCAATGAAAATATTTTTGAGATGTGGATTAGGAATCTTAACATCAATTTGGGCATAAAGTAACTGATATCGTGAGATGAAATCGGTTAACTGTTCGTTTGCATTTTGTTTACATCTCATTAAATCAGCCAATGTCTTCTTTGGAGTCATATGCACTTGAAAATGACTTATGAGTGCATCAGCTAATTCATTGAATGAACTAATTGAATTATTAGGTAAGGATGAAAACCATTCTAAGGAAGTGTCTTTTAAAGTCCTAAGAAACAGTTTATCATCAAGAACAAAGTCATTGCATAAGCCTGTGTTAGAATTGACATGATTAGTAGGATTTCCATTTCCTCCGTACTTATCAAATATAGTAATTTTTATTCCTTGTGGCATCGGTGTTCTTAGGATTTCTAAAGAGTGGGCTGCTATGAACATAATAGGTAGGTGGTTCGTTCTGGTTTTGGTTGATGGTGGATATTTTTTTACATAGAGGAGATGGTTTGGAAAAGTTGTGTGATGAGAGGGTCAGTGTGAGTGGTATGAGGTGGAAGGGAAAGTGGTGATGGAATTTATGTATTGGTAGGTCAAGTGAATTGAATGTTAATGGATGGTATGGTGGAAGAGTAGAAAACATTCGATGCCACATAAGAAGTAGGAATGCTAGCATGAATAGTCAAGGAAGGAATCATATTGCTAACCTATTGCATTGTGGTTGTAACTTGTAGAGTAGTGTATGTAGGTATGAATGCCACTGTGGAAGGAGGAGGAGTGTTAAGTCCTCCTTGACTAACCACAGTGTTTACTTCTTGAGATGATGAAGGAGCATGTCTATTGTATATATCAACAATGTGTTTCATAACATTTAAGCCATCATCACTTTCAATTAGGAAATGGATATGTTCTATATCAGGAATCATAGTCATTGAAATGTTTTCAAGACATAAGTTTTGTTGAAAATGTGCTAAATCCTCATGAATGTTAATGAATTTGTCTTGTAGAATGTGATCATTTGATGTGTCAACTTGCATATTGTTGGAAGGCATAGTATTGTTAAAGATAGAGTCCATGCCTAATGCACTATTGTCAATACTAGGAGTGGTCGCTTGAGACAACCAAATTTCCACAACAAGTGTGTTATCATTAGATTCCATGATTTGGGTTCATCAAAATGTAAACAATGATTTTGGTTTCCCAAGGGTTCCTCCAACTCTTCTAGGTTTTTCACATAAAAGGAGAGGAAATGGGGCCAAAATGCTAATGTCTACACTCAAGATTAATGTAATAGGGATTTAATGTATCTAAATATGATGTAATAATGAAAAAATATGAAAAAAAATGATTCAATGATGCTAAACCTAAGAAATGCAAAGTTCTGGAAAACACACTGTGATTTGCAAAAGTACCTAAGAATGCAAGTAAATGATGAAATAATTGAACAAAACTGGAGAGGTACACCTAGAATCTGGAATTTGATGCAGAAAGTCTCTATAATTCTACAAATTTGACTAGAAATTTTTACTAGGACACTTACGCCAAGTTGGACGACTTAGTCCAATTTCGGGGAAAATTTGCTAGAACAAGAATCTACCAAATGGGTACTCATGAATGTAAACATCATTTTTTAGGACTGGCAGTGGGACTAATTCACCATAAATGGTGACTTATTCCACCTAGGTATTTTTTGAATTTTGAGATAGGTTTCTGTAGATTTCAATCTACACTTGCTTTTTCTGCCAAGTGTTCGATCTTGATTCTGCAGAAAACAGGCTAAAAAGAGTCTCCAAGATTCAACTATGGTCATGTTGACTTTGATGGATTGTTGACCACTTTTTGACACCAAAATCCTTGACAAATTTGCATACAATTTTGGAAAACACAGATGCAAAGATGGGAAAAAGGGTTAAGGTTTACAGTATAGGGGTTTGCCTTGGTCAAACCCACTTTGGTAATCAAACCCCAGATAATTAAATGAAATATGAAGACAATGATAAATAGATAACATGTAATGTCATAAACTTACCAAACCCTTAATGTTGAAAATCTAAAGATATGCAATGAAGTGATCCAATGGATGACTTGATTATGCTTAGAATGCTTGAATGCTTGATAGATCAAATGACTAGATGAATGAATGCTTGAATGAATTGTTAGGGTTAAAATGAGAGGAAAAACCCTTACTTATACTTTATTTTTTATTAATTCCCAAAAATAGCACCTCACAGGCTAACCTCAAGGGTAAGAGAATAAAATCTTGCCAAGAAATTAAAATTATTTTGATTTTTGTGCCTAGTGGGACTAAGCCGCCCCAGGTGGCAACTTGGTCCCACCAAGGCAATTTCACTGGGTTTCAAAGATTAAAGTGCATTAAGGGGTCATTTAATCATAAGAGTGGGTTGTATTAGTGATGACAAGTCTAGAAAAGCATGAGAATTTGTTACAAATCTTTACAAAACTTTGAAATAAAACTTGGTGAGTGATAAAAAGAGTTTATTTAAGTAAATTATAATGAAAGGGTCCTAGAAAAGTGTGAAAGTGGGTTACAACACTTCACAACACCTTTACAAGGCATCCTTGAAGTCTTAGTGATTCACAAGGGTCCAAGACCTAATGTGAATGTGTTGGTCACATTACAACATTAAATTTAGGAAAAATCAAGCCAAAGCTCACTAGGAGGACCAAAACATGAGAAAATGTAGAAGGATTACTTTTTCCATGTCCATAAAATAAAAAGTAAGAGAAATATAAAAATTGAAAGAGATGAATGACATAGAAAAGAATGAGGGTACAAATAGAGGAATGTCACAAATAGAGAGAGAAAATCAAATAGAACATCACAGGAGATCACATTATGCACTTGCAATCAAACAAAAGAAAATGAAAAAGAAAGAGATAATACAAAAGACTAGTAAGGCACATGTGAGTCAACCTATGAGCAGGTCATCCAACTTTGAATCTAATTTTGTATTAGTGGAAGGTAGATAATGCAACTAAAGGATATTGGAAAATTCACTACTAGGAAAAGGCTATCAACTTATTTCCCCCACTGAGTTTGAGACAAGAATGAGCTGAGGTAGGCGATGGGAAAGGTCTTGTAGTAGTGAGAATATATTGTTATACAACTATTAAATGACAAGGAGTCAAGACAAATTAGGCTATGCAATCACTTGATGGCAATCATTTACATCAAAATGAAAGTTCTTCAATACTAACGAGAATGCATGAAACTCATGAGTACTATGTCCAAGAGTAATGTGGTATCGGTAATGTGGAACTTTTGCATCTTTAGAATATAACACTAATCTATCTTAGATTGGTGGTAATGTTATTAGTTCTTTGTTCAGAAGAAATTATAGTTTCCTTTCACTTTCAAGTGGTGGACAAGGGAACTTTAGTTTTTGTAATTTGTAAGTGCTTTTTCATTTTCTAGATTCCCCAACTTCTTGAATTGAATGTGGAGGAGGGGGGCCTAAGGTGATCCTCTCATCCTTGTCATTGTTAGGAGTGATTGGTTGGTCTTTAGGAAGGACATTCATATCAAGGAGGGAATCAAAGATCACCATAACATCACTACGAAGCCTTAGATATTCTTTAAGAACTTAATGTTTTGAGAGGGATCTTGATATCCTAATCCCTTTGTGTTTTCATGAGTTGGTATTTTATCTAGGATTTGACGGATCTCATGTTCACTTGTTGTATCACATTCTTGTTTAATCAAGATTGTTAATCCTTTTCCATATGTTTCTTCAAGATTGATGGGAGTGTGTGTTAATTTTTTATCATAAAATGGTTGAGTGTTTTCTTGTTTAGAGGAACTAGGTTCACCTATTGTAGGGAACTTAGGTTAAACTTTTGTTTCAAGATGTAAGTAACCAAACATCTCAAGGGGTGGCATGATAGGAGGATTTGGTTGTTTCATGGATGGATAAAAGGATGTGTTAGCTTCAAGGTTGTCAAGACAATCATTTAGGAACTTATCCATGTTTTCAACATCTTTGATAATAATATCAACATCATGAGGAGTACATGCATTAGGAGTTGAGTGAGCATGAGTGAATTCAATTTCGTTAGGGTCATTTCCAAAAGCACAACTTGACACATCCACTAAGGACTTGAAAGACATGTAAACCTTACTAAAGCACATATCCCTGATGCAAATTTTAGATTCTAAACTATGCAACAATGTGAAATGAAATGCTCTAGATGTAATTTTGACCTTTTAGGAATGCTCAAGATGAACTAAATTAAACTAGATGCAATGAATTGAATGAAGAAAAATATCTATAAACTAAAATATAAAGGAAATAAAAATAAACAAAAACTAAATTTTAAATGCTAGAAAATGCAATGCAGAATTTGCAGAGGGACTGATTCACCCAGGGTGGTGAATGAGTCCCAGTGATGATTTTTTTTGAAAAAAATTATAATTTTTTAATTGATTTTTTTTCTTTTTATGTTTTCTAATTTATTTCAAATATTTAAATGCAGAATTTGAATGATTTTTAATGAAATTAAGCACAAAAATGCAAGCTAAATGAGCTTTCACTAATGCAAAATTTGAAACCCTAGAATGAAAATTAACCAATGCAAGTATTAATGCAATGTTAATGCAATTTAAATTTAGGATGTAAATGCACTCCAAGTTAGAATTATGATGTTCAAAATGCAGGTTCACCAAAATGAAAGGTGGAAAATTGGATCTCCTCTAACCTTTAGGGTTTTAAGACCTAAAAGGAAAGGGGGAAATTTTCACTAACTTTCACTCGAGAACAAACCCTTGAGATCTCAATGCAAAAGAGAAATAGATCTTGCAAGAGGGTTCTCCTAAGGGATGAATGAGATATAATGAGGGGTTCACCACCAAGTTTAGACTTGGAAAAGACAATGATATACAAGATGAAATGTAAAACCCTAATTGAATGCAAACTAACACTAAATGACCTAGAAAGATGAATGAAATGCAACATGAAACTATGAAAATAGGAAGTGTGAACTTGGGAATCCAGAGAAGGATAAATGGAGGTTTGAACCACTAAAAAATATAATGCCAAGGCTGATTGGGACTCATTTGCCAAGTTGGGAAAAACAGTCCTATTTTTGGGAAAATTTGCAGGAACACAAATCTATCAAAAGGGTATCCAGATCTGTGAAATCCTAAAAAATGTACTCGAACTGGGGACTCACTTGATAGAAGTGGTGAATCAATCCAATTGGTATTTTCTACAACTTTAAAAACTAATTCTTCTCTTCCTTGTTTGCTCTGTTCTTCTTGACTAATTTTTGGATATGAATCTCCGATTTGCAACCTGTAGATCTTCAATATTCTCCAAGGCTTGATGACAACTTTGAATGATTTGCAAATTTTATCCAATCTTTCTCCTTATGAAATATATAAGCTAGACTTATAAATCACACATAAAGGAGAGGGAAAAATGTTGTTGGGTTAGTGGATAGGGCTTTTCCTTGGGAAAACCCCTTGTTGGTAATTAAACCTTGAAATGAAAGCAAATGGGAATGGAAAATGATAAATGAACAAATAGGAATGTTTCAACTCACCAAACCCTAGCAAGAAGGTGCTGCAAATATTCTTGAAATGGCCATAATGGATGTGGTTCTTTACTCTTGCTTGGTTGATGTTGGTCTTGCTTGAAACACTTGCTTGAATCATGAACCCTACATCACAATTGTTAGCACAATAAAAAACATGAGAGATGAAATCTTTGACATGATGATTGACACTTGAATGTTTCTCTAAAATGTTTGATAATTTACCCTTGAATGCTATTGAATTCTATTGTAAATGCTCAAAATGATCTTGTGAACTCTCTTGAATGCTAGGTGAGAATATAAGTGTAAGAACCTTCTATTTATACTCAATTATGCAAGAATTACTGAAATTACAACACTACAAGCCGACATCAGATCTAGGAGAATGAAATCCTATCATAAATTTGAATTAAATTTGATTTTGGGCCACATGTGACTCATTTTCCCAAGGTGGTGAATGAGTCCCATATGGGACCAAAAACCAAAAATGCTTAAAAATGTGTGAAAACTGGTTCGGTGCAAAAAGATCCAAGTGAGACCCATTCACCCGAGGTGGTGAATGAGCCCCAAATTCCTAAATATGGGACACAAGCTAGAAACACCAAAATTTTGATTGGTTATTGATTGGTGTCAGGATTATCCTCGAAAAGATGTAATAAATGAGGCTTGTGGGTACAAAATAGGGCCAATTAAAGCATAATAAAGCCCAATTATGAATGAAAATCCTAGAGAAGTGTGAAAGTGTGTTACAAAACTCTAAATAAGGAAATATTAAAGTTGATTTTGATTAAAAATAGGTTTATTATGTTTAATTATTTGATAATACCGTAGAAAAGTACAAAAGTGTGTTACAACAATTTACAACACTTTAGCAAGGTACCATTAAAATACATTAGTTTACAAGGACCCAAGACCAAATGTGAATGTCATAACACTAAATCAAGGCAACATTAAGCCAAAATCCACAAGGAGGGCCCAAAATAATGTGAAAATGCAAATTGATACATTTTTCTACACTACATCTATAGGCATGCAAGTTGTGTTATGTAAGTTGGCCATATAACTGCAAATGAAAAATGCAAAATAGGGAATGTTGAAAGGAGTCTTGCTTTGTTCATCTGAGGTCTTTACTCAGGTAACACGGTGCCTAATGTCTCTAAGAGAGGACCAACCAAAGAATAGAAAATTAACAACTTAGGAGATGTAGTGTGTCACATCAAGCCACTAAGAGGAATGTAATATGCTAAGATAGATCACACTCATGAGAGACATAACAACCAATGTCATCCGAAAAGTGAGAAACACATCATATCAAATAAGAAAACTGCACCATGAACCATGAAGAAAGAAAAATACCAATGTATGCCCCCACTTTAAAGAAATTTCTAAAAACCATGCTATGAGCAATTACCTTAAAGTAGGAAATGATCATTTCCAATAGAGAAGAAGACATGAGAGACAACTTGGAAAGCCCTATGCCAAGTCATATGTTTCCAAGTAAAGATATTTCATGAAAGAGAAAAAGAAAAGAGAGAGGTTTCCCCCAAAATGAAAACACCAAACACATAATGGATCTATGGATTTGGGGTTAGTATGTTATTGCTACAATGTTTCTAGAGATATCGAAACTATCATCATCCCCCAAATACACATAGAACTAGAAAAATGACAAAGAGAGTGAAAACAGAGGAATACCTGTTGGGTCAACATGGAAGAGGCATGATTGTATCGACGCCTTGTTTCAATGCCAAAAGGAAAACACAAGAAAAATGAAAAATAGAAATAAATAAAAGCAAAGGAAAAGCATTTGGGTTAGCATGGAAGAGAAATGAATGTCTCTATGACTTGTGTCATCCCCAAAAGAAAAACACAAGAAAAATAAAAAATAGAAATAAATCTAAAAGATGAATGACATATAGAAGGATGAAGGTAAAAATAGAGGAATGTCATGAAGAGATAGAGAAAATCAAATAGAACATCATGGGTGATCACATTACACACATGAAATCATACAAAAGAAAAAGAAAGACTAGTAAGGAACTGTGATTCAACCCAAAGAAGGTCATCCACCTCCCAATCTCAGTATTTATAAGAAGGTAGACAATGAACCTAAGGAACAATATCAAATGCAATACTAAGACAAGGCTATCTACATCTTTCCCCCACTAAGTGCAAGACAAGAATGAGCTGAGATAGGTGGTGAGATAGGTCATGTAGTAATGAGAATAGAATGTTCTACAACTATTACATGATGCAGAGTGGAAAAGGATATTATTTCTATTCAGTCCAATCAATATTTTCAGAAATATCATACCTATCGAATATACTCTGTAAGGCATGGAAATAATTAGTGCTATGTCCATGAGTCTATTGGTATGCACAATACTTTGTGTTATCTTTAGGAAATTTGACTCTAGTATGGCATGGTAGTTTTATGAGACCATGATAGAGAAGCATTTGCAATGCTTTCACATTTTCATTTATAAAAAGGAAGATGGAAGAGCTTGCTAATGTCACCAAATTCCCAAATTTAATGTTGAGGAGGAGGACCTAAGGTGATCCTCTCATCCTTGTCATTATTATGAATCATTGGTTGTTCTTTAGGAAGAAGGACATTCATATCAGGAGGATAATCTAAGATCACCATACCATCACTATGAAGCCTTAGGTGTTCTCTAGGAGCACTTATGTTGTGAGAGGGATCTTGATATACTAACCCCTTTTTGTTTTCATTAATTGGTATTTACACTAGGATTTTATGTATTTCATGTTCACTTGTTGTATCACATCCTTGTTTACTCAAGATTGTGAATCCTTTTCCATGTGTTTCCTCTATATTGATGGGACTATTTGTTACTTTGTTATCATAAAATGGTTGAGTATTTGATTCCTTCGAGGAACTAGGTTCACCTGTTGTAGGGAACTTAGGCTTAATTTTTTTTTTAGGATGTAAGTAACCAAACATTTCAAGGGGTGGCATGGTAGGGGGATTTGGTTGTTTCATGAATGGATAAAAGGATGCATTAGCTTCAAGGTTATTAAGACAATCATTTAGGAACTTATGCATGTTGTCATCATTTTCTCCAATGATGTGAACATCACAAGGAGGACATGCATTAGGAGTTGAGTGAGCATGACTAAGTTCAAATTTGTTAGAATCATTTCCAAAAGCACAACTTGAGATATCCACTAAGGACTTTAAAGACATCCAAATCTTACTAAAGGACATATCCATGATGCAAATTTCAGATTCTAAACTATGAAACAGTGTGAAAGGAAATGCTCTAGATATAATTTTGAATTTAAGGAATGCACAAGATGAAGTAATTTAAACTAGATGCAATGAATTGGATGAAACACAAAATATCTAAGCTGAAATAGAAATACAATAGCAACAAACAAAAACTCATAAACTGACTTTTAAATGCCAAAAAATGTAGTGTAGAATATGAAAAGGGATTGATTCATGCAAGATGGTGAATTAGTCTTGATAATGATTTTTTTTCTAAATTTTCAAAAAAAATTAATTGAATTTTTTGCTTTTTATGTTTTATGATCTGAATCTAAAATGAAAATGCAGATTTTGAATGATTTTGAATGAAATTAGATGAAAAAATTAAAGGTAAATGAGCTTTCAGTAATGCAAAGTTTAAAACCCTAGAATGAAAATTAACCAATGTAAATCCTAATGCAATCTTGATGCAAGCCAAATCTAAGATCAAAATGTACTCTAAATCAAAATTTTAAGGTTCTAAAGGTAGGTTCACCAAAATAGAACTAATAAAAGTGATTTTTTTTGGTAGAGTGATTATTATTAAGTGTTATTACACCCACTTTTGAGGCTTCCACTCAAGGATAACCCTAGAGATCTCATTGAAAAAGAGAAAGAGATCTTGCAATAGGGTTGTCCTAGTAGTTGAATATGATCTAATAAGGGGTTTACCACCAAGTTTAGACTTGGAAAAGTTAATGAAATGCTAGATGAAATGAAAAACCCTAGTTGAATGCAAACTAACACTAAATGACCTAGAAAAGTGAATGAAACAACACAAAAAAATTCAAAATAGAATGTGTGCACCTAGAAATCTGGAGAAGGTTGAATGGAGATATGAAACATTGGAAAAATTTCTTTTACTATTGATTGGAACTCATTCACCAAGATAGGTGAATTGGTCCAGTTTCTAGGAAACTATGCAAGAACTAGAATCTACTAAAAGGGTATCTGAATTTGTAAAACCTAAAATTTGAATGGAACTAGGACTCATTCACTAGAACTGGTGAATCAGTCTAGTTAGGATTTTCTACAACTTCAAAGGATGATCCCACTCTTATTTTCTTCTTTGTTCTTCTTGATTGGTTTTTGAATCTGAATCTCTGATTTGCAACCTATGGGTCTTCTCCATGGTTCTCCAAGGCTTGATGGCAACTTTGACAACTTTGAATGATTTGACAACTTTTCTCCAATCTTTCTCCTTAGGAAATATTAAACCTAGAACTACAAATTGTATACAAAGAAGAGGGGAAAGTGTTGTTGGGTTAGTGGATAGGGGTTTTCCTTGGTCAAACCTCAGTTTGGACGTCAATACTTGAAATGAAAGCAAATAGAAATGGAGAATGATGAGTGAACAAAAGTTAATGTCTCAACTCACCAAACCCTAGCAATAAGGTGCTACAAATATGATTGAAATGGTTGCAATGGATGTGGTTCTTAAATCTTGCTTGAATGATGTTGATCTTGAATGAAACACTTGATTGAATCATAAACTCTACATCATAGTTGTTATCATAATAACAAAGATGATGGATGAAATATCTGACATGATGATTGATGCTTGAATGTTTCTCTAAAATGCTTGATAATATACCATTGAATTCTCTTGAATTCTCTTGTGAATGCTTGATGATATTTTGAATGCTAGGTTGAAAATACGAGAGAAAGAACCTTGTATTTATACTCAATTATGCAAGAATTCCCTAAAATACAACACTACAAGTTGACATCAGATCTAGGAGAATAAAATTCCACTAAAAATTTGAATTAAATTTGATTTTGGGGCCACACGAGACTCATTCACCCAAGGTGCTGAATGATTCCAATCAGAGATAATGTATGGGACCAAAAACCAAAAATATTAGAAATGTGTCAAAACTAGTTTGGGGCCAAAAGATCCAGATGGGACCCATTCAGGCCCAAGGTGGCGAATAAAACTAGATCCCTAAATCTGGGCCACAAAAGCTAGAAACACCTAAATTATGATTGGTTACTGATTGGTGTCAGGATTATACTAAAAAATATTCAATAAATGATTAAAGCATAAGAAAGATGAATTATTAATGACAAGCCTAGAAAATTATGAAAATGTATTACAACACTTACAACACTCCAACTAAAGTAATATTAGGATTGATTTTGATTAAAAATCTAGGTTTAATATGTTTAGTTAATTGATAAAACCCTAGAAAAGTGTGAAAGTGTGTTACAAAACTTCACAACACTTTAGCAAGGTACCATTTAAATTCATTAGTTCACAAGGGCCCAAGACCTAATGTGAAAGTGTACAACACATTGCAACACTAAATCAAGGCACCATTAAGCCAAACTCACAAGGAGGGCCCAAACAAGCCAAGAAAATTAGAAGGGTTACTTTTTTAGTGACTGCACCATGATCATTAACATAACCATTTTGAATGTGATTAGAATCAATGAGGTCTTGCACAATATGTTTAAGACAGTTACAATATTTCGTATCATGTCCATTTTGTCAAGAAAATGGAAATAGGAATTTTTCTATAGTTTGATCGTAAAGGCTTAGTAGGATTAGGAGCTCTAACAAGAGCTAAGGAAATTAAGTTCTTGATCAAGAGCTCCAACATGGTGTTATTAAGGGTATCAGGTAAAGGGATGAATTGTCTATTTCTATCTCCAAATTTGTATGGATTTTTCATCTTTATAGCAGTGACTTGGTTGTCAACATGTTGAGTTAGTTGTGGGGGATTAAATTGTGAAAATCCATTATTTTCTTCTTGAATGATTGATAGTTGGTGTGATGTATGGATTCAAATTTTTCAAGATGGCTAAAGGGAATCTTCATTTCATGACTACTAATCAAATTTTGGTAATCATGAAGGGCAGTACACAACTATGTGAAGGAGGGAAATTTCATCATCCTAATATTATCTTGTAGTTTATTTTACAAATTTTCAATGAAAATTCATTGAAGATCAAGATCAGGAATCTTAATGAACTGATTAGTGAATAAAGCAATTGATAATAGGCGATAAAGTCAGTGACCTTTTCGTCATATTTTTTCTTACATCTCATTAAATATTCTAAGGTCATCTTAGGATCCATGTGCAGTTGGAAATGATTAAGGAAGGCATCAATAAGTTCATAAAAAGAACATATTGAATTATTTGGTAAGGAAAAAAACCATTCCAAGGAAAATGTCTTTCAAGGATCTAGGGAAGAGCTTAGCCAAGAGTTTATCCTCAAAAATGAATTCACTACATAAGGCTATGTATGCAAAAACATTGCTAACAGGATCTCTTTTCCCACTGTATTTTTCAAATCTAGGAATCTCTATACCTTTTGGCACTTTTTTTTTCAATATCTCCAAGGATAAGGGGTTTCTTTTGACATATTGTTAAGGTTGACCATTTATTTTGATTAAATGTATCAATTTTTCATTGGAGTGATGAAACACTTTGTAAGGGTTGGTTAAGGATGAGATCATTGTTTGTGTTGTGATATGGAGGTGAATAAGGTGGAGGTGTATACGTATTCAAAGGACAAGTGAAGTGTAAATTTTTGAGGGGAGATGGTTGAGGAGATATGAGATTTGAATGCATAAAACTAAAGGGATTCACAATGGAAATTCCTAATGTATTATGGACATTGATAGTAGGTTGTATGGTTGTTGTAACAGTTGGATAAGTGTATGTTAGAATAGAGGTTATGGTTGTGGAAGGAGGAATTGAATTTCCACCTTGACTTTGGGTATACTAGAAAGCTTGAGCACAACTAATCATTGTAGGGACATGGTTGGTAATGATGTGATTTAAACTAGGAACAACTTATATTCCATGTTCAATTCTCCTCATATTATCTATGATAGGAACCACATTACCGACAATGTATTTAGAACTCGCTAAACTTTGCAATCTCTCTAACTCTTCATCCATTCTTCTTATGTTCTCTTGAGGGATATTAGCAAACCTTGATTCAACATTAGTCACATTAGGTGTTGGTAAAGAGGTCATAGAAAATGAAGTTTCATGGGTATGGTCCATAGTGGGTTGACTAGTCTCAATACTACAAGTGAAAGAGTTAGAGAACCCAACATCAATGGAGAATGATATATTGTGGGATGGCATGAGTCTCGAACTACTTCTCATGAAAGTATTGGCAATAGAAAACCAAGTTTTCAAGCTCATAAAAGTTTCACAAACCCAAGGTGCACCCAAAATGAATAATAGGAAAAATGCAATTAAACACCCTAGAATGTAAAGTGCAATGCAAGTATGTAAAAGAAATTTATAGATTTAAAACAAGATAACTTTCTGATTATGCTATGTAAAAACCTGAAAAATGATGTCTTTTTTAAATGTAAATTGGAACTCCAACAATCCACTAAATTTCAAAAATTAACCTTAATATGAATAATTTCAGAAAACAAAAATTTTGGAAACTAAAAAACCAAACTAAATACAAGAACAAAAAATGCAGAAATTGTGTTTTTGATGCTCATAAATTCAGAAAAATCCCTGATTAGGGACTCATTCACCCATGGGTGAATGGGTCTCACTTCATGGTTTTTAAAAATTGATTTATAGGTTTCTAAGTTGATTTTTTATGCTTTTCAAATTCTTATTTCAAAGAGGTAATTATAGTTTCAGATTTATGTAAAATTAGGTCTAAATGCAAGTGCAAAATAATGCTAAATGGCAAGCAAGAATACCTAATTTGAGATGGAATTTTGATTCAATTTTTTGATGTAAATGACTGATCATGCAATGTTATGTAAACATTATGTGAAATGACTGATATTTTTTAATTTTACAAATTTTAAAGAGTTAAAAAATGCAAACGTAAAACCCTAAATGATATGCATTCTAATGCAAGTAAACAACCCTAGATAAGATTCAAATCGATGCAATGCAATGGAAAGTAATGCAAACCCTAGATCTAGGGCTTGAAAGGACTCCAAAATAAAAAAAATTATGATGCTCAAAAGTTGAGTGGATCAAAACAAAGGGGAATATTGTTGGCACTATCTATCATTGTGGTTTTCATTAATGTCAAAACTTGAGGATATTGTTGTGATGTCAACACTTGATGACATTGTTGCATTAGTTGTATTGATGGAATTTTTTATCTTTGATGTCAACACCTGGTGAGCCTATTGTAATTGGTTGTCAACACTTGGGAGATTATTGTACATGTTTGTGAGATTATTGTTTGACATTGACTATCATTGGTGTTGCTATCATTGGTGTCTATAGTTGTATTTTGTTAATACTTTATAATGATAAGATCATGGTTGGATATCATGCCTTTGATGTTGCTGGGGTTCATGGTTGGATGTCATGCCTTGTTTGATATCAAGAAAAGATGTATTAAGTATAGTATTTGATGTTATCATGATGATATATTAAGATGAGTATTAGAAGTAATGTTGATGAAGAGTTATTGTGGATGGTCTCTAGTATGTTATATGTTATCCTCTATTGTTCGTAAGAAAATAAGTGTTGTTGAAAGAATTTTTTTATCTCCACAAGTTGGTTAAAGTTTTTGTTGGTTTTTTTTTAAGAACCAAGCTGATCTTCATAATTACCTATGGACTTTTCCATTTCCAATATTTCGCAATCTAAAGGGATTGGCCAACGAATGAGTGAAAGCTGCTAAACTTTCCTCTTGCCTTTGGGATTTGTGAAACCTGGGATGGTGATCCCATAATTTATATTCAAGAACTTGTGCAACTAATATTTAAATGCATTGTAAACAATAGATAATTCTCTTATAACCACTCAACAATGTAGTGTATCAAAATAGTTGGTAGTTCTTTTAATAATACACTACACTTGGAGCATGAGAATAGTGAAATTCATCATAGAATAACTGCAATGGTAATTCATTTAAAAGGTTTGTAAGTAAAGAGTGATTTGCTAATGAATCAACCCAGAAACTAAATTATGAATACCTTTCCTAAACCAGTGCCTTATCCTAAACACAGAGTCAATCCTAACCTATGCAACTAGATAAAAATTCAACACATAGCAACATATAAGTTTAAGAAACATTGCACTACAATACTTCCACATTACATTCATGACCACCACTTCTTATAGATATCCTAGCAGATAATTCATATGAGATAACAATCTCATTCAAGCATTTACATTATTTCATTGAAATAATAAGCAATAATGAAATTATACATCCATTGGAAAGCAATGTAGATGAAAAAAACAATCCTTGATTATTTTCATTCATAACTTGTAGAACAAGTACAAAGGAGAGACAACAACCATGAAATTAGCACCATTCTATATTGTATTTGTTATCTTTTATCAAAATTACATATGTAATTATAGACTCAGAACTTAAGACAAAATTCAAAACATGCTCTATAATCTTTCTATAATTCACTGTGTCAATTGCATTACAACAAACTGTTGCTTCCTAGCCTTGAATTCCTTCTTATAGAAATGAAGGAGCAAAAAAATCTTTGGGACAAAAAGCACACATGTCACTATTCTATTGGACCACTATAACATATATTCCTTTTTCAGTTACATTTGAGGTCTTAGATGATGGCAAAAATTAATCCTCATTTGTTGTTACAGATCTATACCCACCTTCAAAAGGCATCATTTATTTGTTACAACTACTCCCACATATATTCCTCACGATCAAAAGTGTTTTCCACATGCACACCCAGTCAACAAAATTTAAAAAAATGAAAAGAAATAAAAGATACAAAATTGGTTTATCCACATCAACATTTATGCCATCAATTTTCATGTTGAGGAGAGAAAAATATATTTTACAATACTTTAGCAAAATCCTAATCTGCATTATTTTTAGTCTATTCATTGTTTCGCTCATTTCTATTATTCATCATATCCACTATCATCTCCCTATAAGCTTATTCAATATAATTTTCCAACCAGGTGATGTATTCATCCTTAGTTGGCCACTTTGCATCCAATAGTTTTTGTACTTTTAAACTATGTTGACTGTATCTCGCATCAATTAAGGCTTTAGCCTCTTTGACAAAAGTATCCATTCTTGTTTCAATTTCCACCATCATATCAACATTTGGATTCAATATGGTGTAATCATCTACAGTTAGTTACATCCTAGCTGACATGAGAAACTCTCCCAAATCATTCCTCCATGTATCAAATTACTTTATCTCAACTCTGGAATTCAATATCACAAGCATACCACACTCTATTTCTTTGAATACTTTCAGGTTGTTCTAGAGTTGCATCCCCAACTTTCCATGAAAATTTGTTATCTCATTCACTAATTCAATGACTTGTAATATATTAGGGATATTTGTAGGTGCCTCAGGATCTTCCTTCATTTAAGGAATCATTTCTTTTAAATCACCTACCCTAGTACTCCACTTTATCCATTCATTCTTGAAGGCTTCTTGAACCTGCAAATACCTCATGTTTGCTTCATGAATGCTCTTATAGGTATCCCATACATCATTAGCCCTATTGACCAATTTGGTCACTCTATGTTTCAAAACATCCTAAAAAATGTTATTTTCCACCTTAAAAGTTTCAATTTCAGCTTTCATAACATTTTCCTTTTATGTCTTTAACTGATTATTCAAATCATTGATTCTCAAGGCCAAGGTCTCCCTATCTTTTGTAGAAAATTATAAAGAAGAAGATGGAAAATATTATGTCCTCACTGTATAGCTACCTGAATAGTGGCTTTCATCTTGTTTATTTCATCCAAGGCCTTATTGTACTCCTTTACCAAAGAATCATACTTCTTCTGAGATATTTGTGTTGTGTCTACATTGAGCATTCCAACATGAGTAGTTAACTTAGCTATTTGGAAAAGTGTTTGTTTATGGCTCTCTTCACCACCAAGGAACCCATAACCTCTTCATAGGTCTAGCAACCTCATGCTTTCCAATATTGGGTGTCATGGACTAGATTGCTAGAGTATGCAGCTTCAGACTGTATCCAAATCCAAACACCTTATTTTAAAAATTCTCCTCAGAAATAGAAGCTTGAGGGACTCTTCTTATTGCATCAAGTGCAATATCTAAGGTGATAGTTCTCCCTCATAATAACATTATTCCACTATCTGCTACAATTTTCCTAGCCTCAACAGAAGTGAGTTGCAATCTTAGCCATAATATTTCCCTTCTCTTCCCTCCTAGCCTCTTGTTGTTGAGAAGGATCAACACTAGCCCTTGCTTGTTCAATCCTCTCCTTTATTTATTTGCTTCTCTATTGAACCATAAATTCCTTAAATTCCAGAGATTTCAAAAAATCATCATCTACAAGGAACTCAGTGCAATTCTTGATCCTAGGATCATCATTAGTTTTTTCAGCATAGTCCCATCGGACAATTATTTCTTGGGGAACTTTTGAATCAAGATATTTGTAATACTAGGAGGAAGGAATTCCCTTTCGACCTCCTCATCATCAAGTAAATTCTCTTCCATTTGGTATCATCAATTACTTCAACACTTTCTTCTTGCACATTTGTAGGATGCTCTGGAACATCCATAGCTTGAGGTTGTTGATCTAAGAGAACTTGTTCTCTCTCAGCAATATGCTTTACCTTTACCTTGAAATTAGCACTTTGGTAATCCCTCAGCTTTGGAAAATCTATTTCAAAATGATTTTCAATTACATCATATGGGATTATATAGAAATCATTCCTATTCATAATTGTCTCTTCAATTTCAATTATAGATGTCCATTCCCTCTTTCTAGATATAATAGCCTCAATCACTAGTCAAATTTCTCAACATATCATCTATGTACAAGAAGTTGTCATAGATCCATGATAATTTTTTCTCCCTTCTCTGTGCATGAAAAAAACCCTCTAGGTCAAAAATCCTAACCTCATTAATAGGTATCC
This sequence comes from Sequoia sempervirens, assembly GCA_007258455.2. Classification (NCBI taxonomy): domain Eukaryota; kingdom Viridiplantae; phylum Streptophyta; class Pinopsida; order Cupressales; family Cupressaceae; genus Sequoia; species Sequoia sempervirens. The sequence goes on along the minus strand of VDFB02256132.1, from coordinate 150,553,052 downwards.
TTAGGTTATTCACCATGATTCCAAATTTTTCATACCCTTTAGGGGGAGTAACTTTAAAATAAGCAAAAGAACATTGGGGATTTACCAAAATACCCTTCCTAGGATTTTTGAACATTTCAAAATCCATAAAATCCAAATGGTTAGAAACATGTGGGGGCAAGCAGTGTGTTGCTACCTTGGATCCATAAGCCCTAATCAAAATATACTCTGAGTGCAGAAACAAATCTATCCAATTATGTTGCTTATGTAACTCTGGCACCTCCCTTGGGCACATAATGTTTCAGATTGCTAGAGAAAGCCTATGAATAGGTGTCACACCCAAACTCTCCAAGATACAAAACCTAATAATATTAAAAAATTCCAAATAATTGGAATTGGGACAATCCTGGTCCCAAATATGTGTCCGTGCATTTGGACAGGAAAAACATTACCCTCACTGTCCCTCAAACTTAGTTTCAGTTTTCTTTTCTAGTTTTGATCACCCTCAAATAGAAGCACATGCATTAATAGAGAATAATGTGGGAAATGTAGAGGGATAACCTCCTTTCTCAGATTGATGAAATCTTGATGCATTTTCTTTGCAACATAAGTGAGATAATGAAATCCAATGTTCTGATTATGACCATGTATATCTGCTACCATTACAAGTAGGTCAATGGCTATCCTAGCCTCAAAATTATGGGCTAGAACCTAATTTATACAATAATATGTGTTTTTAAAATAAAATAAAAATTATTCACATTCAAAAGGCTCAACATCTTTTGAGGCAAACCTCTCTTTTCTCTTCCTATGCATTACCAGTAATTTACTTTTGTATGCAAACCTCTTTTTCTCAAATTCACCATATAGAGTCATACATTTGATGTTAATCGTAAAATTGGGATTCAACCCAAATATGTCCACAATCTTTTCCCTCATCACCTCGAGGATTAAATTTCCATTTTCACTTTTGATTCTTCTATTTGTAGGGTCATAATGCTTGGCCAATTACATCATCACATCTACCTCCACAAATACATTAGGTACCACCAGCTTCCCCAATTTAAGCCCCCATAGGCAACATGTCGACTTCTTAGAATTCCTTATGTTAAAAACATATATTTAGAAAAACTTCCACCCACTTTGAGGCTGAGCCAACTCTCCAATTTCACCAACATTGTCAATCAATTTATTCGTCACAACAACCTAACATGTGGGTCTCTTACCAATTTGTGACCCACCTTCTTTTACTTCTCTAGAGGCCCTTTCCATGAATTTCTCTTGATTTTTCTTTATACTTCTAGGCCTTGAGGATGACACAAATGTAATTGGCATAGGGTTAGATGTTGTAGGTGGCTCTGGTCTAGACACAAATTAAACATCTTGGGTCTTAAGCATTTTAACTCTTTTCTACTTTGGATCTCTTTCTAGCCTAATACTAGATTCACTAGGCTCCGATTCACTCATATTTGCAATGTGGTAAAACTAGGGTTTACAGTTTTCTTAATCAGAAAGATCTACACAATTTTGAAGACCCAAGACAATTTATAGAAAAAAATATTCCCAAACATTACACAATGTTTATATTCCTTACTTAGGACCCTTAATGGGTAAATTGTAAGAAAGTTATCTCCCAAATTCTGTATAATTTTTCAGAATATCACAATTCAATATTTTTCATAAGAGATACAACAATTTTCTTACCCAAGTGAACAACTGATACAAATGTTGTAATTTCTTGTTGGAGTCCTCCACACTATTTCTTCAGCTTCTAGCTTTCTTTTGCACTCTTGAGTAGTCCCAAATCTATCAGAAACAAGCTAGACGTGTTCTTTATGGTCAAGAAACTGAACATATCACCATTAATGGTTGATAGAAAGCTCACACAAGCAAACTAACACTTAGTCATTCATATTTAAACCCTAGTCATTGATTACTTCATTTTAAAACCACATCAATAGTTCCCTTCTCACCTTTCTACTTTCATCTCAGCTTTAAATGACGTCCTTTGCATGTTGGAACTTTGTCTTTTATTTAGAAACCATCACTCATTGTTAGTATCTTTCACCTTCCACAACTCCTATTAGCGATGTGACCATCCACACAATGAGATCTTAGCCATTCAATTTTAAGGACCATCCTTGATCACATTCATTTTCCATCACGTATCACTGATTCATGCTTTGAATTCTAGATCACATTAGCAATGGGAGATAGGGCGATAGAACAAGACCAAGACATGTGCACCTACATTAAAATCAAAGGCACAAGAGTCATCTCTCACAAGAGAAATTAAATCAGGAAAAGAAAGTTTGAAAAAATGACTACATTTCTCCTCACTATTCTAAAATTCAAAATTTACAACAGATCCATGATGAGTGATGGAAAGTGATGCAAAAAGTACAAAGGGTCATCACGCATCTCTAATTTACAATACAAGACTCTCAAGCAATTAGTGATAAGAAGGAAGCCAGTGATGACACATGTATCATGCATGCTTAATACAACATTAAACATTCAAAACCCATCCATGATACATGAAACAAAAGAAAAACCATTCATCACACATCGTTGATATAAATTTGCATTCATAAAACTATCCACAATGAGTGATAAATGGAAATGGTATACATGACTTAAATGGGATAATTCAACATGTGCTCATAAGTTTTATTTTAAAAAGGGTACCATCTAGGATGACATATGAAAATTCCTCAAAGGATTTTAAATTATATTATTTCAAAGGGTGTAAAGGCCAAATAAGGTCAATCGATCAACCTTATAAAATACAAGAATTTTGGACCTAGGCATGAGGGGCCGACTACTCCATGAGATCCAATAACATAAGATGTTTTAGTATGAATTGGGACGTGCAATAAAAGTTCAATGTTGAATTAGAGATTTGGTAAGGATGCAAGCTTGAGGGTTATTTAGGAAGGATCTTAGGTAATATAAAACCCTAGAACAGTGACAATATAAACAGAACCCAAATTCCTTAAGATGGATTTGAACCAAAATTTTTGTAGGATGATAAATGGAACTAGAAAAATTATTCAGGGGTTCCATTAGTAGCTCCAACTGGGGACACATGCCTCTCGAAGGAATGGAAAAATCCTAGAATCTTAGGTTGAAGCAAACCGACCAAAACACAAAGAACCAAAAATCGAGGAACTACCCAGACCAAGTAGTAGGACCAAACAATACAAGACCAAAGCAAACACAACTATATACAAAATGTACAAAACCTACAATTTACATGCAGCAAAAAATACTCAAGAGAAGTATGGCTTCAAGAAGTTCTCCTGTCAAGCTTTGGAGGAAGTATGAATCCTCCACATGTGTACTAGCTATCAAATAAGGGCTTAACCATAACACTTCAAACTTCCCATGCTTACCATTATCTTGAGCCCTTGCAATCTAGAATAATACCATACTATTCACCTCAAATTTTATGGGAGAAGCTCTCTTTTCATGCAAGTGTTTAACTTGCAGCTGCATTTTTGCAATTTTGGCATGATCCTCTCTTCTAGTTTCATCTAATTGTCTACTATATTATCAATTTTGTGTTGCATATCATCATAGATATCCTCGTCATATTTATGCACAAATTTATACATCTTTAGCAAGATATTTTGTGGTAACCTAGCATCCAAACCATACACCGAACCAAATAGTGAATAACCAGTGGCCTTCATCACAATAACCCTATTTTCCCAAATTGTTGGCTTCAACTTTGAGTCCCAAGATTTCTTATTCTTCTCTATCACTCTTTTGATGATTTTCATTAAGCTCTTATTACTAGACTCAACCTGACAATTTCCTTGAGGATGGTAAGGTGAAGAATAAGAAATTTTTATGCCATGTTCATCACAAAAATCCTTCAACTCCTCTAATCTAAAACACATAGCATTATCTAAGATGATATTCTCTGGGACTCCAAACCTAATCATAATATTATTCAGTAGGAAATCAACTACCACTTTGCTCATTTCTTTCCTTGTAGGTATTTCTTCTACCCATTTTCTAAAATAGTAAGTGGCGACAAGGATCCATGAGTGCCCTCCACTAGAATTTTCTAGTATTTCACCAATGAAGTCAATTCCCCATTGTTGGAAAGGAGTTTGAAAAAAATAGGCCTAAGTGACAAATTTCCTAAAAACTTCAATTTTCCTAAGTGACAAATTTCCTAAAAACTTCAATTTTCTTGCAAATCTCTGACAAGCATCACAAGTCTTAACAAACTTGTGGGCATCCTTAAAAACAATGTGCCACCAAAATCCTTCCCTGAAGACCTTATGAGTAGTGGTCTTTCCCATGTGATGACCACCACACACTCCATTGTTGTGCATTTCATGTAAGAGTTCTAATGCATGATTTCCATCCACACATTTAAGCAGTACACCATCTTGATTCTCCACCACATTTCATTATCAATAATCACATACTTAATGGCATGCAATTTCAATGTTCTCTTGTCATTTTTGGCCATATCTACAAGAAATTTCAAGGTTTGTAAATATTGAAAAATCCTTTTGTACTATCCATACATTTGTATATCAAAAATAGGTGCAACATCAATAGTCTCTATTTGACTTATCTGATTAGCTTCCAAATTAGTCTCTTCCATCAGTTTACCTAGGCCTTTCCCCCTCACCAATTTGGTAATTAGGACATCAATATTGAATTCTTGGATCTTATTGATCCATCTACGCCTTTTTCCTATGGTTTCTTGCTACGTGAAGATATCTTACATAGCAGCGCTTGGTACAAAAGCTATGACATCAACTCCTACTAGGTAAGTTTTGAAATTCTTCACAACCTTGACTAGAGCATATGCTTTTTTTTCAATCATATCATACTTGAGCTTTGCAGCCTATAAAGATTTTCTAAAGAATGTAATGGGTTGTTCAAATCCCTCATCATTTTTCTACATTAAGACAACAACAATAGTATGGAAAAAAGCAAAAGATAAAATGTACATTGGCTTAGAGAAGTCAGGAGACTTTAAAGCTGGAGCTTCCTTAATAGCTTGTTTAATTTTCTTGAACGCCTGACTTGGCTCCTCACTCCAAGTCACCTTTTATCCTTTCTTCAACATCTTGGAGATGAGTCTTGTAATTTCTACAAAGTTGGTAATAAATCTCCTCAAGAAGTTGATATGTCCAAAGAATGATTGAAGTCCTTTGAAATTCCTTGGCTAAGGGATCTTATCTATGGCTGCTACCCTCTCAGGGTCAATCCTCACTCCCTATTTGGACACAATGTGCCCTATTAGTTTTCCTTTAGTAACCCCAAAGGTACATTTTTTTGGATTCAATTAGATCCCATACTCTAAATCCCTGATAAATACCTTCTCCAAGTGTGTACAATGATCATCCTTCTTGGAGTAGGTAGTCAAGTCATCTTGATACATAGCTATGAATAAATCAATAAAATAAAAAAAGGCTACATCCATAGCCCTTTGGAAGGTGTCACCTACATTTTTTAAGCCAATGGAATCCTCACATATACATAGGTGTCCCATGGAGTAGTGAATGCAGTCTTGTACTACTCGGACTCCTTTAATTTCACTTGGTTGTATCCTAAAAAATCATCCATCATTGATAGTAGCTCACAACTAGTTACCTTTTGTAACATGGCTTCCATGTTCAGTAATGGATAGTTGTCCTTTAATGATGATATGTTTAGATTTCTAAAATCCACACATAGCCTTATATCACCATTATTTTTCCTAATTGGCACCAAATCGGACACCCATGAGGAATGTCTGATGGGTTTTATGATACTATCATCCCTTAGCTTCATCATTTCCTCTTGGATCTTTGGAGCTAAGGTCAGATTAATGGGCCTTTTCTTTTGTTTGAAAGGCTTGGCATTTTCTTTCAAAGAAATCTCATTATGAAATAGTTCCTCTCTATATGCTTTCAGGTCATCATATGACTGAGCAAAGACATGCCTATATTTTCTCTATAAGGAAATCAACATTTCCTTAACCTTAAGTTTCATCTTTTTTCCTACATATACTTTCTTAGGGCATTTTCAGTCCCCAAAGTAATTTCTTCCAGGTCCTATGGATGTGTGGCAGTTGTTTTAATCTTGCTCTTATCTTCACTATCGAAGACCCTTTCAAATGCTACAAGGCATTTGGGGATTTTTTTTGTCTTTAATTGGATGACCTCATTCCCAAATACCATATCCTTGTCATCTACATTTTCAAAAAATCCTCCAAATTCAATCTCCTAGCTTTCATATTCATCAATACATCTAAAAAAATTTAAAATATCCTCATCATCATTGAAGATTTTCCAATTGTGTACATTGTCAGTGATGGAAGGCCTTGAATGTACATCCACCTTAGAGATACTTGCAAAAATTTATATCTTGTCTTAATGCAATGTTAGAAAGTAATTATGCCACTCTATTCTATCCTCTCTCCATCCAATTGATTCCAAAAGCATCGAACTACTCAATAGAATCCTAGGAAACATTTTTATAGTACTATTTCAGTCTGTTGTTATTGCAAGTATATTTGGCTCTTACCTGGGGTATCACAAGCTCAAAATAATCCCAATAATAATGCTTCATATTCTACCACATTGTTTGTGCGGACAAAAGAAAATTTGAAAGAAAATTTGTATGTGTTGCTAGTAGGTGACACCAGGAATATTCCTACACCAGATCCTTCCTTGGAACTTGCACCATAAAAGTAAATTTTCCAAATTCCATCCTTGTCAAATGATCTTACAACTTCATTATTTATAGGTGTAGTGTGCTTATCAATTTCTCTTGGTACTTCTTCCACCTTGAAGTCACTAATATCAGTATCTATAAAAAGAATTGTATCATCTTCAAGAGAATGTTCCCACATATGTGGCACCTTTTGTTCTCGTACCACTTGCACATCCTTACCATCAATAGGGAAGGTGGCATAGGACATGTCACACTACATACTACCTCCCATGGATGGACTCCATTTCCTAGATAGTAGCATTCCATAATTGGGTGGGATATCCACTACCACCACACTCATTTTAAACTCTTTGTCTGGATAGGATGCTAATCTATAAGGAAGTTCATTGATCATATCAGTAACATGGACTTCTCTTGAATCCATAGCATAGCACTTACCATGATTTCATTCAACTTTCAATCCCAATGCCTCCATGATCTTGGTTGGAAATTTATTGTTAGATGCTCCAAAATCAATGACACAATTTCTCAACAAGCTTCCCCCAACAATCAAAGTGAGGAAAAATGGGTCTATCTTCCCAGGGCAAGCTATTATTGAGTTCCCTGGAAAGATATGAGGGATCTTAGTGATCACTACCTCAATTTTCTTATCTTTCTTATCCTTCTCACTCACATTGGGTGGAGTGGACACCACTAATTAAGTAGAGGCTATAGTAGCACCATTGATAAGGGCTACTTCCTTTGGTTTGTGTTCATCTATTTTCATCATCTCAACTAAATAGACATAAAATTTCACTTGGCTAAGTAATTTAAACATATCAACATGAGTATATTTAGGTAATTCTACTAGAATCGTAACTTTTTTTATCACTCTTCTTCTTTTGATTCTTTGTCATCTCAGCCCTAGGATTGACATATTTTTTTGCAACTTTAGGATTTTGCTTTTGTGTCTTTGTCTTTGTAGCAGGGGATTTGAGATCTCCATGATCTTTTTATTTATCTACTTTCTTAGCCCAAATTTTGTCTACCCTACTTTCTTTGGCTTTTAGTGCTTCTATTTTTCCATCAAGCTTTAGCTCATTTCCTTTGGCAATTTTCTCCTTGATAAAGAGACCAATAGGATTACCTTGGTCACCACCAACTATTTTGTTCCTTAGATGATATGAACCTCTAGCTCGTGCAGCTAGAGCCATAATATATCTTACAATTTCCTCATCTGAAGGTCTTCTTAGGGATACACCTTCTTCAATTTCTTCCAAATTATATACTTAATTGTTACTATCTTCATCCTCATCAAAGAAATATTGATGGTGATACATACTAGAAATATGCCTTTGGTCATCAACATCCATTTCATAAGAATCAATATCTAATGAATACTCACTGCCAACAAAATTAGAACCATCCATAATCATGTTTAAATCAACATCCTCATCATTAGATTGATCATAGTCTTTAGGTACATCTTCTTCCACCTCAACCATCTATGTAACTACACACTATTGAGGAGAATGCAACATTTGGAAAACCATACACCAAGGGATCTCATCAACAAAGTTACTTGATTTTTTCTGTATAGGATCTAGACGAAGCTTATTTTGAGTAGTTCTCTGATCGTTGGGGATAGGCCTCCCATTTTCTAGTTTGTATTATATGGATGATCCTATAACCAAGGAGATCTTTCATTCCTATGATAGTTTTTTTACTAAGCCTTTTCTTTCCTTGCAATTCTATCATTCATAGTCTTCATGAAATTATCGATCTTATCTTCAAGAGTGCCTCCTTTAGCACCAAAAAGTTTTATCCTCCTTTTTTTGATTTTTTAGAGTCTTTGCACCATCTCTTCTTTCAACTTTACCACTTGGTCTACTGATTTAATCAATATGGAAGGCCATCTTGTAAACCTCTCTCAATGTATGAGGATTATTTATCAAGTAAGTGGTAACTCATTTTTGCATCAAATGCATTACAGTAGTTTACCAAGCACACATGGTCATTCAATTGTAGATGAGCAGGAATTATTTTAATAGGCTTTTGGAACCTCATATTAAAATTAGTGACAGATTCATTGGAACCTTTAGCAATTTTATTAAATTGAATAAAAAAATACACGTAATCTCTCTTATCACCATATTGCTCTATAAACAACCTTTTAAATTCTTTCCAAAAGCTAATAATTTCAACAAGAAAATTCCAATACCACTCCTTGGCATCCTCAGTCAAGGAATGCATGAATAATTTCATCATGACATCCTCTGCTTCTACCTCAAATTCATCCATAACATTTGCAAAGGCTTTGAGATGGTCTTCACCACTTACAACATTATTTCCAAAGAATCTAAATAAAGCATTCCTTAAATCTTTAGGAAATGGGTTATGATAGCTAGGTATTCTAGTGAAACACAATTGTTGATACCTCTCTACTTGTAGTGATCTTCTGGTGTTTCTATACCTATGATCATTTCTAATCTCATCATCCTTTTGGTTTTCAAATTGATTTATATCCTTTCCCTTTCCACTTCCATCATTACTACCACCTCCCTTCTTGTTCTCTTCATCATCTTTAGGATATGAGTTCTTGTTTCTACTATTTCCTCCACCTCATCCACCTTGATCTCCACCACCAACTCCACTAGTAGTGTGTCCCACACAATTATTCTTTTGGGATTCATTACTATTTTTTCTAGAGCTTGAAGTATCTGGAGTTGGTGTGGAGATTTTAAGAAAATCAATCTTCCTAGATATTTCTGCATTGGTAGCTTCTATTTCAACTTTCTTCAACTCTTCTTGTAGTTTATCATTTTCCAACTGCAATTTCAAGATCTCAAGATTTTGGGGTACAGTGGATGGATTAGGATCAATTTTAGCATTATTGGCTAGGGTTTTAACAGATGAAGTATGGGTATTTGTATTGGTGTTGGTATTGAAAGTATTGAAGGTATTCTTCTTTTTCTGATCAATGGGATTCCTCCCATGATCTATAAATAATGATTTCCTACCAATAGCAAAAGCATTTGAGGCTTTGGAAGTTGCAACTGATATAGTATAAGTGCTTGCAGTAGAGGTTCCCATTACAACGGTCACCTAAGGTGGGTCCAGGGTTATCATAGCAGTAAATTTAGCAAGATTCTCTCAAAAGGTCTTTTACTTAGCTTCTTCTTTTATCTTTTCTATCTTTTCCCTCTAAGCATCTCTTTCTTGCATCTTATCCTTAATTCTCTCTTCCTTTAAACTTTCAAATCCTTTTCTTTTTTCTCCTTCAACTCCTCGAGTCTATTTTCTTCTTCTTCTTTAATCCTAAGCTCTTCCTCTTCTAAGGCTTGCATATCTTTGTCTATTTATTCTTCATATTCTAAGATACTTCTAGCCCCACTAGGTGTAGGAGTATAGTAGGTTTGATCAATTGGATCTTCCTCAAGGGAGAGGTGCACTTCTAAATTAGGAGATTCACCTCTTGCTTGGAATTTTTTCCATTAAAGACAACTCCAACTCCAGGGGTTAAATTTTCTAAGAACTTATTTTTATCCAAAAACTCCCACCTGTCCTCTTCTCTTGATATGTCAAGTTCATTATGAAATACTTGCTCAATGGGAAAACTTCCCAGATCTACATTAGATACTTCAACTTTATGTACTTCTCCCTAGATATTTGTACTATTTACTTCATTATTAAAAGTAGGAGATGTACCAGCAAGGGATTCAATGAACTTACTTGATTCAACACGTTTCTTAATCCAGGTAGGCTGCTTATCCTTTGCAAGATCAAACTTTGGCTTTTTCTCAGGATGCTTATTTGTGTAGCTTCTAGTATTCTTCATGGTGTGAAACTTGTCAGAATCCTTCTTATCACATTCTCTTTGATAGTTTATCTTTACACTAGTATAAGAGACTTTAGAGTCACCACCCAAAATGCTAGGAAATAGAAATTCATTATGCTTTGACTTGGTACATATGATCTTAGAAAAGGATCTGAACATAACCTGACACAAGGTGACATAATAGATCAGGACTTGACTCATAAGACAAAACATGACTTATATGATAAAATGTTGAACCAATTATTCTTCAAACAATGAAGAATAATATAATACTTGACTCTGACTATACTAGATCTGAAATAGAGACATTGGACTTAACACATCCCCAACAAAGTCCCCAATCTATTGGTTATTTTTTAAGAACAAAGTTGATCTTTAGAATTACCTATGGAATTTTTCATTTCCCATATTTAGCAATCTAAAGGGGTTGGCCAATGAGCAAGTGAAAGCTGCTAAAATTTCCTCTTACACTTTGGGCTTTGTTAAACCTGAGAGGGTGATCCCACAATGTGTACTCAAGAACTTCGTTGAATAATATTTAAATACATTGTAAACAACAAATAATTCTCTTATAACCACTCATCAATGTAGTGTATCAAAAGAGTTGGAAGTTATTTTAATAATACCTACACTTGGAGCACGAGAATAGTAAAATTCATCATAGAGTAACTACAATGGTAATTCATTTAAAAGGTTTGTAAGTAAAGAGTGATTTGCTAATGAATCAACCCAAAAAATGAATTACGAATACTTTGCCTAAACCAGTGCCTTACCCTAAACACATAGTCAATATTAACCTATGCAACTAGATACCAACTCAACACATAGTAACATATAAGCTTAAGAAACACTACATTACATCAATTCCACATTATATTCATGACCACCACTTCCTATGGATATCCTAGCACATAATTCATATGAGTTAATAATCTTAATCAAGCATATATATTAATTCATTGAACTAATAATCAATAATGAAATTATACATCCACGAGGAAGCAATGGATACAAACAAAAAAATCCTTGATTATTTTCATTCATAACTCTTAGAACAAGTACATAGTAGAGACAACGACCAAGAAATTAGCACCATTTTGTATTGTATTTGCTATCTTGTTATCAAAATTACATACATAACTACAAACTCAAAACTTAAGACAAAATTCAAAACATACTCAGTATACTCTCTACAATTCACTATGTCAATTGCACTCCAATGAACCCCTACTTTTTGGCCCTAAATTCCTTCTTATATAAACAAAGGAGAAAAACAACCTTTGGGCTAGAAATCACACATGTCACTATTCTATTGGATCATTGTAACATATATTCCTTTTTTAGTTACATTTGAGCTCTCAGATGGTGGGAAAAAGTAACCCTCATTCATATTTGGAGATCTAGTCTTGCCTTCAAAAGGAATCATTTGTTTGTTACAACCACTTCCAAATATCTTCCTCATGATCAAAAGTGTTTTCCACAAGCACACCTAGTCAGCCACATTTGAAAAATATGAAAAGCAATAAAATTTACAAAAATAATATATACACATCAACATATATGACACCAATTTTCATTTTGAGAGAACAATATATTTTACAATACTTTAGCAAAATCCTAATCTACATTATTTTCAAGCTATGCATTGTTTCTCTCTTGTCTATTATTTATCATATCCATTATCATCACCTATAAGCTTATTCATTATCCTTTTCCAACTAGGTGATGTAGTCTTGCTCAGTTGGCCACTTTGCATCCAACAATTTCTGCAGTTTTACACTATATTGAGTGCATCTAGCATCAATTAAGGCTTTGGCCTCTTTGACAAAAGTATCCATTATCATTTCAATTTCCACCATCATATCAACATTTGGATTCATCATGGCGTAATCAACTACAATCAATTCCATCCTAGCCAATGTAAGTAGGTCTTCAAAATCATTCCTCCATGTATCAAATTGCTTTATCTCACCTTTGGAATTCAATATCATAGGCATACCACACTCCTCCATTTCTTTGAATACTTTCAGTTTGTTCTAGAGTTGCATCCCCAAATTTCCATGAAAAGTTGTTATCTACTTCACCAAGTCAATCAAATGTAATATATTAGGGATATTTGTAGGTGCCTCAAGATCTTCCTTCATTTTAGGCATCATTTATTTTAAAGCACCTACCCTAGTACTCCATTTCCTCCATTCATTCTTGAAGGCTTCCTGAACCTACAAATACCTCATGTTTGCTACATGAATGCTCTTATAAGAAAATCATACATCATCAACCATGTATGCCAATTTAGACACTCTATGTTTCAATAAATCCTCAAAAATATCATTCGACACATTAATAGTTTCAATTTTGGATTTCTTGAGATTTTCCTTTTTTGTCTTTAACTGATTATTCAAATGATTGATTCTCAAGGGAAAGGTCTCCCTATCTTATGTAGACAAGTCTAAAGAACAAAAATATGGAAAATATAATGTCCTCACTAACTAGCTAGCCTGAACAGTGGCTCTCATCTTCTTTATTTCATGCAAGGCCTTATTGTACTCCTTTACCAAGGAATCATACTTCTAAGAGATTTGTGTTGTGTCTACACTAAGAATTGCAACATGAGTAGTTAACTTAGTTGCTTGGATAGGTTTTATGTCTCTGGCTCTCTTCACCACCAAGGAACCCATAACCTCTTCAATAGGTCTAGTGACCTCATGCTTTCCAGTATTGGGTGCCATGGACCAGATTTCTAGAGTATGCAGCTTGGGACTATATCTAGATCCAAACATCTTTTATTCAAAATTCTCCTCAGAAATAGAATCCTGGGGGTTTCTTCCTATTGCATCAAGTGCAATAGATGAGGTGATAGTGCTCCATGGTAACACAATAATTCCATTACCTGCTACAATTTTCCTAGCCTCAATAGGAGTGATAGCTGCAATCTCAGCCATAATATTTTCCTCCTCTACCCTCTTAGCCTCTTCTTGTTGAGAAGGATCAACATTAGCCCTTGCTTGTTCAAGCCTCTCCTTTATTTCTTTGCTTCTCTATTGAACAATAAATTCCTTAAATTCCTGAGATTGCACAAACTCATAATCTACAAGGAACTCAGTGCAATTCTTGATCCTCAGATCATCATCATTTTTTTCATCATAGTGCCATTGGACAATGTTTTCTTGGGGCACTTTTGAATCAAGAGTATCTATAATATTAGGAGGAGGGAATTCCTTTTCCACATCCTAATCATTAGGCACATTCTCTGCCATTTTTTCCTCCTCAATTACTTGGATACTTTCTTCTTGCACATCTGTAGGCTACTCTAGAACATCCATAGCCTAAGGTCGTTGATCTAAGAGAACTTGTTCTCTCTTAGCAACCTCCTTTACCTTTACCTTGAAATCACCACTTTGGTAATCCCTTAGCTTTGAAAAATATATTTCAAAAGGATTTTGAATTACATCATAAGGACTTACATATAAAGCATTCCCTCTTCATAATGCTCTCTTTAATGTCCATTATGGATTTCCATTCCCCTCTTTCTAGATATAGCAATCTCATCACTAGTCAAATTTATCAACATATCATCTGTGTACAAGAACTGGTGATAGATCCTTGATAATTTTTTCTCCCTTCTCTTTGCATGAAAAAAACCCTCAAGGATAAAAATTCTCACCTCATTAATAGGTAGTCGGAGGTTATTCACCATGATTCCAAATTTTTCATACCCTTCAGGGGTAGTAACTTTAAAATAAGAAAAAGAACATTGGGGATTTACCACAATACCCTTTTTGGGATTTTTGAACATTTTAAAATCCATAAAATCAATCTACCACATCAACTCCATAAAATACAAATGGTCAGAAACATACAGGGTCAAGCATTGTGGTGCTACCTTAGACCCATAAGCCCTAATCAAAGTATACTTAGAGTGCAGAAACCAATCTATCCAATTATGTTGCTTATGTAACTCTAGCACATCCTTTGGGCACATAGTGTTTCTAATTGATGGAGAAAGCCTACGAATAGGTGCCACACCTAAACTCTCTAGGACACCAAACATAACAACATTAGAAAATGCCAAATAATTGGAATTGGGACAATCCTGGTCCCAAATATGTGTCCACATTTGGATAGGAAAATCATTACCCTTATTGTCCCTCAATCTCAGTTTCATTTTTCTTTTCAAGTTCTTATCACCCTCAAATAGAAGCATATGCATTAATAGAGAATAATGTGGGAAATGTAGAGGGAGAACCTCCTTTCTCAAATTGATGAAATCCTGATGTATTTTCTCTACAACATAAGCGGCATAATTAAAAAAATGTTCTAATTATGACCCTATATATCCACTACCATTACGAGTAGGTCAGTGGATATCCTACCCTCAAAATTATCAGCTAAAACTTGATTCAAACAATAATGTGTTTTTAAAATAATCAACAAATTCTTCATTTTCAAAAGGCTCAACATCTGTTAGGGAAAACCTCTCTTTGTTCTTCCTATTCCTTACCAACAATCTAGTTTTGTATGTAAACCTATTCTACTCAAATTCTCCAAATAGAGTCATGGGCTTGATGTTAATAGTATAATTGGGATTCAACCCAAATACCTCTACAATCTTATCCCTCATCACCTTGAGGATTACATTGCCATTTTCACTTTTGATTCTTTTCTCTATAGGGTCATAATGCTTGGAAAATTCCATCATCACATCCACCTCCAAAAATACATTAGGTACCACTAGCTTCCCCAAGTTAAGCCCCCATAGGTAACATGTTGGCTTCTTAGAATTCCTTCTATTAAAAGCATGTAAGAAAAACTGACACCCACTTTAAGGCTGAGCCAACTCTCTAATTTCACTAGCACTTTCAATCAATGTGCTTTTCATGGCAACCTAACCCATGGGTCTCTTACCAATTCATGACCCACCTTGTTTTACTTCTCCAAAGGCCTTTTCCATTAATTTCTCTTTATTTTTATTTGTACTTTTGGGCCTTGGGGATGATGTAGGGGTAATTGGCATATGATTAGATGTTGCAGGTGGCTCTAGTTTATCCACAAATGAAACATCCTAGGTCTTAAGCTTTTTAACTCTTTTCTACTTTGGCTTTCTTTCCAGCTTAATACTGGACATAGTAGGCTCTAGGTTGCTCATATTTGCAATATGGTAAAACTAGGGCTTACAATTTTCTTAATCGGAAAGCCCTATCTAGTTTTGAAGACCCAAGACAATTTATAGAACAAAATATTCCAAAACATTACATGATGTTTCTCACCCTTACTTAGGACATTCAATGGATAATTTGTAAGCAAGTTCTCTCCAAAATTCTCTACTATTTTTTAGAATAACACAATTCAGTATTTTTGACAAGAAGAGATACAAGAATTTGTGTACTTTGGGTAACAACTGATACAAATGTTGTCATAATTTCTTGTTGGAGTCCTCCCCACCATTTCTTTAGTTTTTGGCTTTCTTCTACGCTCTTGAGCAGTCCCAAATGTGTGAGAAACAATCCACCCACCTTCTTTATGGTTGAGAAATGGAATGTATCACCATTAATGGTTGATAGAAAGCTTGCGTGAGTGAATTGACACTTAGCCATTCATATTTAAACCATGGCCATTGATTACTTCATTTTAAAACCAAAACAACAGTTCTCTTCTCACCTCGCTACTTTCTTCTCGGCTTTAAATGATTTCCTTAGGATACTATAACGTTATCGTTCATTCAGTAACCATTTCTCATCATTGGTATATTTCACCTCCTACAACTCCTATAAGCGATGTCATCATCCTTGCAATGAGATCTCAGCCATTGAATTTTAAGGCCCATCCTTGATCACATTCATTTCCTATCATGTATCACTAATTCATGCTTCAAATTCTAGATTACATCAATGAAAAGAGATAGGGTGATAGAACAAGATCAAAACACATGCACTTGCATGAAGATCAAAGGCACAAGAGACATTGCTCACAAGAGAAATTTAAATTAGTGAAAGAAAAATTGAACAAATGAATGCATCACTCATTGCTATTCTGAAATTCAAAATTTACAGCAAACCCGTTATGAGTGATGGAAAGTGATGCAAATAGTACACATGTATCACACATCGCTAATACAAAATTCAACATTAAAAACCCATCCACGATACACAAAACAAAAGAAACATCATTCAACACACATCACTGATGTAAATTTACATTCATAAAACAATCTACGATAAGTGATAAATGGCAATAGTAGATGAGACTTAAGTGGGATAATTCAACACATGCTTGTAAGTTGTTTTCAAGAAAAGGGACCATATAGGATGGCATATGAAAAGGACTCAAATGATTTTAAAGCATATTATTTCAAAGGCTATAAAGGCCAAATAAAGTCAATCGATCAACCTTATAAAATATAAGAATTTTGGACCTAGGCATGAGGGGTTGGTTACTCCATGAGCTCTAGTGACATAAGATGTTTTAGTATGACTGAGGATGTGTTGGGAAAAATAGGAGGGGGAACACACACCCACATGTTATGCCATAAAGTGGAAATAGGCACAGTTCATTTCCCACATTGACCCTTAGAGAGAAATTCATTCAAAACAATTTCAACAACACTAATAATGCAAAAACAACCATGAAAGATGACACATGAACACATAGATATACGTGGGGAGAACCCTTTTAGGTAAGATACCCCACACTCCAAAACCCAAATCACCATTGTATTATTCAGCAAGAAAAATAGTTACAATACAATATTAGGCTTGTAGCCTTTACAGAGTTTACATCTTGTTTCATTTTAGAGAATATCTGGCAACTAAAACCCTCATGACCATCTCTCTTAGTGGGACACATCTCATGGCTACATAGCTACACAACTTGAACATCGGCCTCTTAGCCTCTCTGTCGCACAGTCGCTCGACCTTCACCTTCTGTAAGATTTGTCTCTGCCATGATGTCACAACCATTTGGCATGTAGCCAGGTTCTCAACAAGTCTGCGCCCAACATTTCAGGCTATTTGCTTGCATCAAACCATCTTCACCTGCATCCAACATCTCGGCCTCCTTTTTTTATTCGACACCTAGCCACTCGACCTCCACACAGCCTCTCGACCTCCATGCATCATCTTGATCTTTTCCTCGTAGCCTTAGTTAGTACTCAACCCCTTGGCCTCACATCTAACCTCCATTCCTTCTAGTTACCACTGCTCATAGTCATCACCACTCTCTACTCCAAGATTCAAGCTTTGAGAGAGATACCCTCAGTCTTTGCCACATCCAACCTTTCGGCCTGCAACTCAGCTTAACTAGGGTTGACCTCCGCTCCATAGGAGCTTCCGTCATGAACCACCGACTTCCTCTCTCTGTAACAGAGATGTGCTCTTTATCACTCTCAAAATTTTCAACTATTGCACCCATTATGGTTTCACCTTGAGCCATTGGCCATCATCAAATTCTATCTATCAGATAGGAAGTCAAATGAATCTCCACCATCAATCTTAGGGTTCTCCAAGAGTCATCGAGTCAACCATTGAGCACATGGACCCACATGCCAACTATCCTCCACATCATCGCCACTTCTCAGTCACCATCGTGATCCACCAAGTAATTCGGTCCCAAGTGGTCCCCACCATCCACGCAACATCCATGTCACTGTCATACAACTAGCATCACCATCCATGCAGATAGGTCCTGCCACCCATCGATATCCAAGTCGGTCCATTGCTAGAGAACCAAACTTCAGAACCTCTCTGTAGAGGTTACAAAGTTCCTTCCAAACTCTATGACAAGGTTCCAAGGTTAGATCCTTCAGTGATCTCACAACCAACACACTATCACCCAGTTAAGAAATTTTAGAACACCATGAAAATACTTAGGCAGAAGGAGGAAAAGATAAGCGCTCCAGGAAGTTATCACACCTATAAATTTGAGTCACAATTCTCAACATTCTCCCACTTGATGAAGAACATACTAGTTCCTTCCAACACAAACACAAAATATTAAACAATACTTTTGCACTCCAACCAAGACACCTGCAATGACATCCAAGATGTCCACCAACTCAGGAAATAGTTCCAACCATCCACCATAGGAAAAGGAACAAGCCAAGGCGTATATGCTCCAGTCTCAAGAACACAAGCATCAAATCTAATAGATGGAAAAGAACCAATGTAGCCACCACTCCACTGTGCTCACAAGCTATACAGAAGAAATAACTTCAAATCCCAAGACTCGAACACAAACGTGAATCAATCCTCTAGAAAACAATATAGAACATCAACTAGAATAGCAACCAGAAAACAAGCTACTCCCATCCAACTAATCAACCCACACGACTAAAAATATCACCCATAGCATGTGCTAATCCATCCAATCACCATACCTCAAAGGTAACAACATCAGTAAACTCATGCCAATATCACAGTCAACCCATCGACCGCAAAAATAAGCTCCATGTTCCAACCAGTTGAAGAAGACAAAGCACAAACATGAACTCCCATTGCATGGGTAACACCAAACTAAAATATCAAGGCATATAAGAAGTATACCAACTATTGTGTCACCTTATTCTCCATGTATCGATGACCACTTGCAACCCATCATCTCATGCTAAACACCAAATACAACATTGCACCATCATGAAGTTCTTAAGCATATGACCCATGCACCCAATACACAAAGAATCACCAGACTATTGTCAAAGCTCCAATCATCAAAACTAGGAACTTATGATGATGAAATGATCTACACATCCCCCATAGGAGATCCCATGCTCCAGGTCAACATACAATGGTCTCAAGAGCAATGCATCATGCCAAAAATCTAATGTGCAATCAAGAGTATACCATGACATGAAACAAAACAAACTCTAAACCAATATCACCTGTCAAGCACTACCAACATCTCAACCAAAAACTCTAAGAGTCCTCCATGGCTCAAGGATGTTACACACCTTCAAATAGTGTCCATGCAAAATGCGAAAAAACCCTTCTGCATCAATAGGATCTAAGAGTCCCTCCTGGTAACATCTACAACACTAAAGAAGATCATTCACCACCATGTGATGAACCCATAGTCACTACTAAAGCTCCCACTAAATTGTGACATCGAGCTCTCCAAGCATCATGACCAAACATCTACTAAACAAAAAATCCTCCAGGTCCACAACAACAGCATGTCCATTTGACAAAAATTCCCAAAAGCACCAAGATCTCCAAACCAAGTAGACAAAACCATAATTGTCACAAGCTTACACAAGGCAGTGTATCCAAGCTATTTATGACATCATGATACATGTGCAATAGGTCTCGATAGCCCACTATTCAGGTACTCGAAACCATCCATCCTCTTATCTCAAAACAACTACACCAATGCACAAGTGACCGTAGACAAGGCCAGGTAACAAGTCTACACGAAAAATGAATCAACCTCATGGATATAGACATTCCACTTCGAAGTTGTTTCAAAACAAACATGTAGGTAAAGACAACCCACAACATTTCACAACCTATAAATCCATTAAAAAAAAAAACATGTAAACCCACCATTGCATTGGAAACAATGAATCTGCGATCTCAAAGAGAACAAAAATGTAGACAACATGACTAAAAAACAAAATCAAGCTCAAATATGATTCGCTAATCATGTCCACAATGAGCACCACAATCAAGAAACCCACAAGCACCACCACAAGAATGTTGAGTAAAAAATCACATACCAACACTCTCATGTAGAGAAGATATCACACCTCCTCACACCATGTCGAACTGCAATTATATCATCTAGTCACACCCAAAAGCCAAGGTCTAGAAAATATCTTAACAATAGCTCGACATAACTGCAAGTTTTGCTTTATCGTGTAAAACTTGCAAAATCACAAAGCCATGCAAGTACAAACAACAGTTCGGGAACTCCAAGACTATTTCAATCCAACTCCAAAACCACCAGCATGCACATGCATATGAGAAGCTAGGCTATTTTAGAAGCTTCCAGATCATCCAATGACCAACTCCTTAGCTTTCATGCCATCTGGGTACCAGAAAAAATGTTCCTTCCAATACCAAGACAAACCACCTAACATAAGCACATTACTCCATGACTGAACAACAACCCAAAATTCTCCATATCATCAGGGAGCCTCTCATGCAAACACCTAATATGAAAGCTTTGCTTCAACATAGCCACACAAAAAAATATTTCACCCCTTGCATCAGGATCATTCGTTGCCAAATAGGAGCCTCAGACCACACCATTACAATATGATGAACTCTAGTTTCTCCATCTTCACCATATTCCATGTTGTGTGTTCTCTCATAAACTTAAACAGAAAACAAAGAGCTTCCACTCATCAATGGATCAAACCATCAGTCAACTCCTCTAGATTTCCTTAAGCCCAAGACTAAGAAATATTGACAGAAGGAATACCCAAAACAACAACACACCAAGAAGAAAAAAACATCCTTGAAGAAGGATCTGATACCACTTGTTGGTATCAGCGAGTCCTAGACTCCTTTCTTCGTATAGTCACATACCTCTGATACCACTTGTTGGGAAAAATAGGAGGGGGAACGCACACCCACATACTATGCCATAAAGAAAAAACATGCATGGTTTATCTCCCACATTGACCCTTAGAGATAAATTCATACATAACAATTTCAACAACACCAATAATGTAGAAACAACCATGAAAGATGAAACATGAACACACAGATATACATGGGGAAAACCCTTTTGGGTAAGAAACCCCACACTCCAAAAGCCCTAATCACCATTGTATTATTCAACAATAAAAATAGTTAGAATACAATATTAGGCTCAAAGCCTTCACAAAGTTTACATCTTGTTTCATTCTAGAGAATATTCAGCAACTGAAACCCTTGTGACCATCTCTCTCAATGGGAGACATCTCACGGCTACACAACTACATGACTCAACCATCGACCTCTCAGCCTCTTTGTCACACAGTTAATCAACTTTCACCTTCTGCAAGATCCATCTCTGCCACGATGTCACAACCATTCCGCATGCACCTAGGTTCTCAGTTAGTCTATTCCTACCATCTTTTCCTCTTTGCTTACATCCAACCATTTTGTCCTACATCCATCATCTCGATCTCCTCTGCTTATTTAGTTCCTAGCCACTCAACCTCTACATAGGCTCTTTTCCTCCATACATCATCTCAGTCTTCGCCTAGTAGCCTCGACTAGTACTCAGCCCCTTGGCCTCACATCCAACCTCCAAACCTTCTGGTTACAACCACTCATAGTCACCGCCACTCTCTGATCCAAGCTTCAAGCTCCAAGAGAGATCCCCTCATCCTTCACCACATCTAGCCTTTCACCCTATAGCTTGGCTTAACCATGGTCAGACTTCGCTCCACCGGAGCTTCAACCACAAACCACCAGCTTCCTCTCTCTCTAACAAAGATTTTCTCTCTATCACTCTTAGACTATTCAACTACCACACCCCTTAGGGTTTCACTTCAAGCCATATGCCATCATCAAATTTTGGCTATCAAATAGGAAGTCAAACAAATCTCCACTATCGATCTTAGGGTTCTCCAAGAGTCACCAAGTCAACCATCGAGCACATGGGCCCACATGCCAACTGTCCTCCATGTCATCACCACCTGTCGGTCACCATTGTGATCCACCAGCCAATCGGGTCCCAAGTCATCCCCACCATCCACCCAACATCCATGTCACTATCATAAAACTAACATTACCATCCACATAGATAGGTCCCACCATCCATTAGTATACAAGTCACTCCATCTTTGGAGAACCAAACTTCAGAACCTCTCTATAGAGGTTACAAAGTTCCTTCTGAAATCTGTGACAAGGTTCCAAGGTTAGAACCTTCAGCGATCTCACGACCAACACACTGTTGCCTAGTTAAGAACTTTCATAACACCACAACAATACTTAGGCATAAGAAGGAGAAGATAAGTGCTCCAAGAAGTGATCACACCAGTAAATTTGTGTCACAATTCTCAATAGGACAAGAAATAGAAGGTTAATGATGAATTAGAGCTTTGGTAAGGATGCAAGCTTGATGGTTATTTAGGAAGGATCTTAGTAATATAAAACCATAGAATAGTGACAATAAACAAAACTCAAATCCCTCAAGATGGATTCGAACCAAAAAAAATTGCAAGATAATAAATGGAACCAGAACAATTATTCAGGGGTTCCATCTATTTCTAGAAGTTGTTGTAAATGCTATTTGGGAGAATTCTCTACATTCCTCTACTATTGAAGATATGGTATTATAGTTTTTGATTTAGTGTTTCTATTATGTGGAAATTTTTCTCCTATCTTATCAAGTCACCTATGTTTCCAAGGAGTTTTCTATTATTTGTAGTGTATTAGCCTTTTTTTTGGTTGTGTGGATTGATCCCAAAAACACTCCACATTTCTCTAGGTCAATGCAGGATCATGGGGGTCCAAACTAGGCCCTTAAGTGCCATTAAAATTCAAAAAAAATAGAGTTAGGAAACTTGATATAAAAATTTCAATAAGTTATTGACATAATTTAAAAAATATGTCAGAACAAAATTTGTAGAAAATTGAATGGATTTTCTATGATACTATTCCTTTTTTGGAAAAAAGTAAATCTATTTGGTGAAAAAATAAAATTTCAATGTAGTAGTACTAAATTTTCAAGAAAAAATAAAAGTAGGTGTATGTCTGGCCAACCTAAGTACAAGAAGAAACAATATATTTTTTTTGAAAATTTCAATATAAGTAGAGGACACATGCCTAGATGTGTCACATTTATTGTAATACTTTTGCAATTAAATAATTAGTTATGAATTATTATTATTATTTTTTAAAAAGAAAACTTGTTTGTCTGACCACCATAACTTGGTCAAAAAGTTATGAAATTTAATATTTTTTTATATCCTATAGTATGAGAAACATAAAATGTGTCGCATTTTTTGGAATCAAAAGATGTGAAATTGTTTATGAATTACAGTTATTTTTCAATCAGCCTATCAATCAACACTTTACTCAAAATGTATGTAGAAAATAAATAATAATTATCTATTTAATTCCAAATAAGTCATTATTATATTTTTGGAAATCTAAAAAATTTCTCAATTTCTCAATAAACCCTTTTCATTTCACCAAATTCAGAGAAAAAGAAAGTCGTCAGCCACTTTCTTGTCATATTGCCACTTTTTGGACCCCCATGATCCTACATTCACCCCTCTACATTAATGTTTCCACTCCTGCAATATGGAAGATGTGCTCTCAGTAGTTTGCAATGTCTTAATTAATTTTTATTGTGATGGTATGTATCGTAAGTTGATCTATTAATGTTATATCTCATGTTTATAATGTGTCATGTGCTTGAAAGGTGAAAGGTTCAAGTAAAATTTGGATTGTGGTGGTTGTTTATGGTATGATAGTGTGAAATATGTATCTAGAGGTACTGTTGGATGTTCATGGAACATATCTTTGTGGTCTACATGTCATTTATTGATCTCTTTGGTACCACATATTGTGTTGAGTTGGTTTTCTATGAATTTAGTGGATATCTAGCTAACAATGTTGGAATATAGTGATCTACTAAAAGGGGGGTGAATCAATAGATATTGAAATTTTTACCTCTCAACATTTAGTGTAGATTAATTATCTAAAATTTTAATGTGTAGATAAAACTTTAATAAGAAAACACATAAGAGCACACACATACAGTCATCACATAACACCAAATGTATGTGGAAAACCCAAGGTTGGAAAAACCATGGTGAGAAATGCTACTAGGAGCTACTATCCTAATCCAACCTCAAAAGCATGAAGTTCAATTACAATGCTTTAAGGGAATCAACCGTAAGGAAACTCCAATCTCCCAGTTCTAGGAGCACCAACTCCAAAAAATCACCCACTCCCTAGTCCGAGCACCTACCTAGATGTTTGATGGCACCCACCAATCATATTTACGATGCGGGATATTACAATTTGATGACAATTCTATGTTGCAAATTATTTGCAACTACACTTACATGTATGATGCACACTCTGCAACTCTTCCTCTACTCTACACTTCTTTATCCTCTCTACATTAACCTTTTTCCAATACTCATGTTCTCTACATCTACTGCTTTCCTAGTTCATACATCCCATTTTTTGTAATACACCAGTTTGAATGAATAGAACCCAAGAAAAAAGCACCAATATAATCAAGGGGTTTACACTGAATGCAAATCCAAATTTGAATTCTTTATTTTTGTTTGGTTTAGCTTATTTAGGCTTAGTGCATTCTTTCTTTGCATTGCGTTCTTTGCACTCTACCACTCCCAACTCTTCTTTCCCAGCTCACCTCTCTAACTTTAGGGACCACACTTCTTCACTTTTTCAACTACATAGTTATGTTTCTTTTCTTCACTAACCAGTAGTCCCTTTCTCTATCCGTGCACCTCTAACCAATGCAACTTAATGAAAAGATTATGGTTTTTGTTCTTTATTCTTCAAGAGTTGTTCACTACTTTGAGCCATACCCACATTAAATTCTATTTCAAAAATTATTATAAGATTGGTGATCTATAAACCCTAAATCGGATACACATTTAATGTATTCTCGTACGCATAAGATTTGAATCCAATCTCTATTCACTTTGCACTCTATGCCACTATTCTACAACTCAAATCACTAATTAAGTCAATTGTTGGAGAAGGTAAACCAATTAATTTCATTCTTCTAGTTGGCTGCCCATCATAAAAAACTTACATGGACTTAACCATTTGAAACTATCACCTTCAAATTTTTACCATTGATCTTGTCACTTCACACCATGAACCATTGTTTTGTATTCATCTTGATGACATCAAGACAATGTCATCAAATTTTTCCTTTTAAAATCTCTATCGTTGATCTCACAGCTTTATGACCATTGCACATTGTTGCATTGAAGGGACTTGTAGATCACACACTCCAAACTCTTGATTTCTCTTCCATAAGATGCCTTTAACTTGCACATCCATATCATCATCACATAATTCAAAAAAAGGATGTGAATCTTCTATCGAGCAATCATTAAACACCATCTTTCCTTATGCATCAACATCAATTATTATCACCCTTCTATTAGGCCCCACCATCTCAGCACATCAAAGAGACTGAATCAATTGTTTCATTGATGAGCATGTATATCCTTCAAGAAGTAATCCTACCTCTATATAGTTGCACCTTATCATCATTTTGGAGTGACACAAAAGAAACTCCCAATGAGGTGGAGTTATCCATACAACTTTCATAAACTCCCTTACCAAAATATCAAAGAGACCAAAGTCTTTTTCATACCGACATTCATCCTTCACACCTGCAACAACTAATATTTTGAAGATACATCCTACATTTTCCTACCGAACACACTCTATCTTCCTCACGAACTTAGCCGCTGTGACATACACATCACAATATCAAAAGGTTTGGAAAGAAAGTCTTTCTGAAGAACAACTATTAGTCCGATCGCTTCGTAAGGATGTGAAGTTTGAGAATGCCACATCTAAAAGACTGATAAAACTATCAGGTTGAACACATAATGTCACCTCAATGTGATCCTCATACCTTGTTAATTGACAATCTAGATATGAGAGGTTGGTCACCCACATGGTACAAATGGATTAAGCTACCACTTAAGCTACTAGTAACTTGTAGTAGATGGTCAACATAGGAATATAATGTTGTTATGCAAACCCATCATGACTAAGCATAAACACTTCAAATTAAACTTTTTGACACCAAACTAAACCACAAATTATACATCTAGAAGATCTCAACCAACTACAACTTTGAACACGAATATGTCAGTTGTATTCCTTTGCATGATTGCATAACTCTTTTGCATATTTTCCACTTTTTTCATCAATGACAATATTTTCAACAATCTCCCCCTTTGTAATTGATGGAAAAATCTAATTCTCATCCATGTGACAACTGTAACATCTTCCAAATCAACATCTAGGCATCTATTCTACACTCCCCCTAGCTCAACTACTTGATCATTTTCACACTTTCTTTAGCATCCAACTTTCATAATTTTTTCTACTTTATTCCCCTTTGACATCAATGGAAAAAGGGTTAACTCCCCCTTAGAATATTCTCCCCCTTTGAAAAACAATGCCAAGAGAAAGATAGGATTCTAAATTTTGCAATCATCAAGTTGTTAGAAATTTATAAAATAATATTCACTTGACTTGATGATGCTTTCCTTGTCCATGGTTAAAGAAATAATCTAGGAAGCTCTCCCTAGATGTATGCCCTATCATCAAAATTTAGTGATAGGATGTGGGAGAGACTACTCCCAACTTCTGCCTCAAGTATTCAAACTGCTATGTGGGAAGAGGCTTTGCAAATATATCAACCACTTGTTACTTTGTAGGAAAAAACTCCATGTTGACTTCCTTATCTGCAACCTTCTCTCTGATGAAGATATACTTGATTAATATATGCTTAGTTCTAGAATGCATCAATGGATTCTTTGAAATATTTATGGCACTTGAATTATCACAAAGAATTGAGATTGGTTCTTTGTACTTTATCTTGATGTCCTTAAATGTCTACTTCATCCATAGGACTTGAGTACAACAATCTATTGCTGCTACATACTCTACCTCGGTTGTGGAGAGAGTGACTGACTCTTGCTTCTTACTCATCCATGAAACCAAACTGTTTCCTAGAAAGAAAGTTCCTCCACTAGTAACTTTTCTATCATCTATACTTCCCCCCCAATCAACATTAGTATATGTGATCAAAGTGAATTTTTTTATTTTAGGATACCATAGCCCATAGTCAATAGTTCTTTTAGTGTATCTAAAGATTCTATTCACTATGTTGACATGAGAATCTTTTCGTGCAGCCTGAAATCTTGTAACCATGCATATTGCTCGCATAATGTCTTGTCTTGATGTAGTTAAGTATAGCAAGCCTCCTATCATTGACCTATACATAGTCTAATTTTCATACGAGGATTCATTTGATTTGCTCAATTCTTAGCTAGTTATCATGGGCGTACTGACTAGTCTACTATCCTACATTCCAAATTTCTTGAGAATTTCCTTAGCATACTTAGCTTGAGATATAAATATCCCATTATCTATTTGTACAATTTGTAGACCAGGAAAAATGAAAACTCTCCTAACATAGACATTTCAAATTCATCTTGCATATATGTAGCAAATATTTAACACATTTTATCATTGCTACCTCCAAATATTATATCATCTATATAAACAACAAAAATAATCATGTGCTCATCTCCTGATTTGAAATAAAAATTACTATCTACACACCTCTTTTTGAATCCTTGTAGTTGTAGGTATTGGTCCAATCTAGAATACCATTCTCTAGGTGATTGTTTAGACCATACAATGGCTTTCTCAATCTGCATACATAATCTTCTTCTAAAAGCTGAAAACCTTTTGGTTGTTCAATGTAGACTTCCTCTTCAAGGTTACCATTCAGAAATGCATGTTTAACATCCATTTGATACACTTTAAATCCTTTATAAACTAAAAATGCAAGAAACATTCTAATGGCTTAGAATCTTGCTACAAGTACAAATGTCTCTTCAAAATCAATGCCTTCAACTTGTGCATACCCCTTGCACACCAATCTAGCCGTGTTCCTAACTACAACTCCATTTTCATTCAATTTATTTCTGAATACCCATTTTGTACCAATTACATTCTTTCTTTATGGCCTAGGAAACAATTCTCATGTCTTTTTCTTCTCAATCTAATTGTGTTCCCCATCTATGGCTTTTATCCAACTCTCATCCTTGCTGACTTCATTAAAGATTTTTGGTTCAATTTGAGACAGGAGAGAAAAATTTACTTGTTCCTTACTCATGGCAAGTCTTCTCCTTGTCTAAAATCATTCATTTTTTTCAACAATAATTTGATTTACATGATGATCCTTTTGCACATATTTCACAGTGGATCATTCAACCTCTTCTTCATTCTCTTCTTCTTCTTCAACTTCTTTGACTATTAGACCTACCTCATCATCATCTGATTCAACCTCAAATTTATTTCTGCTAGGCTTACCATGACTTGTATTTGTGGACATGGAACAAGTAACCCTTTTACTTTTTCTTTTTTTGTCCCTCCTTGTGCTTAATTATCTTTATTTCACCTTGATTTAATGTTGCAATGTGGCCCACACATTCACATTAGGTCTTGAATGTTTATGAATCTTTAAGACTTTATGAGTTCTTGTAAAGGTGTTGTGAAATGTTGTGATACATTTTCAAACTTTTCTAGACTCTTCTTATTATAATTCACTTACATAATCCATTTTTATCACATACCAAGTCTTATTCTAAAGTGTTGTAAAGTATTGTAACATACTTTCATGATTTTCTAGACTTGTCATCACCAAATACACCTTTCTTGTGCTTTATTTGGCCCCTTTATGTAATTACAGGTCTTAATTAAGTGTATTTTTGAGTAAAAACCCAAAACAAATCATTGAATACAAATTAATTCCCAAAACACACTCATAAGCCTTGAGTGGGACCCATTCACCTAGGGTGGCTTATGAGTTCCTCTTGACACAAAAATCAAAATACACTCAAATTAATGGTGGGTTTTTATTCCTAAAGACCTAAGGTCGTCCTGTGATCTATTTTTAGGAAATTAGGGCATAAGTGTGTATAAATACATGATTTTCTATTCATTTTAAACCCCATTCATCCATTCACTCATCTATTCAAGTATTCAAGCATTCATCATAGCATTTAAGCACTCTAGCATTCAATCAAGTAATTATCAAGCATCTTGGAGCAACCATTCACATACCTTTATACTTCAACAACAAGGGTTTAGTGAGTTTATGACATTTTCATGTTATTTTTTCATCATTGTCTTCTTATTTCATTTCATTTCATAGGGTTTGATTACCAAAGTGGGGTTTGACCAAGGCAAACCCCTATACTCTAACCCTTGCCCCTTTTCCCCCTCTTTGCATGTGTGTTTGTAGGTCTTGTAGGCAGATTATTCAAGAAGAAAGGTTTCAAAAAGGTGTTGCAAATTCATATAATTTATCATAGTCAACATAACCGTAATTGGAGCTTGAAGACCCTTTTTAGTCTATTTTCTGCTAATTCAGATCCCGCAACCTGACAAGCAGAAAAGTACAGACCAGGACCCATAGATTTGACCTTTGAATTTGTAGATTTCTATAGGTGGACTGACTCACCATTTGTGGTGAATGATTCCCACTACCGGGCTAGAAAAAGAGTTTTCTAAAGTTCTAAGTTCCCGACATCCCGAAACCTGTTTCGACAAATTTTACCAGAAATAGGACTAATTCTCTGTCTATGGCGAATGAGTCCTAGTGGGCATCAACATTGAATTTTGCAACATTCCAAAACCTTCCCATATTTATTTTTAGCTTCCAAGTGCACCTCTTTTAGTTTTATCCAATTCTATTTTCATTTGTTTATGTTTCTAGTTCATGTTTGCATACAACACTGTGTTTTGCAACACTTTTCATTTCCTAGTTTACATTCAATAATTGATCTATTTCATTAGTTTTTTGCATTTATTTAATCTTTTCTAGGCATATTTCACTCACATAACATCAATCTTTGAATGTAACATTGCATTTTGGCACCACATTTTTACCTTTTTAGCTGAAAAACCCTAGAAGGGTCACAAGCATTTTTGTTTTCCAAAATATTTGTTTATATTTTGGTGAACCCGACTTTAGAGGATTTTTACTTCTGCTTTCAAGAGAATTTACATCCTAGGGTTAGATGGCATCAACATTGCATTAGGTCTTGCATTTTTTTGCATTCTAGGGATTTCAAAATTGCATTAGTGAAAAGATCATATAGTTTTCATTTTTGCTTTTCAATTCATTTCAAAACACTGAAATTACGCAATTTTGCATCATAATTTTGCATTGTACAATCTGAAACACATCAAATTGCATTTAAAATTCCTGAATTTTTTTTAAAAAAAATGATCCCTGGACTCATTCGCCACCCTAAGCAAATTAGTCTAGTTCCATATTTTGCACTGCATTTTTTGGCTTTTCTAGGAATTTTCTACATTAAAACTTTTTGTTATTCCATTATGTCATTCTTCCCAAATTTGTTGTTTTCTTGCATTCAGTTTATTTTCATTCATTTTCATCATGGCTTTTTGCTTTAATAAGTTTTGGATGTTATTAAAATCTTTAGTGGATATGTCAAATTGTATCTGTGGAGCTGATCCTAATGACCTTGAGCTTCCTCATGCTCCTTGAACTCCTCATGAATGTCCTCAAGTTTCTGACATCATTGGAGAAGATTATGATAGCATGAATAAGTTTTTAAATAATTCCTTGACAACCTCAAAGCTAATGAATCCTTTTATCCCTCCATGAAACAACAAGACCTTCCTATAGTCTCACCTCTTGATATGTTTTGTTATCTCCATCCTAAAACTAATAAAGCATCCAAGTTCCCTCCAATAGGTGGACCTAGTTCCTCTAACATGGCCACTCCTCAACCATTCTATGGTAACAAATTTACGAACACACCAATCAACCTTGAAGAAACTTATGGAAAAGGTTCTACCATCTTAAGAAAACAAGGATGTGACACAACAACTAAAAATAACATTCATAAAATTATAGAGCAAAGACCAATAGATGAAAGCACAACATGGTTAGGCTATCAAGATCCTTCTCATGACAACAAGCCTCTTTTATAATATTGGAGACTTCGTTATGATGGCACGATGATCTTTGATTCCTCTCCCGATTTGAATGTGGACTCCTTCCTCCTAAACAACCCTTACATGATTCCAATGACAAGGATGCTAGGATGCCCATGGGTCCTATTGCTCCTTCAATCCATGAAAAAGGTGAATCTAGTAAATACAAATGACCTTACAAGTTGAAAAAACTAAAGTTTCCTCTCCATCCACCACTTGAATGTGAAAGGAAATTGCAAATCCTTCTAAAAAAAGAACTCATTTTATTACCACCTTTGAATAGGTTGGTAATCTATCGTAAAGATGCCAATGTTCCACATTGTGCATATCATCACGTTCATGGACATAGAAGTGATGAATGTTGTCAATTGAAAGAAATACTGAGCAAGTATCATTTTGATGGTGATAATTGTTATCCAATAAATCCATAAACAAATACCAAACACCTCATCATGAAATAATTGTAGAATCTTCCATTCTCACTATTGAATGAGCTTTCCCATCACCCATCTTGACTCATTCTTGCCTTGCATTTAGTGGGGGAAAGAAGTTGATATCCTTCTCATTGTGATGCATTTGTCCTTTTCCCCTAGCTATGTTTTTCACCTTCCACTTATCTTGACTAAGATTGGGAGGTGAAAGACTTGTTTGATGGTTGAATTGCCTTTGCATTACTAGTATTTTTCCTTTTT
This sequence comes from Sequoia sempervirens, assembly GCA_007258455.2. Lineage (NCBI taxonomy): Eukaryota > Viridiplantae > Streptophyta > Pinopsida > Cupressales > Cupressaceae > Sequoia > Sequoia sempervirens. Next base: position 150,521,169 of record VDFB02256132.1, on the reverse strand, counting down.
GTTTACATCTATGTATCGTGTTCCCCCGTAACATGGCGTTTGATGTTCTCTCTCTCTTTCTTTGTGACATTCCTCTATTTGTACCTGTATTCTTCTATATGTCATACATTGCTTTTTATTTTTCCTTTGTTTTATGTTTTCCTTTTGGGGATGACGCAGAGCATTGAGACCAAAATGTCTCTTCCATGTTGATCCAAAAGGTCTTTTTATTTTCCTTTTCACTTTGGTTTTGTGTTTTCCTTTTGAGGATGATGCAAAGTGTAGGGATGCCCTATGTCTCTTCCATGTTGACCCAAAAGGTCCTTTTATTTTTTTCTTTCGCTTGTGTTTTCCTTTTGGGGATGATACAAATTGTAGATATACCCTATGTCTCTTCCATGTTGACTCAAAAGGTCCTTTTATTTTCCTTTTCGCTTGTCTTTTTCTTTTTGGCTTGTGTTTTCCTTTTCGGGATGATGCAAGGCATTGAGACCAAAATGTCTCTCTCATGTTTACCCAAAAGATTTTCCTTTTCTTTCTCCTTTTCATTTTCATTTTTCTTTTGTTTTCCTTTTGGGGATGATGCAAAGCATTGAGACATCCTTTTTATCTTCCATGTTCACCCAAAATTGATTTTCTTTTTCTTTTTTTTAGCTCTCTTTGTGTCATTCTTCCAATTCTATGTGTATTTTGTGGATGATGACAATTCCGAGCTCTTTAATCAAAAAATTACAGCAAAGAACATACTGACCCCAAATTCCATAGATTCCTTATGTGTTTTGTGTGATTCTTTTTGAAGGGGAACCCCTTTTTATTCTGTTCCCTTTTCATTTGCATGACGCAGCCTTACTTGGAAACATATGACTTGGCATAGGGGATTTCCGCATTGGCTCTCATGCCTTTTTTCTATTTTCTAATTTAAAGTAATCACTCACAAAATGGTGTGTAGCATTTGCTTTAAAGTAGGGGCATACATTGGAATTATTCATTTTCATTTTTCCTTTTTTGTTCGTTCTATGTGCAGCCTTGTTACTTCATACAATGTGTTTGTCGCTTTGTGGATGACATTGGGTATAGCCTCTTTCATAACTGTGATATATCTTAGCATATTACATTCATCTTGGTTGCCTAATGCAACACACTACATCCCCTATGTTTTGAATATTCTATTCTTTGATTGGTCCTCTCTAGGAGACATTAGACACAATGTTCCCTAAGTTATAGACCTTGCATGAACTAAGCAAGACTCATTTGAAAATTTCATTTGCACATTTCATTTTGCATTTACATGGACACATTTCATAACACAACTTGCATACTTATGGTGCCATAACATTTTTTCATGAGTTCTAAATATACGAAGCTTTCCTTATCTCATGAAGCACGAAATGATATTGTATTTTTTGGCACCTTATTAAAGTTATCAGGAGGTATAACTTTGATATGGTTGAGCGGGAAAGCTCGTTTTGAGGAATGAATTTTCCCCATAGCCACTTGCTTGTGTGTGAGTGCATACTAGTCGTGAGTGTATGTTTCTCACCTTTTAGGCCTTCCCACCCCGCAAAAAACTAGAAGTTTGGTGGCTCTAGAGTGAGTATACCCGAGCCTTCTCACCCAAAAGACAACCATGAGTTTCATCACTCCAGAGTGAGTACACATTTCTTGTTCCAAAAAAACAAGCCTAGATCTAATCCACAACAAGTTGGACAAATGATCAAAGCTTGATTCAATTTTCAATGTTCCCTTTCAACACTTTCATGTGTTTTCTTTTGTGCTTGTGATTGGTCTTCCATGAGATCTTGATCCCGGGGGGTTGATCATCCCTCTTTATTGTTGTCTCATCTTACCAAGCATTAGTGCATTCGAAGCCCTCTTGATTGTGTGTTTGGATACTTTAGTGTGAGTTTGAAGCAAATTCATCCTCTCACTAAAGTGGGGGCTAATTGTGGACACGAAAAAAGTAACCCTTTTAATTTTTCTTTTTTGTCCCTCCTTTTGCTAAATCGGCTTGATTTCACCTTGATTTAATTTTCCAATATGGCCCACACATTCACATTAGGTCTTGAATCTTTATGAATCTTTAAGACTGTATGATGTCTTGTAAAGGTGTTGTGAAGTGTTGTGATACATTTTCACACTTTTCTAGACTCTTCTTATTATAATTCACTTACACACCCCCTTTTTATCACTTACCAAGTCTTATTCTAAAGTTTTGTAAAGTCTTGTAACATACTTTCATGCTTTTATAGACTTGTAATCAACAAATACACATTTCTTGTGCATTATTTGGCTCCTTTATGCACTTACAGGCCTTAACTAAGTGTATTTTTTAGTACAAACCTGACAAACATCATTTAATACAACTTAATTCTCGACATCCACTCATATGCCTTGAGTGGGACCCATTCGCCCAGGGTGGCAAATGAGTCCCTCTTGTTACAAAACTCAAAATAAATTCAAATTACTTGAGTGTTTTTATTCCTAAAGAACTAAGGTCAGCCTGTGATATTGTAGTTTCATGAAATTAGGGCATAAGTGCATAAAAATACATGATTTTCTATTCATTTTAACCCCCATTCATCCATTCACTCATCTATTCAAGTATTCAAGCATTCATCATAGCATTTACGCACTCTAGCATTCAAACAAGAAATTATCAAGCATCTTGGAGCAACCATTGAGATATCTTCATATTTCAACAACAAGGGTTTGGTGAGTTTATGAAATTTTCATGTTATTTGTTCATCATTTTGTTCTTTTTTCATTTCATTTCACAAGGTTTGATTACCAAAGTGGGGTTTGACCAAGGAAAACTCCTATACTCTATCCCTTAACCCTTTCCCCACCTTTGCATGCGTGTTTGCAGGTCTTGTAGGTACATTTTTCAAGGAGAAAGGTTTCAAAAATGTGTTTCAAACTCATGTAAGTAATCATAGTCAACATAAACTTAATTGGATCTTGAAGACCCTTTTTAGTCCATTTTCTACAAATTTAGATCTGACAGCCCAACAAGCAGAAAAGTATAGACCAGGACCCACAGATTTGACCTTTGACTTTGTAATTTTTTGTAGGTGGACTGATTCACCATCTATGGTGAATGAGACCCATTTCCAAGCTAGAAAAAGATTTTTTTCAAGTTCTAAGTTCCTGACATCCTGAAATCTTTTTCGCCAGATTTTACTAGAAACAAGACTAATTTTCCATCTGTGGTGAATGACTCCCATTGGGAATCAATGTTGATTTCTACAGCATTCCAAAACCTTCCCAAATTTTCTTATAGTTTCCAAGTGCACGTCTTTTAGTTTTATCCAATTTTGTTTTCATTTGTTTATGTTTCTAGTTCATGTTTGCATACAACATTGTGTTTTCCAGCCGTTTGCATTTCCTATTTTACATTCAATAATTGATCTATTTCATTATTTTTTGCATTTAGTTCATCTTATCTAGGAATATTGTACCCACATGACATCAATCTATGAATGTAACATTGCATTTTGGCACAAAATATTTACCCCTTTAGGTGAAAAACCCTAAAAGGGTCACAAGCATTTTGGTTTTCAAAAATATTTGTTTACAGTATTCTCATCAATCTTGACATTCATGCTTTCCAAAATCCTATGCAGCCGCTTGTTATAGCACTTGTACAATTTTCTTTGAGTGGATTAGTCTAAATATATGCCTTTATCACATCTTGAATCAAAGATTCCCATCTTCATCTTCTCTTTTAATGTAGAATTTTTTTCCAAACACCCTAAAGTACTTGACTGATGTAGGCTTGCAATACAATAATTCATATGGATTTTTGCCAATTTTTTCTCTTAGAAGGGATTTATTTTTAATATACACACTAGAATGAACTACATCCTTCCAAAGGTATCTGCTAGATTTTCATCATTTCACATGGCTCTAGCTATTTCCTTCACAAATCTATTTCTTCTTTATACCATGCCATTTTTCTATGGTTTCCTAGGTGTTGAATATTATCATTTAATATTACCATGACTTGTATTTGTGGACACAGAAAAAGTAACCCTTTTACTTTTTCTTTTTTTGTCCCTCCTTGTGCTTAATTATCTTTATTTTACCTTAATTTAATGCTGCAATGTGGCCCACACATTCACATTAGGTCTTCAATCTTTATGAATCTTTCAGACTTTATGAGTTCTTGTAAAGGTGTTGTGAAATGTTGTGATACATTTTCAGACTTTTCTAGACTCTTCTTATTATAATTCACTTACATAATCCATTTTTATCACTTACCAAGTCTTATTCTAAAGTGTTGTAAAGTATTGTAACATACTTTCATGATTTTCTAGACTTGTCATCACCAAATACACCTTTCTTGTGCTTTATTTGGCCCCTTTATGTAATTACAGGTCTTAATTAAGTGTATTTTTGAGTAAAAACCCAAAAAAAATCATTGAATACAAATTAATTCCCAACACACACTCATAAGCCTCGAGTGGGACCCATTCACCTAGGGTGGCTTATGAGTTCCTCTTTGCACAAAAATCAAAATAAATTCAAATTACTCGTGGGTTTTTATTCCTAAAGACCTAAGGTTGTCCTGTGATCTATTTTTAGGAAATTAGGGCATAAGTGTGTATAAATACATGATTTTCTATTCATTTTAAACCCCATTCATCCATTCACTTATCTATTCAAGTATTCAAGCATTCATCATAGCATTTAAGCACTCTAGCATTCAATCAAGTAATTATCAAGCATCTTGGAGCAACCATTCACATACCTTCATACTTCAACAACAAGGGTTTAGTGAGTTTATGAAATTTTCATGTTATTTTTTCATCATTGTCTTCTTATTTAATTTCATTTCATAGGGTTTGATTACCAAAGTGGGGTTTGACCAAGGCAAACCCCTATACTCTAACCCTTACCCCTTTTCCCCCTCTTTGCATGTGTGTTTGTAGGTCTTGTAGGCAGATTTGTCAAGAAGAAAGGTTTCAAAAAGGTGTTGCAAATTCATATAATTCGTCATAGTCAACATAACCCTAATTGGAGCTTGAAGACCCTTTTTAGTCTATTTTCTACTAATTCAGATCCCGCAACCTGACAAGCAGAAAAGTACAGACCAGGACCCATAGATTTGACCTTTGAATTTGTAGATTTCTATAGGTGGACTGACTCACCATTTGTGGTGAATGAGTCCCACTACCGGGCTGGAAATAGAGTTTTCTAAAGTTCTAAGTTCCCGACATCCCGAAACCTGTTTCCACAGATTTTACCAGAAATAGGACTAATTCTCTGTCTATGGCGAATCAGTCCTAGTGGGCATCAACATTGAATTTTGAAACATTCCAAAACCTTCCCATATTTATTTTTAGCTTCCAATTGCACCTCTTTTAGTTTTATCCAACTCTATTTTCGTTTGTTTATGTTTCTAGTTCATGTTTGCATACAACACTGTGTTTTCCAACACATTTCATTTCCTAGTTTACATTCAATAATTGATCTATTTCATTAGTTTTTTGCATTTAGTTAATCTTGTCTAGGCATATTTCACTCACATAACATCAAGCTTTGAATTTAACATTTCATTTTGGCACCACATTTTTACCTTTTTAGCTGAAAAACATTAGAAGGGTCACAAGCATTTCGGTTTTCCAAAATATTTGTTTACATTTTGGTGAACTTTACTTTAGAGGATTTTTACTTCTTCTTTCAATAGAATTTACATCCTAGGGTTAGATGGCATCAACATTGCATTAGGTCTTGCATTGTTTTGCATTCTAGAGATTTCAAAATTGCATTAGTGAAAAGATCATATAGTTTTCATTTTTGCATTTCAATTCAATTCAAAACACTGAAATTCTACAGTTTTGCATCATAATTTTGCACTGTACAATCCGAAACACATCAAATTGCATTTAAAATTTTTGAAAAAAAATTAAAAAAAATGATCCCTGGACTCATTCGCCACCCTAAGCGAATTATTCTAGTTGCATATTTTGCACTGCATTTTTTGGCTTTTTCTAGGAATTTTCTACATTACAACTTTTTGTTATTGCATTATGTCATTCTTCCTAGATTTGTTGTTTTCTTGCATTCAGTTTATATTCATTCATTTTCATCATGGATTTTTTCTTTAATAAGTTTTGGATGTTATTAAAATCTTTAGTGGATATGTCAAATTGTGCCTTTGGAGCTGATCCTAATGACCTTGAACTTCCTCACGCTCCTTGAACTCCTCATGAATGTCCTCGTGTTTTTGACATCATTGGAGAAGATTATGATAGCATGAATAAGTTTTTAAATAGTTCCTTGACAACCTCAAAGCTAATGAATCCTTTTATCCCTCCATGAAACAACAAGACCTTCCTATAGTCTCACCTCTTGATATGTTTGGTTATCTCCATCCTAAAACTAATAAAGCATCCAAGTTCCCTCCAATAGGTGGACCTAGTTCCTCTAACAAGGCCACTCCTCAACCATTCTATGGTAACAAATTTACGAACAAACCAATCAACCTTGAAGAAACTTATGGAAAAGTTTCTACCATCTTAAGAAAACAAGGATGTGACACAAAAACTAAAAATAACATTCATAAAATTATAGAGCAAAGACCAATAGATGAAAGCACAACATGGTTAGGCTATCAAGATCCTCCTCATGACAACAGGCCTCCTTTATAATATTGGAGAATTCATGATTATGGCACAATGATCTTTGATTCCTCTCTCGATTTGAATGTGGACTCCTTCCTCCTAAACAACCCTTACATGATTCCAATGACAAGGATGCTAGGATGCCCATGGGTCCTATTGCTCCTTCAATCCATGAAAAAGGTGAATCTAGTAAATACAAATGACCTTACAAGTTGAAAAAACTAAATTTTCCTCTCCATCCAACACTTGAATGTGAAAGGAAATTGAAAATCCTTCTAAAAAAAGAACTCATTTTATTACCACCTTTGAATAGGTTGGTAATCTATCGTAAAGATGCCAATGTTCCACATTGTGCATATCATCATGTTCATGGACATAGAAGTGATGAATGTTGTCAATTGAAAGAAATACTGAGCAAGTATCATTTTGATGGTGATAATTGTTATCCAATAAATCCATAAACAAATACCAAACACCTCATCATGCAATAATTGTAGAATCTTCCATTCTCACTATTGCATGAGCTTTCCCATCACCCATCTCGACTCATTCTTGCCTTGCATTCAATGGGGGAAAGAAGTTGATATCCTTGTCATTGTGATGCATTTGTCTTTGTCCCCTAGCTATGTTTTTCACCTTCTACTTATCTTGACTGAGATTGGGAGGTGAAAGACTTGTTTGATGGTTGAATTTCCTTTGCATTACTAGTATTTTTCCTTTTTGTTTACATCTATGTATCGTGTTCCCCCGTAACATGGCGTTTGATGTTCTCTCTCTCTTTCTTTGTGACATTCCTCTATTTGTACCTGTATTCTTCTATATGTCATACATTGCTTTTTATTTTTTCCTTTGTTTTGTGTTTTCCTTTTGGGGATGACGCAGAGCATTGAGACTGAAATGTCTCTTCCATGTTGATCCAAAAGGTCTTTTTATTTTCCTTTTCACTTTGGTGTTGTGTTTTCCTTGTGACGATGACGCAAAGTGTAGGGATGCCCTATGCCTCTTCCATGTTGACCCAAAAGGTCCTTTTATTTTTTTCTTTCACTTGTGTTTTCCTTTTGGGGATGATGCAAAGTGTAGATATACCCTATGTCTCTTCCTTGTTGACTCAAAAGTTCCTTTTATTTTCCTTTCCGCTTGTCTTTTTCTTTTTGTCTTATGTTTTCCTTTTGGGGATGATGCAAGGCATATAGACCAAAATGTCTCTCTCATGTTTACCCAAAAGATTTTCCTTTTCTTTCACCTTTTCATTTTCATTTTTCTTGTGTTTTCCTTTTGGGGATGATGCAAAGCATTGAGACATCCTTTTTATCTTCCATGTTCACCCAAAATGGATTTTCTTTTTCTCTTTTTTAGCTCTCTTTGTGTCATTCTTCCAATTCTATGTGTATTTTGGGGATGATGACAGTTCCGAGCTATTTAATCAAAAAATTGCAGCAAAGAACATACTGACCCCAAATTCCATAGATTCCTTATGTGTTTTGTGTGATTCTTTTTGGGGGCAACCCCTTTTTATTTTATTCCTTTTTCATTTGCATGGTGTAGCCTTACTTGGAAACATATGACTTGGCATAGGGGCTTTCCACATTGGCTCTCATGTCATTTTTCTATTTGCATTTTTTATTTTCTAATTTAAAGTAATCACTCACAAAATGGTGTGTAGAAATTGCTTTAAAGTAGGGGCATACATTGGCATTATTCATTTTCATTTTTCCTTTTTTGTTCATTCTAAGTGCAGCCTTGTTACTTCATACAATGTGTTTGTCGTGTTGTGGATGACATTGGGTATAGCCTCCTTCATAAGTGTGATATATCTTATCATATTACATTCCTCTTGGTTGCCTAATGCGACATACTACATCCCCTATGTTTTGAATATTGTATTCTTTGATTGGTCCTCTCTAGGAGAAATTAGACACAATGTTCCCTAAGTTATAGACCTTGCATGAACTAAGCAAGACTCATTTGAACATTTATTTTGCACATTTCATTTTTCATTTACATGGACACCTTGCATAACACAACTTGCATACCTATGGTGCCATAACGTTTTTTCATGAGTTCTAAACATAGGAAGCTTTCCTTATCTCATGAAACTCGAAATGATATTGTCCTTTGTGGCGCCTTATTAAAGTTATCAGGAGGTATAACTTTAATATGGTTGAGCGGGAAAGCTCGTTTTGAGGAACGAATTTTTCCCATAGCCACTTGCTTGTGTGTGAGTGCATACCAGTCGTGAGTGTATGTTTCTCACCTTTTAGGCCTTCCCACCCTAGAGAAAACTAGAAGTTTGGTGGCTCTAGAGTGAGTATACTCGAGCCTTCTCACCCAAGAGATAGCCATGAGTTTCATCGCTCTAGAGTGAGTACACATTTCTTGGTCCAAACAAACAAGCCTAGATCTAATCCAGAACAAGTTGGACAAATTATCAAAGCTGTATTCATTTTTCAACGTTCCTTTTCAACACTTTCATGTGTGTTCTTTTGTGCTTATGATTGGTTTTCCATGAGATCTTGATCCTGGGGGCTTGATCATCCCTCTTTATTGTTGTCTCATCTTACCAAGCATTAGTGCATTCGAACCCCTCTTGATTGCGTGTTTGGATACTTTAGTGTGAGTTTGAAGCAACTTCGTCCTCTCACTAAAGTGGGGGCTAATTATGGACACGAAAAAAGTAACCCTTTTAATTTTTCTTTTTTGTCCCTCCTTTTGCTAAATTTGCTTGATTTCACCTTGATTTAATGTTGCAATATGGCCCACACATTCACATTAGGTCTTGAATCTTTATGAATCTTTAAGACTTTATGATGTCTTGTAAAGGTGTTGTGAAGTGTTGTGATACATTTTCACACTTTTCTAGGCTCCTCTTATTATAATTCACTTACGCACCCCCTTTTTATCACTTACCAAGTCTTATTCTAAAGTTTTGTAAAGTCTTGTAACATACTTTCATGCTTTTATAGACTTGTCATCACCAAATACACCTTTCTTGTGCTTTATTTGGCTCCTTTATGCAATTACAGGCCTTAACTAAGTGTATTTTTTAGTACAAACCTGAAAAACATCATTTAATACAACTTAATTCTCAACATCCACTCATATGGCTTGAGTCGGACCCATTCGTCCAGGGTGGCGAATGAGTCCCTCTTGGCACAAAAATCAAAATAAATTCAAATTACTTGAGTGTTTTTATTCCTAAAGACCTAAGGTCAGCCTGTGATATTGTATTCTCATGAAATTAGGGCATAAGTGCATATAAATACATGATTTTCTATTCATTTTAACCCCCATTCATCCATTCACTCATCTATTCAAGTATTCAAGCATTCATCGTAGCATTTAAGCACTCTAGCATTCAATCAAGAAATTATCAAGCATCTTGGAGCAACCATCGAGATATCTTCAGACTTCAACAACAAGGGTTTGGTGAGTTTATGAAATTTTTATGTTATTTGTTCATCATTCTGTTGTTTTTTCATTTCATTTCATAGGGTTTGATTACCAAAGTGGGGTTTGACCAAGGAAAACTCCTATACTCTATCCCTTAACCCTTTCCCCACCTTTGCATGCGTGTTTGCAGGTCTTGTAGGTAGATTTTTCAAGGAGAAAGGTTTCAAAAATGTGTTTCAAACTCATGTAAGTAATCATAGTCAACATAACCCTAATGGGATCTTGAAGACCCTTTTTAGTCCATTTTCTGCAAATTTAGATCTGACAGCCCAACAAGCAGAAAAGTACAGACCAGGACCCACAGAGTTGACCTTTGACTTTGTAATTTTTTGTAGGTTGACTGATTCACCATCTATGGTGAATGAGGCCCATTTCCTGGCTAGAAAAAGAGTTTTTTGAAGTTCTAAGTTCCTGACATCCTGAAATCTTTTTTGCCAGATTTTACCAGAAACAAGACTAATTTTCCATCTGTGGTGAATGAGTCCCATTGGGAATCAATGTTTGAATTCTACAGCATTCCAAAACCTTCCCAAATTTTCTTATAGTTTCCAAGTGCACGTCTTTCAGTTTTATCCAATTTTGTTTTCATTTGTTTATGTTTCTAGTTCATGTTTGCATACAACATTGTGTTTTCCAGCAGTTTGCATTTCCTATTTTACATTCAATAATTGATCTATTTCATTATTTTTTGCATTTAGTTCATCTTATCTAGGAATATTGCACCCACATGACATCAATCTTTGAATGTAACATTGCATTTTGGCACCAAATATTTACCCCTTTAGGTGAAAAACCCTAAAAGGGTCACAAGCATTTCAGTTTTCCAAAATATTTGTTTACAGTATTCTCATCAATCTTGACATTAATGATTTCCAAAATCCTATGCAGCCTCTTGTTATAGCACTTGTACAATTTTCTTTGAGTGGATTAGTCTAAATATATGCCTTTATCACATCTTGAATCAAAGATTCCCATCTTCTTTTTTAGACATCAGGAATCGGGTAGCACGACCACATATAAACTACAGTGTACCTAGTAAACTTTTTAACGTGACCAGCGGCACTGCAAAGATTCCCATCTTCATCTTCTCTTTTAATGTAGCATTTTTTTCCAAACACCCTGAAGTAATTGACTGATGTAGGCTTGCAATACCATAATTCATATGAATTTTTGCCAATTTTTTCTCTTAGAAGGGATTTATTTTTAATATACACACTAGAATGAACTACATCCTTCCAAAAGGTATCTGCCAGATTTTCCTCATTTAACACGAATCTAGCTGTTTCCTTCACAAATCTATTTCTTCTTTATACCATGCCATTTTTCTATGGTTTCCTAGGTGTTGAATATTATCATTTAATATTACCATGACTTGTATTTGAGGACATGGAAAAAGTAACCCTTTTACTTTTTCTTTTTTTGTCCCTCCTTGTGCTTAATTATCTTTATTTCACCTTAATTTAATGTTGCAATGTGGCCCACACATTCACAGTAGGTCTTGAATCTTTATGAATCTTTAAGACTTTATGAGTTCTTGTAAAGGTGTTGTGAAATGTTGTGATACATTTTTAGACTTTTCTAGACTCTTCTTATTATAATTCACTTACATAATCCATTTTTATCACTTACCAAGTCTTATTCTAAAGTGTTGTAAAGTATTGTAACATAATTTCATGATTTTCTAGACTTTTCATCACCAAATACACCTTTCGTGTGCTTTATTTGGCCCCTTTATGTAATTATAGGTCTTAATTAAGTGTATTTTTGAGTAAAAACCCAAAAAAAATCATTGAATACAAATTAATTCCCGAAACACAATCATAAGCCTTGAGTGGGACCCATTCACCTAGGGTTGCTTATGAGTTCCTCTTGGCACAAAAATCAAAATAAATTCAAATTACTTGTGGGTTTTCATTCCTAAAGACCTAACCTCGTCATGTGATCTATTTTTAGGAAATTAGGGCATAAGTGTGTATAAATACATGATTTTCTATTCATTTTAAACCCCATTCATCCATTCACTCATCTATTCAAGTATTCAAGCATTCATCATAGCATTTAAGCACTTTAGCATTCAATCAAGTAATTATCAAGCATCTTGGAGCAACCATTCACATACCTTCATACTTCAACAACAAGGGTTTAGTGAGCTTATGACATTTTCATGTTATTTTTTCATCATTGTCTTCTTATTTCATTTTCATTTCATAGGGTTTGATTACCAAAGTGGGGTTTGACCAAAGGCAAACCCCTATACTCTAACCCTTGCCCCTTTTCCCCCTCTTTGCATGTGTGTGTGTAGGTCTTGTAGGCAGATTTGTCAAGAAGAAAGGTTTCAAAAAGGTGTTGCAAATTCATATAATTCATCATAGTCAACATAAACCTAATTGGAGCTTGAAGACCCTTTTTAGTCTATTTTCTGTAGATTCAGATCCCATAATTTGACAAGAAGAAAAGTACAGACCAGGACCCATAGATTTGACCTTTGAATTTGTAGATTTCTATAGGTGGACTGACTCACCATTTGTGGTGAATGAGTCCCACTACTGGGCTGGAAAAAGAGGTTTCTAAAGTTCTAAGTTCCCGACATCCCGAAACCTGTTTCGACAAATTTTACCAGAAATAGGACTAATTCTCTGTCTATGGCGAATCAGTCCTAGTGGGCATCATCATTGAATTTTGCAGCATTCCAAAACCTTCCCATATTTATTTTTAGCTTCCAAGTGCACCTCTTTTAGTTTTATCCAATTCTATTTTCGTTTGTTTATGTTTCTAGTTCATGTTTGCATACAACACTGTGTTTTCCAACACTTTTCATTTCCTAGTTTACATTCAATAATTGATCTATTTCCTTAGTTTTTTTCATTTAGTTAATCTTGTCTAGGCATATTTCACTCACATAACATCAATCTTTGAATGTAACATTGCATTTTGGCACCACATTTTTACCTTTTTAGCTGAAAAACCCTAGAAGGGTCACAAGCATTTTGGTGAACCGACTTTAGAGGATTTTTACTTCTGCTTTCAAGAGAATTTACATCCTAGGGTTAGATGGCATCAACATTGCATTAGGTCTTGCATTGTTTTGCATTCTAGGGATTTCAAAATTGCATTAGTGAAAAGATCATATAGTTTTCATTTTTACATTTCAAATCATTTCAAAACACTGAAATTACGCAATTTTGCATCATAATTTTGCATTGTACAATCTGAAACACATCAAATTGCATTTAAAATTTCTGAAAAAAATTTAAAAAAAATGATCCCTGGACTCATTCGCCACCCTAAGCGAATTATTCTAGTCGCATATTTTGCACTGCATTTTTTAGATTTTTCTAGGAATTTTCTACATTACAACTTTTTGTTATTGCATTATGTCATTCTTCCCAGATTTTTTGTTTTCTTGCATTCAGTTTATTTTCATTCATTTTCATCATGGCTTTTTGCTTTAATAAGTTTTGGATGTTATTAAAATCTTTAGTGGATATGTCAAATTGTGCCTTTGGAGCTGATCCTAATGACCTTGAGCTTCCTCATGCTCCTTGAACTCCTCATGAATGTCCTCATGTTTTTGACCTCATTAGAGAAGATTATGATAGCATGAATATGTTTTTAAATAGTTCCTTGACAACCTCAAAGCTAATGAATCCTTTTATCCCTCCATGAAACAACAAGACCTTCCTATAGTCTCACCTCTTGATATGTTTGGTTATCTCCATCCTAAAACTAATAAAGCATCCAAATTTCCTCCAATAGGTGGACCTAGTTCCTCTAACAAGGCCACTCCTCAACCATTCTATGGTAACAAAGTTATGAACACACCAATCAACCTTGAAGAAACTTATGGAAAAGGTTCTACCATCTTAAGAAAACAAGGATGTGACACAATAACTAAAAATAACATTCATAAAATTATAGAGCAAAGACCAATAGATGAAAGCACAACATGGTTAGGCTATCAAGATCCTCCTCATGACAACAAGCCTCCTTTATAATAATGGAGACTTCGTGATGATGGCATGATGATCTTTGATACCTCTCCCGATTTGAATGTGGACTCCTTCCTCCTAAAAAACCCTTACATGATTCCAATGAAAAGGATGCTAGGATTCCCATAGGTTCTATTGCTCCTTCAATCCATGAAAAAGTTGATTCTAGTAAATACAAATGACCTTACAAGTTGAAAAAACTAAAGTTTCCTCTCCATCTAACACTTGAATGTGAAACGAAATTGAAAATCCTTCTAAAAAAAGAACTCATTTTATTACCACCTTTGAATAGGTTGGTAATCTATCGTAAAGATGCCAATGTTCCACATTGTGCATATCATCAAGTTCATGGACATAGAAGTGATGAATGTTGTCAATTGAAAGAAATACTGAGCAAGTATCATTTTGATGGTGATAATTGTTATCCAATAAATCCATAAACAAATACCAAACACCTCATCATGCAATAATTGTAGAATCTTACATTCTCACTATTGCATGAGCTTTCCCATCAACCATCTTGACTCATTCTTTCCTTGCATTCAGTGGGGGAAAAAAGTTGATATCCTTCTCATTGTGATGCATTTGTCCTTGTCCCCTAGCTATGTTTTTCACCTTCCACTTATCTTGACTGAGATTGGGAGGTGAAAGACTTGTTTGATGGTTGAATTTCCTTTGCATTACTAGTATTTTTCCTTTTTGTTTACATCTATGTATCGTGTTCCCCCGTAACATGGCATTTGATGTTCTCTCTTTTTCTTTGTGACATTCCTCTATTTGTACCTGTATTCTTCTATATGTCATACATTGCTTTTTCTTTTTTCCTTTGTTTTGTGTTTTCCTTTTGGGGATGACGCAGAGCATTGAGACTGAAATGTCTCTTCCATGTTGATCCAAAAGGTCTTTTTATTTTCCTTTTCACTTTGGTTTTGTTCTTTCCTTTTGACGATGATGCAAAGTGTAGGGATGCCCTATGTCTCTTCCATGTTTACCCAAAATGTCCTTTTATTTTTTTCTTTCACTTGTGTTTTCCTTTTGGGGATGATGCAAAGTGTAGATATACCCTATGTCTCTTCCATGTTGACTCAAAATGTCCTTTTATTTTCCTTTTCACTTGTCTTTTTCTTTTTGGCTTGTATTTTTCTTTTGGGGATGATGCAGGCCATTCAGACCAAAATGTCTCTCTCATGTTTACCCAAAATATTTTCCTTTTCTTTCGCCTTTTCATTTTCATTTTTCTTGTGATTTCCTTTTGGGGATGATGCAAAGCATTGAGACATCCTTTTTATCTTCCATGTTCACCCAAAATGGATTTTCTTTTTCTTTTTTTTAGCTCTCTTTGTGTCATTCTTCCAATTCTATGTGTATTTTAGGGATGATGATAGTTCCAAGCTCTTTAATCAAAAAATTGCAGCAAAGAACATACTTACCCCAAATTCCACAGATTCCTTATGTGTTTTCTGTGATTCTTTTTGGGGGCAACCCCTTTTTATTTTATTCCTTTTTCATTTTCATGATGTAGCCTTACTTGGAAACATATGACTTGGCGTAGGGGCTTTCCACATTGGCTCTCATGTCTTTTTTCTATTTGCATTTTTTATTTTCTAATTTAAAGTAATCACTCACAAAATGGTGTGTAGAAATTGCTTTAAAGTAGGGGCATACATTGGCATTATTCATTTTCATTTTTCCTTTTTTGTTCATTCTAAGTGCAGCCTTGTTACTTCATACAATGTGTTTGTCGCTTTGTGGATGACATTGGGTATAGCCTCCTTCGTAAATGTGATATATATTAGCATATTACATTCCTCTTGGTTGCCTAATGTGACACACTACCTCCCCTATGTTTTGAATATTCTATTCTTTGATTGGTCCTTTCTAGGAGACATTAGACACAATGTTCCCTAAGTTATAGACCTTGCATGAACTAAGCAAGACTCATTTGAACATTTATTTTGCACATTTCATTTTGCATTTACATGGACACCTTGCATAACACAACTTGCATCACTATGGTGCCATAACGTTTTTTCATGAGTTCTAAACATAGGAAGCTTTCCTTATCTCATGAAACACGAAATGATATTGTCCTTTGTGGTGCCTTATTAAAGTTATCAGGAGGTATACCTTTGATATGGTTGACCGGGAAAGCTCATTTTGAGGAATGAATTTTCCCCATAGCCACTTGCTTGTGTGTGAGTGCATACCAGTCGTGAGTGTATGTTTATCACCTTTTAGGCCTTCCCACCCCATAGAAAACTATAAGTTTGGTGGCTCTAGAGTGAGTATACTCGAGCCTTCTCACCCAACAGACAGCAATGAGTTTCATCGCTCCAGAGTGAGTACACATTTCTTGTTCCAAACAAACAAGACTAGATCTAATCCACAACAAGTTGGACAAATGATCAAAGCTTCATTCAATTTTCAACGTTCCTTTTCAACACTTTCATGTGTGTTCTTTTGTTCTTATGATTGGTTTTCCATGAAATCTTGATCCTGGGGGCTTGATCATCCCTCTTTATTGTTGTCTCATCTTACCAAGAATTAGTGCATTTGAACCCCTCTTGATTGCGTGTTTGGATACTTTAGTGTGAGTTTGAAGCAACTTCATCCTCTCACTAAAGTGGGGGCTAATTGTGGACACGAAAAAAGTAACCCTTTTAATTTTTCTTTTTTGTCCTTCCTTTTGCTAAATTGGCTTGCTTTCACCTTGTTTTAATTTTGCAATATGGCCCACACATTCACATTAGGTCTTGAATCTTTATGAATCTTTAAGACTGTATGATGTCTTGTAAAGGTGTTGTGAAGTATTGTGATACATTTTCACACTTTTCTAGACTCTTCTTATTATAATTCACTTACATACCCCCTTTTTATCACTTACCAAGTCTTATTCTAAAGTTTTGTAAAGTCTTGTAACAAACTTTCATGCTTTTATAGACTTGTCATCACCAAATACACCTTTCTTTTGCTTTATTTGGCTCCTTTATGCAATTACAGGCCTTAACTAAGTGTATTTTTTAGTACAAACCCGACAAACATCATTTAATACAACTTAATTCTCGACATCCACTCATATGCCTTGAGTGGGACCCATTCGCCTAGGGTGGCGAATGAGTCCCTCTTGGCACAAAAATCAAAATAAATTCAAATTACTTGAGTGTTTTTATTCCTAAAGACCTAAGGTCAGCCTGTGATATTGTATTTTCATGAAATTAGGGCATAAGTGCATATAAATACATGATTTTCTATTCATTTTAACCCCCATTCATCCATTCACTCATCTATTCAATTATTCAAGCATTCATCATAGCATTTAAGCACTCTAGCATTCAATTAAGAAATTATCAAGCATCTTGGAGCAACCATTGAGATATCTTCAGACTTCAACAACAAGGGTTTGGTGAGTTTATGAAATTTTCATGTTATTTTTTCATCATTCTGTACTTTTTTCATTTCATTTCATAGGGTTTGATTACCAAAGTGGGGTTTGACCAAGGAAAACTCCTATACTCTATCCCTTAACCCTTTCCCCACCTTTGCATGCATGTTTGCAGGTCTTGTAGGTAGATTTTTCGAGGATAAAGGTTTCAAAAATGTGTTTCAAACTCATGTAAGTAATAATAGTCAACATAAACCTAATTGGATCTTGAAGACCCTTTTTAGTCCATTTTCTGCAAATTTAGATCTGACAGCCCAACAAGCAGAAAAGTACAGACCAGGACCCACAGAGTTGACCTTTGACTTTGTAATTTTTTGTAGGGGGACATATTCACCATCTGTGGTGAATGAGACCCATTTCAAGGCTAGAAAAAGAGTTTTTTCAAGTTCTAAGTTCCTGACATCCTGAAATCTTTTTCGCCAATTTTACTAGAAACAAGACTAATTTTCCATCTATGGTGAATGAGTCCCATTGGGAATCAATGTTGAATTCTACAACATTCCAAAACCTTCCCAAATTTTCTTATAGTTTCCAAGTGCACGTCTTTCAGTTTTATTCAATTTTGTTTTCATTTGTTTATGTTTCTAGTTCATGTTTGCATACAACATTGTGTTTTCCAGTAGTTTGCATTTCCTATTTTACATTCAATAATCGATCTATTTCATTATTTTTTGCATTTAGTTCATCTTATCTAGGAATATTGCACCCACGTGACATCAATCTTTGAATGTAACATTGCATTTTGGCACCAAATATTTACCCCTTTAGGTGAAAAACCCTAAAAGGGTAACAAGCATTTCAGTTTTCCAAAATATTTGTTTACAGTATTATCATCAATCTTGCCATTAATGCTTTCCAAAATCCTATGCAGCCTCTTTTTATAGCACTTTTAGGCTTTTCTTTGAGTGGATTAGTCTAAATATATGCCTTTATCACATCTTGAATCAAATATTCCCATCTTCATCTTCTCTTTTAATGTAGCATTTTTTTCCAAACACCCTAAAGTACTTGACTGATGTAGGCTTGCAATACCATAATTCATATGGAATTTTGCCAATTTTTTCTCTTAGAAGGGATTTGTTTTTAATATACACACTAGAATGAACTACATCCTTCCAAAAGGTATCTGCCAGATTTTCCTCATTTAACATGGCTCTAGCTATTTCCTTCACAAATCTGTTTCTTCTTTATACCATGCCATTTTTCTATGGTTTCCTAGGTGTTGAATATTATCATTTAATTCCATGATTTTTACAATATTCTTTGAATTCACTTGATGTAAATTCTCCACCTCTGTTTGATCTAAGAAACTTAATTCTTCTTCTAGTCTCCTCTACTAACTTTTTGAAGATCTTAAACTTCTCAAATTCTTCATATTTCTCCTTTAGAAATGTGACCCAAGCCATCCTAGTATAATCATCAATCAACAGCATAAAATATCTTTCACCTTGCAACCCCCTTGTCCTTGTTAGGCCACATAAACCAATATGAACTATTTCCAAAGGTTTTTTCGTTGAATAATCCTTCTTTGGAAACTTAAACCTTGTTGTCTTTCCTTGCTAACATCCTTTGCAAATTATATTTCTAGGCTTCACTATCTTAGGCATATTTCTAACCAATCCTTTTGAGCTTATCTTTACTAAATTTTCAAATTTTACATGCCCTAATCTTCTATGCCAAAGCCAACTCTAATCCACTTGGATAATTAGAAAATTGTATCCTTTTACTTCACAAAGGTTGTAGAGGTTACTATCAGTCCTTATCCCTTGTACAATTTTCTTACCATTCTTTCTTATCTTGCAACTCTTAGAGTTAAATATAATTTTGTACCCTTTGTCACACATATGGCTAACACTAAGAATATTATGTTTCAAACCCTCAACATAGAGGACATCTTTTGTCTTATTCTTTTAATCTAATCTCAAGATCCATTTACCACAAATTTTGACAACATTATTATCTTCTAGACCTACTGACCTTTCCTTACATTTGTTGAGTTCAATGAATTTTCTTTTACCTCCAGTCATATGCTTGGGGAAGCCACTATCAATAACCCACAAATTTTGTTTCTTTGCATGCAGTGTTGTTTGGGAAATGATAGATTGAGTAGAAATTCATCCTTTCTCTTTCCCCACCTTCTTAGGTTTCTTTACAACATTCTCTTCCTTTTTCTCAGAACCTTTAGTTTCCTTTTCCATTTTGGGGGTTGAGTTTTTCTTCTTTTCAGACTAAACATTTGGTCTTATAAACTTTTTTCTACACTCTCTAGCTACATGACCAAATTGTTACAATTGTAGTTAACAGACTATATTCTTGTCAACCAAGGTAGCAAATGGATTTTTTCTTACAAATTTTGTATTCCTCCTTGGAATGACTCTACACTCTCTAGCCCTATGACCAAAATGATTACATGTATAGCAATACCCATAGAAGTTTGTATTCTCCTTTTGAGCACAATTTTTTAATTTCTTGTTTTCCATTTTAAGATCATCAAACTTATATTTTAGTCCATCGAGATATTCAAGAGCACTGATCAACTCTCCCTCAAGATCAATAACTACTTCCTCTTCACCTTCTACACAAAGTTCTTCAACTTGTCCATCCTTTTGATCCTTTGAGTCCTTAGCCATAAGAAGGAATTCTTCCTCTTTTTCTTCCATTACAAGAGCATGATCTTGTTCATCATCTGAACTATCACTAGCATCAAATTAATCACTTTCTTCCTGAATGTATAAACTCTTCTTTCTCTTTCCAAAACTCTTTGATTTAGGATAGTAAGGTTTCTTCTTTTTTCTATCTCCTTGTTGCTCAGAGTTATCTTCTTTATCATAAGGGAACTTAGAAGAAAATGAACTATTCTATGATAGCTAAAACACTTAAAGGGAAACTTGCATTTATACTTGCTAGATCCTATCCTCAGTCTTCTTCTTCATCAACTACTTCATGGTCTAACATAGAGGTTGCGACCTTTTCTTTATTAACTGCTTCATACTTTTCCACTTTAAAAATCTTGAATGCAACTTCTCTTTTGGATGGCTCAATATCTCCCATTCTCATCTCATATGCTATATAAATATGCCATGCAACTCATCAAGTCTAAGCTTATCCACTTCTCTTCCTTCTTCAATTGAAGATATCTTGGGGTCATATTTATTTTTCATAGATCTTAGAACCTTCAACACAACAAAATCTTCTTTTACTTCTTCCCCAAATCCTCTTATTGAGTTTACTACATCATCAAATCTTAGAAGATATTCTATAATATTCTCCTCTTTATTTATCTTTAAGCCTTCAAATTTTTCTTTCAACACTTGAAATTTTTCCAACTTCACCTTTTTGTCTCCTTCAAAGATGTTTTTCAACTTTTCCCAAACATCATATGCAGTTTGACAATGCATAAGCTTGCCATGCGCAAAATCAGACAAGTTATTCATAATGGAAAACTAGGATCTTTCATTCTTCTCATAGTCCTTCTTTCCTATAGCATCAGTGGGAAGAGTAGTAGGGAGAATCTATTTGGTTTTGATTGACATCTAGACATCAAGTCCTAGGGATCCCAAGTACCCCTTCATCAATGAGCTCCACTTAGCATAGTTTGTTCCATCAAATTGAGGTGGCTTTCTTGAACCTTCCTAATTGTTCATTGTGTTCACACTACTAGAATCTACTCGAGTTAATTAAGCTTTACCTAGGGAACCTAGGGCTCTGATACCAATTTTTAGAACACATTGATCTACTAAGAGAGGGGTGAATCAATAGATATTGAAATTTTTACCTCTCAACATTTAGTGTTGATTAATTATCTAAAATTTTAATTTGTAGATAAAACTTTAATAAGAAAATACATAAGATTTGACACATATATTCATCACATAACACCAAGTGTACGTGGAAAACCCAAGGTTGGGAAAAACCATGATGAGAAATGATGCTCAGAGCTAACATCCTAATCCAACCTCACAAGCATGAAGTTCATTTACAATGATTTAAGGCAACCAAACCAAAGGAGACACCAATCCCCTGGGTTTAGGAGCACCAACTCCAAGGAAACACCCACACCCTAGTCCAACCACCTACCCAAATGTCTAATGACACCCACCAATCAGATTTATGATGCAGGATATTACAATTTTGATGACGATTATATGTTGCAACTTATTTTCAACTGCACTTACATGTATGTTGCACACTCTACAACTCTTCCTTTGTTCTACACTTCTCTATCCTCTCTGCATTCACCTTTTTCGTATACTCCTATTCTCTACATCTATTGCTTGCTCAACAATACATCCCCTATTTTGTAATACACTAGTTTGAATAAAAAATACCCAAAAAAAAAGCACCAATATAATCAAGGGGTTTACAATTTATGAAAATCCAAATTTGAATTATTGATTGTTGTTTGGTTCAGCTTATTCAGGCTTAGTGCATTCTTTCTTTGCAATCATGTTCTTTTCACTTTTTCACTCCCAACTTTTCTTTCCCAACTTCCCTCTCTAACTTTACTAACCACACTTCTTCACTTTTTAACTACATAGTTATCTATCTTTTCTTCACTAACCAAAAGTCCCTTCCTCGATCCATGCACCTCTGACCAATGCAACTTAATGAAATGATTAGGGATTTTTTTCTTTCTTCTTCAGGATGAATTCACTTCTTCAAGCCATACTCATATTAAATTTTATCTCATAAAGTCTTCTAAGATTAGCAATCTGTAAACCCTAAATCAAATACGCATTTAATGTATTCTCCTACGTATAAGATTTGAATCCAATCTTTGTTCACTTAGCACTCTATGCTACCACTCTGTATCTCAAATCACTAATTAAGTCATCTGATGGAGAAGGTAAACCAATTAATTTCATTCTTTTGTTTAGATTCCCATCAAAAACCACTTACATAGAATTAACCCTTTGAAACCACCACCTTCAAATTTTTACCAATGATCCATGGTTCTCCATTCATATTGATGACATTAATACATCGTTGTTAGATTTTTCTTCTTTAAATATCTATCGTGGATCTCACAAATTTATGACCATCATCCATTGTTGTATCAAAGGGACTTGTAGATCACACACTCCAAACTCTTACTTTCTCTTCCATAAGATTCCTTTGACCTACACCTCCACATCATCATCACATGATTCACAAAAAGGATGTGAATTTCCTATCAAGTAATCATCAAATGCTATCTATCCTTATTTTTGAGCATCCATTTTTATCACCCTTTTATTGGGCCCCACCATCTTAACACATCAAAGAGATCAAACCTGTTGCTTAACTGATAAGTGTGTATCTCCTCGAAGAAGTAATCTTCCCTCTATATAGTTCCAACTTATCGATATTTTGGAGTGACACAAAAGAAACTCCTAGCAAGGCAGAGTTTTCCATACAACTTTCACAAAATCCCTTATTGAAATATCAAAGAGACTAAATTCTCTATCATACTGACATTCATCCTTCACACCTACAACAACTAGGATGTCGAAGAGACATAATGTACTATCTTGCTAAACACACTCTGTCTGCCTGATGAACTTAGTGGCTGCAACATAGAATCTTAACAATATCAAAGGGATTGGCAAGGAAGTCTCACCGAAGAACAACTTTCATCCCAATCTTTTCATAACAAGGATGTGAAGAGTGAGATCGCCACATTAAAGAGATCAATAAAATGGTAATGTTGAACACATAATGTCACCTCGACGAGATCCTTAGACCTCATCAGTAAATAGTATAGATATGAGAGGCTAGTCACCCAAATAGTGCAAATCGCTTAAGTTGTCACCTAAGCTACTGGTAACTTGTGGAAGATAGTCAACACAAGAATATAATGTTGCTATGTAGACCCGTCATGAATAAGCATAAACTCTTCAAACTAAACTTTTACACACCCAACTGAACTAAAAATTATACACCTACAAGCTCTCAACCAACTATAACAACTCTAAACATGGATATTTCAATTGTATTCCTTTGCATGATGACACTGCTCTTTTGAACATTTTCCACTTTTGACATCAATGAAAACATTTTCAATAGAAAGGGATTTTTATCTTTCTTTTGCAATTTTCTTGGAGGTTTTCACCAGTATATGAAGTTGCATTAATATTTATTTGGCTCTTGACCTATCTTGTTGACAACAAAATTGAGTAAATTCAGTTGAAGTTGTGTTTTTGGGCTGACTAGTTATGTGATACACGTTTCATCTACACATTTCCTTATTGGTGACTTGGATTTTTGTGCACTAGTATGTGTACTTTGGGATCATATTGGAAGAGGTAATAAGATTTTTTTTGGTCTTCTCTATCTTCTAGATAGGACCACATCTTATTTTTATGGCCAACTTATTGATGTTATTGGTTGTATTCTTCTCTAGTCAATCTAATTGATGTTTTGAGATCTTGTAGAGGATATAAATGCAAGAAAATTTTAGTTGCAAGCTGAGTGAGGGAGTGGAGGTGTGTTAATATGAATTGAAGAAGTGAGTTCTGAAAAGAAAAGAGTAATGAGCTTTAATGTCTTAGTTAGTAGAGTGTATTGTTGACAAATGTTGTAATTTCATATTCTTCATTATATCCTACTCTGAGATAGTGAATCTCATCAAGTCCTTGTAATTTGCATCTTACCCTGGGGTTGTATTCCTTAGTACTGAAAGTTCCCTTTATTTTGAACTAAGGTTGTGTACCTTACCTTGCAAGTTCATTGGTAGTGAGCTTCTATACTATGAGTTAACTCTCACCATGTTTTTTTCCTTTTTGGGTTTTCCACATAAATCTAGTGGTATCTTGTGCATGTGTGTTCATTGCATTATCTTTCATTACTATTGATTATTTTGTGTGTTATTGAATTGTGAATAAGTTGTTGCATCATGCTAAGATTTTGAATTAGTTTATTGTTGAAGGATTTATAATTTGAAAGGGTTTAAATTTTTGAATATATTGATATACCCCCCCTCTCAATATTTGTGTGTTCAACAATTAACTATGGGTATGTGCAGGACCGTCATGGAAAAAAGAGGCCCTTAAGTGGCAAAAAATTTAGAAAAATCAAAGTTAGGCAACTTGACATAAAAATTTTAATAAGTTATCTATATTATTTCAAAAATATGTAAGAATATAATCTATAGCAAATTGAATGTGGTTTCTAAACTACTAGGTTTTTTCAAAAAAAAAAATCTATTTGGTGAAAATTTGAAATTTCAATGCAGTAGTAATTAAATTTCAGGAAAAAAATAAGAAGTGGGTGTCTGTCTGACCACCCTAAGCATAATAAAGTAATAATATTTTTTTATAAGATTTTACATATAAGTAGAGGACTCATGTCCCAATGGGATGCATTTTTTTCGTAATGTTTTTTCCAAGTAAATAATTAATTATGAATTTTTTATTACAAATTTTTAAAAATATAAAAACTCGTATGTCTGACCACCTTAACTTGGTCAAAACTTCATGAAATTCAATTTTTCTTTTTTTAATCATATAGTATGTGAAGCATAGAATGTGACGCATGTTTTTGGATTAAAAAAATGTGATAACATTTGAAAGCTATAGATGTTTTTCAATCAGCCTATCAATGAGGACTTTAGTCATAATTCGAATAGAAAATGAATAATAATTACTTATTAAATTCAAAGTAAAGCATAATTTATATTGGTGGAAATCTGAGAAACTCCTTTAAAAGCCCTTTTTGCTTCATCAATTTTGGGTAAAAAAAAAGTCATCAGCCACATACCCATCATATTGCCAATTTTTGGCCCATCATGATCCTAAACATACCCTAGTATAAGTGTGTTTCCTAAAAATTTTATAATAAAAAATAACACAATATGAAAGAGGAGATGGTTATTATTATCTCCAAATGAGTCCTAAAACCACCATTGAAAACATTAACAAAGTTTGCGAGCAAGGTAGGCTCATACCTATCACAACTATCTCCTAGTTGATCGAATCAAATAATAACTTATAAATTGGAACACTTGGTGCCATTAATCACTTTTGCTAAAATTTTACTACATTTTCTATGCAATAGAAACATGGTTCTTTCAATTATGTCTAGTGAAAATTCTCATAATAAATCCTCACATGCATTGTTTTGTAGTTTTCTTATTGTTTTTTCTCTGTAAAGACCACCAAAACAAGCAACAAGATATTGGTAACTGAACACAATGAAAAATGAGGTTTCCACCTTTTGGGAGATGGAACTTGGACCTATTTCACACTTTGGTTCACTAGGACACCAAGATACCTCAACCAAGTGACTCAATTGAGGGAAGGACAAGGATTTTCCTTGTGTGATTAGAAGGGGGTTCACCATTTAAAATGAAGTTTCAAAGGAAAGGCACAAAAACTTATGCACAAAACCCTAGAAACTTGAAGACATGAAATTAGATGGATAAAAATAATGAAATAGAAAGGAACTTGGGAGAATTATGAAGTCAAGGCAAGGTCCAAAACTTTGAAAATATTCCTTTTGATGTGCACTGCGACTCATATGCTAGGAAGGGTGATTTAGTCCTACCACAAGATTTTTGAGGATCTACATAAAGATTCCAAGAAGGGCTATATAGGGACTCATAATTCTATAGCCTCTAGTGATCTTCTATAGCTTCCTTCTTTTCTGATCTTCAAGTCTGAAAGTCTAAATTCTAGCTTGTAGGTGAGTTTCTATAAAGAGGACAACTTCTTGATAAATTTGACAACTTTTTCAACTTTGTCTTCAAAGGATCTTCAAGCTCCAAATCACCTAGATCTAGAAACACACATCAAGAGAGAAAAATGTTGTTTTGTTAAGGAATTGGGATTTTCCTTGGTCAAACCTTGTTTTGGTAATTAAACCTTGAAATGAAATGGAAAATCATGAAGGAATGATGAATGAATAGATGCTATGTTGCAACTCACCAAAAGATTGAAATGAAAGTTACAAACTTGTGTGAAATGGCTAGCATGAATGTGGATCTTTACTATTTATTGAATGCTTGAATTATTGACTTGAATTCTTGCTTGAATCATGAAACCTACATCACAAATGTTAGCTCACAAACACACATGATGCACGAAGACTTTGACATGATGCTTGAATCTTGAATGTAGCTCCAAAATTCTTGATAATCAACTCTTTAATTCTCTTGAAGGCTCTATAGTGCTCTTGTGAAATCTTAGGATGTGTCATAAAATTGCTTAGTTGTCTCTTGTTAGGAGAAATTATGTGAAATAACCTTGTATTTATACTTGTTTATGTCAAATTTCCTAAAATTACAACACTACAAGCTGACATCAAACCTAGGATAATAAAATCTTTCCAAGAATTTGATTTAAAATAGGTCCAGGTTAAAGTGGGACTCATAGGACAAGTTGGGCATATGAGTACCAATGGTTTAAACACAACACACAAACTTCAAGAAGTGATAAGTTCAATGCAACATTTAAAATAAGGTCCCAAGACATAGGTGGGACCTAAATGCCTAGAGGGCCGTATGAGTCCTAGATCCCCAGATCTAGAATACAACCAAAAACACTGAATTATGATTTTTCATTTGTTAAATATCAAAATTATCCTTAGAAAAATGTATTTAATTAGGCTTGTGGATGCAAAATAGGACCAATTAGGGCATAAATAAATTAGAATATAACAAGGAGAGAAAAAAAAGGTGTGAAAATATAAAGGGATACAATTTTCTACAATACATTTATCCCCCACTTTAGTGAGAGGATGACCTTGCATCAAACTCACACTAAAGTAGACAAATTCGTATCAAGAGGGGTCCAATTGTATCAATGCTAGTGAGATAGGATGACAATGATCAAGAGGGATGATCAAGCCCCCAGGATCTAGATCCTATGGTAAACCAACATAGGTGCCAAGAACACACACATGAATGATATAGAAGCTACTGGAGCTCCCAAAATTCTTGCAAAATTATGAGAAAATCATGACTTAAACCATGATTTTCAGGCTCTGTGTCTATAGATGAGCTAAGGGTTTGGTTGTAAACCCTGACTTCATAAATGTTCTATCCTTTAAATATTTAGGGTTATAATTATGTGGTCACTTTATCCTACTAGTTTTCAATTGACTAGGTTGTCACTTAAGCCTTTGGATGCATTTGTTAACTAGCCCCTTTAGTTAGGATAAACGATCACCCCATGTATTACCCTGAGCCATTTTTTATAAAGTCAGGAAAAATGTTTTTAAGGGACTTAAGTCTTCATTCCCAAGGGTTTTATTACCATTGGCCTAGTCATGACCCCTCCTTTTTAAATAACATGTGGCATGTGCAGGAATGAAGTCCGTAGGATTTGAAGATATAATCCCTGACACCCATTGCACACTACATGGGAATTTATGGATAGCCACCATTAAGCATGTGAGGTTCATGATAAAATGACGTGTGTCCCTGTCATTTGGGGACCAACCTTTGTACGAGTGCTCGATGACCAATAAAGGGAAAAGCAATAGTTGTGATGGTGGATTAAGACTTAATCCATACCGTTCATTGCATACCTCGCGGTACTTGATTAATGCCTACTAGACAGCTTGCAAGGTACAAGAAAAGGTGACACGTGGATTTTCTCAAACACCGTGCAGAGTGTGGCAGAGCCTATGTAATGAGTAACCTGGCTCCTAGTTAGTGTTTTCTCATTGGCCAAAGGATGACTAGTTATGGTACTAGGTTTTCAAACTCAATATGACCGCGTATCTACCATTTGATCTTCCATCTCATTTTTTTTATCAATGGTTACTATTCAAAATTTAAAAAAATGCATGTGTTAGCCATTCTTCTCTACAACCAATGTGCATTAATGGCATGCTCTCTTTAGGAATAATCAAATTAAGTCATTGTGCATGTGAGGAATTAATTTCCAACTATTATGAGGGCTGATACACAAATCTCCAAGTACCTAGGTGATTAATGGTGAAGTAATTGATGCTAGTGATTAATTACTTCCTCAAGTGTGACACCAAAACTGATGAGAAAATGCCATCAAGCTTGGTCGATAAATACAAATGGAATGATTTTCATTTTCACCATTGTATTCAGTAGTTAGCATCTTTCTGAATCTGTGCAGAGTGAAGAGTGTTCAATTGTGAGCTTGTGAAGTCACAAGGCACCAAGAATGAGTAAGCCAATCACTTTCATAGTACCCATAAGGAGATCACCTATACTTAACAAGTAGAAGCCGCAAGGTGATGTTTATAAACATGAGCACAAGGCACCTAAATTGGCTCCATCTACAAAAGAGAAGGCCCTTTTTGAGAAGCCTCCATTTTCTCTCACTAGATGTAGTGGAAGATTGTGACACTAAGGTATTGCCATTGAGAAGGTGGAAGATAAAGGCAAGGAGCCTGCATTTTTTGCACCGGGAGTACGTAGGAAGATAAGGTATGGATGTGGGTCGTATGGAAGACAAAATTCCCTGATTTCTATTTCAAATAACCCTTTAGAAAGTGCAATGGAGACTGAGTCAAGTTACCAACAATCCTCATGATGTTGAACCGAGTTACAGTCTCAAGAATGGAGGTGTTATTGGTACCTTTGATATCCATCAAAAATCCAAGTGGGTGTGATGGTTTTTTTCTAGGAAAAGATAAAGAAGAGGAAGGAGCTGAAGTTTCTTCTCCACCTCCCACAAATATGTGAAGTGGGCGCGTGTACTGTGTGTCGGGTTTTAGTATTGGCCTCATTCCTCTAGTTGAGAAAATTGGTGAGTGGGTTTTTAAAATTTTGTGTTGGTTGATAAGGTTGTCATGGTGGTTAAATTTTTTCCTCATGCATGATGTTGGTTTTTTTTGTTTCTTGTGTTGAATGTGGGCTTTCAAAGTGACGTGGATGCTAGATACAAGGCTTAGCTCATGATTAAAGAGAAATTTTGGTGGTATATGCATTTCCCTCTTTTGATGATGGTTACGAATTTTGCCTCCCTATTTTCAACAAATGATTGCAAATCACCATGTGGGGAATTTCAAAATGAAACTCAAATTGATTCTAAAATGAAATATCTAAAATGTAATTGCATTTGAAATAGATGCTTGTTGCTCCCTTGCACTATAAAAGGGATTTCATGGCTCATTTGCAGGGTGTCCTGGTTCTAAATTTTGAGTCTTGCATATGTTCAAGGTAAAAAATTACATATAAGAAGGATACCAATGGATAAAATAGCTGAATTGTATTGGTTTTAATTTGTATACATGTTAATCTTAAAATAGTTTTATAGAAACTATTGATATAGAAACAAATCTTAGGTCTAAAAAATTTACTCTTCTATAATTTTTTGTAAATTATGAATGAAATATCAAGGGTATCTTTGTTCATCATCAAATTCTTATTTGAATGCATGTCCTTAGTTCTGCCTTGGTTCAAAGAATCAATTAAATGCTTTAATAAGTTCATGAATTTGTGATAACTTACAAAGGATCTGGTAAAAATTCATGTTTTAGGAGTAGTTATTTTTCATAATGTAAGGCATTATGAAAATATCCCATTGTTGTCAGTGTTAAAGAATTTCTATATTACTGATTAGCATATGTGTGACTCTATTACCCAGTAGATGAGACACTGGTCTATTTTTTAGAGGTATTTACATTTGAAATATAATAATGGTGTACCCGATCATGGACTCAGGATCATATCATAAATCATTTAAAATTTGTTAATCATGAGGCATGTACTTCAAATACTTTCTTCTTCCTAGTGAATAAACTACTATTTGCTCAAAGATCAACCAATCTTTTGGTGGATTGTGTTTATTTACCTATCATAGGAACCGATCTATGAGTGATGTGTTCTTTGTCAAATAAATCAAAATGAACACAATTAGGAACACCCTCCTAGGTCCCATAGAGCCTGAAGGGAAGGAGTGAAGTATTTAAAGCCTTTGCTCGACGAGTTGGCCATTCATCTTGGGAATTCTTGATTATAGAGTTGGCTACTTTTTAGAGAGTTCCAAGGGTGTACTGGAAAAACACCAACAAAATGGAAACTCTATATGGGAACAATTCTCATTATCCAAATGCAGATCTTGGTATCAAAAAGTGAAATGGTGAGATAATTTTGAACATTATGTTTAGATATTGATAAATTCTTGGACTTGGTGGAAGATTTGATTGTAGCAAAGTTCGAAGAACCTGAAAGTGACTCTATTGTGGAAGCCAACCCAAAGCATGCTTTATTTTGAAGAAACTTCATCTCATTTGAAGTTGAGTCTTCCATAACAAGAGGTGGAAACTCTAACAAAAGAACCTAATAAATTCTACATTGAATTTCTAGATCCATAGATTGGAGGATAAAATATAGGTTTTTGCTACGAAATCCCATGCATTCTAGAAAAATTGAAGAAAATTTGATAATACTATAATCAAATTATGATAAATTTTCTACATTCTAGTTGTGAATGATTCCCTATTAAGTGAATTAGCACTAGATCAGGGAATAGTGGTTAAAATTTAGCATGCTTTTTGAATGTAAATTTTAAATTAGTTAATTATCATAAATAGGCATGCTATAGAGTAATCCCTTAAGAAAAATCCATAGGAGATGTGCATTGCAAAATGTTTAGGGTTGTAATTGTTGAAAGAATTTGTGTAACATTGTATAATTGCAAAGCAAGATTTATAATCATCTTTCAAGGAGTTATAATGCATAGTCAAGCTGCACATTCTGGTGTAGACATGAATGTAACCATGCATGATGAACAACCTTTGATTGGTCAAAGTAATTTCATTATTGAGAGATAAAGAGCCATTTGTTTTGACAATTTTGTGGTTATCCAAATATTGTACCACCCAAGATCAGGGATAAGATACCAAGGTTCAATGGTGAAAAGGTTGAATCAATAAATAAACATCTGCAACAATTTGTTGACATGATGGGAGATTATGAATTGGACTTTGAAGATGTTGTTATGAAATTATTTGTTCAATCCTTGAGAGGAGATGCAAGATACTGGTTCTCTTATTTTCTAGCTTCCTCCATACATTCATGGGATGAGTTTAAAATATTGTTCATGGAACAATTTGGAGAAAGGATTGATCCAATCCTAGCTAGACAAAAATTCATGAGTATGGAAAAGGAAGAGGATGAAATAGTTCTTTCTTTCAATCTATGATTCTCAAAGGTAATCAAAGGGATCCCAACAAGTATAAGACCAAATTATGTTGAGTGCTTGGTGGTATAATTGGGTGCATTTGATAAGAAGATGGGTTACCTCCTAAGGGACAAAGAGCCTAGTACATTGCATCAAGCATACCAAATTTCCATAGAAATTGAAAACAATTTGAAATATTCCATGATGAATGGGTATGCAACCAGCAATACTAGTCACCCTAGTCCATTTCATGCAGATACAAATAGTGTTTCAATTAGTAGAGGTTTGATCCAAGATGACAAGAATCCTATTGCTCCAATTTCTCCATCATTACAATGTGAGAATCAATGCAAGGCTCAAGTGAAGAGCTTGCATGATCAAGGTAAATTTGATCAGGTATTCTCAGCCAAGAGTTTACATGAAATGAAGAGGCGCCAAGAGGAATCACCTTATGATTTGTTTTTTAGGTGTGTCACAAAAAAAAAGAACCTTTTGCTTGACATGAGATTAATTCATGATTAATTGGACTTAATGAGGTCTTAATCTAGTGTTGTGGGGTATTTTATCCATCCACACTAGGTCTTGGACCCTTGCACATTGAATAAAATGTGTTTATTGACATCTTGTGAAGGTGTTGTAAAGTCTTGTAAAGGACTTTCATGCTTTCCTAGACTTAATAAACTTATTTCTCCCTAATTCAACATTATAAAGTGTATTCAAATACATCTTCATGTCAATTTAGAAGGCCTATAAAGTAAACTTAATGATAAACTAGTGTTGTAATATGTCTTGCACATTGACATTGGTTCTTGTGCCATCCTAGGCTATGTGGACTTTATTGTAGTGCTAGAAATTGTATTTAATCACACTTTCACATTGATTTTTGTGTCCCAAGCCCTATTTGACATTCACATCATCACTAATAGACCCCTCTTAAACCATATTGTGCATCTTGAGGCTTAAATTGATCAAAAACTTGACAAAGTTGCAATTTAAACCTTATTTCCTTATCTCCTAGCTTCTTAGCTATTGAAACGGCCCATGTGGGACCCATTCTCAATTCATGGTGAATCAGTGAAATCTAGGTGGGACCCATTTTCCATGTGTCACGAATGAGTCCTATTTGGCCTAATTTTCACCTTTGAGTAGGAAAAAGTGAAATTTCAAGTTTAATTTCACTACATGTCAGCCTATGATGAGGTATAATCAAGATACTAAGGAAAAATTGTCTATAAATAAGTCTTTTTATCCTCATTTTACATTAACAACTCATTTTTACATCTCTCATCATTAATTCATCATCTATCTTCTCATCCAAGTCAAACAAGCTAGGGTTTCTTCATTAGAAGTCATCAAGTTAGCTTTCTAAAGCATTCAAGGGCTGAATCTTCATGTAATGCTATAGAATTTCAAGATCAATAATCATGGAAAGGTAATCTATTCCATTTTTGCATGTTTTAATCCTTTCTTTCATCATTTTGGTTTAATTACCTAAATAGGGTTTGAACAAGGCAAACCCCCACGCCTTAAGAATCAACATTTCTTCTTCTCTTCTTGTGTGTTTGCACATTTAGGTCCTTTGGAAGCTTGGAAATCATTGAAGATAAATTTTAAAAGTCATTATATTCATCCCTTCACCATTCAATTCAAAATATCAACAAAAAGTTACTTTCAGACCCAAATCTGACAATTTCAGAAGCAAACAACTTTAGGAAGCAAAAGTGCAGATCTAGCTCCACAAAGTCAACTCTTTATTTTCTAGATTTTTTTAGGTGGAATAATTCACCACTTATGGTGAATGAGTCCCATTTTTAGGCCTAAAAAGTGGTTTTGTTAGAATTCAACTCCCGATAGTCAGAAACCTGTTTCTTGGTCTTTTCATCAGAAGTAAGACTGATTCGCCATTCATGGCGAATCAATCCCAGTGGCCATTAACAGTGACTTGTGGAATCTTCTATAACCTTCCAAAAACAACAATCTTCCTCGAAGT
This sequence comes from Sequoia sempervirens, assembly GCA_007258455.2. Lineage (NCBI taxonomy): Eukaryota > Viridiplantae > Streptophyta > Pinopsida > Cupressales > Cupressaceae > Sequoia > Sequoia sempervirens. Next base: position 150,487,606 of record VDFB02256132.1, on the reverse strand, counting down.
GCACTCTAATCAGTCTCATCATCTTTTGTTTTCATTTGTTTAAGTTTCTAGTTCATATTTGCAATCAACATTTTGTTTTCCAGCATCTTGTTTTAGATTAATTTACACTCATTTATTTGAATTTATAAGCATTCAAACACATCTACAAACACTTCACATTAGTATCCCATCCATCCTTTCATTAATCTTGAATGAAACCTTATGCATTTTGGCCCATCTTTCCCCTTTTAGGTGAAAAACCCTAAAAGAGCAAGGAAGTATTTAGGTGCCAAAATTATTCATTTCATTTTGGTGAACCTGTTACCTAGAATAATTTCTTATCTGATTTGGATTCCTTCCATCATCATAGATCTATCTTGAATTAGGATTTGCATGATTCATTTGCATGCTATGTGTTAAATTTTGCATTCATAAAAAGTGCACAATAGGTTGCATTGTTGCATCTTTTGACATTGAAAATTTCTAAAATTCTTCATTTTCCATTTAGGTATGCATCATAGCACTTAGAAAGCATCAAAATCAGTCAATTTTTTTTGAAAATTTGGAAAAAAGTCCATACAAGGACTCATTCACCACCCTAGGAAAATCAGTCCCTTCTGACCCCTAAAATAGCATTTTACAAAACTTATAAATTTATTCTTAGACTTCTAATTGGTGCCTTAACTTGTATATATCAGTTAGTTTCATTTCTTTAGCATGCATTTCATCAAATATAATCTAAATTAGCTCATTTCATTCATGGTTTCCATTTCAAGTTTGCACTCTCATCATGCTACATCTCATAATCAGTCAATTGTCATCTTTGAAATCTAAAAAATTATTCTTTGATTACATCTTTGTTTTAGCATTGTTACATTTCAAGGTTGTATATTAATCATTCCATCATGTTTTCATTAAAAAATTCTATAGTTCTCATCTTGCATGTTCTCTTTGTAGATATTATAGCATGTTGTAAGCAACTTTTGTTAAAATAATATGAATATGAGGTCATTTCCCCTTTCTTTTTGTTCATCATAGATCCCTCTCCTACTTCCCATTTTGTGGATGAGGTTAGTTTAGTGAAAGAAACCTTGGATACTCATAATACTTACATTTGTTCTTCTCCTATTATCTCTCCTACTTGTGAAGTAGATATTTTAGTGCTAGAAGAACCAATTGATGAGAGTTGTCACAATCTGAGTTGTTTCTCTCCTCTTACCTCTCCTATTAGACATAACATTACTAAAGAAGAGGACATCACACTAAGTAATCATGATGATCACACAAAACAACATGACGATCACGCCATAGATTTATCTCCCAACTCCTTACCTATATGTGAGAATATTTTTGTGAATAATCATGGCAATCACATTATTTGTGTAGACGATATGTTCACATTAGATGATCAAATCTTTAAGACCTATGACAATCCTCTTTATTTTTATTCCCCTCTTTTGTAAGAAATTATTGACAAAGGGAGGTAATCAAAGATAATCATGAGAATCTCCTTGCTCCCTTTCCTAATGTTTCCCCCATCCAAGAGCACATAATTAAACACAACGATCCAATCATCGAAAAACAAGACTATGATGGTTTTTCTTCTCTTGATGCCTCTCCCACTTGTGATGAAGCTAGTTTGTACATTTCCACCTTAGATGAACATATTACAAGCTCTCATAGTAGTGTAGATAATATGGAACAAGAGAATGATACGTTACAAACACCGAATGATTGCATAAAGTCTTCCCTTAATCACACAAATTCAAACATTAATAACTCCCTTGGTTGTGACGAAGTTATTTTGGATGAACCAAACCTTAATTTTCATGAACATGTGATTTGGGTGTGTGCAGGATCATGTAAAAAATAGGCCCTTAAGTGGCAAAAAATTCAGAAAAATCAAAGTTAGGCAACTTGACATAAAAATTTGAATAAGTTATCTATATTATTTCAAAAATTTGTAAGAATAGAATATGTAGAAAATTGAATGTAGTTTCTAAACTACTAAGTATGTTTAAAAAACAAAAATCTATTTGGTGAAATTTTGAAATTTCAATGCAGTGCTACTTAAATTTTAGGGAAAAAATAAGAAGTAGGTTTCTATCTGATGACCCTAACCACAATAAAATGATAATATTTTTTCTAATATTTTAGATATAAGTAGAGGAATCATGCCCTGATGTGATGCATATCTTTTTGTAATTTGTTTCCAAGAAAATAATTAATTATGATTTTTTTATTACAACTTTTTAAAAAATACAAAAACTCGTATGTCTGACCACCTTAACTTGGTCAAAACTTCATGAAATTCAATTTATATTTTTTTAATCCTATAGTATGCAAAGCATAGAATTTGATGCATGTTTTGGATTCAAAAAATGTGATATTGTTTGAACGCTATAGATTTTTTTCAATCAGCCTATCAATTAGGACTTTAGTCATAATTTGAATACAAAATGAATAATAATTACTTATTAAATTCAAAGTAAAGTATAATTTATATCAATGGAAAGCTGAGAATATCCTTTAAAAACCCTTTTCGTTTCATCAATTTTGGCTAAAAAAATAGTCGTCAGCCACATACCGATCATATTGCCACTTTTTGGCCCATCGTGATCCTGCACATACATATTTGTTGTTCTCCTAAGAAATCTCCTTTTACGGAATATATTATGGCCCAAGACAGATAACATGCCCTTCAAAGACAATGAAGACTCTCACTTGTTATGGGATGTTAACAATATTCAACCTCACAACACCCTTTACCCACCCTCGCATAAAATTCATCCTTCCAATAACCCTCGCTACATGCTTTACCAACCTTCGCATCCACTTCATCCTTCCAATAAACCTCACTACACCCTCCTCCCACCTGAAACTAATGTATCACAACAACTAAGTTACAATACTATTTCTCATACATATAACACTTGAAATAATTTGCAACCACCCCAACCAATCGCACCTTCCTTACCTTTGCCTAATCCACCTAGTGCTCCTCACTATATCCCACACACAAAGGATTATGATCTTGTTGAACAATTAAAGAATACTCCTGCAAATATTTCCCTTTGGGATTTACTTCAAAACTCACCAAATTACAAGCACATTCTTCAAATAGCCTTAAAAAAAATCACAATTCCTCCTGATACCACTCACAATGATGTGGTAGCTCTTATCCACAAAAAGAACCTTGACATTACCTTCCATCAACATGAGCTCCCTCCTTTGGAGTTATGTAAACAACATGATGACTTTATGATAATTGCTCGATTCAATTGTGCATGTATCGAACGCACTCTCATAGATAATGGTTCTACCCTTAATGTGTGTAGTGTGAGTCTCCTTGATCAATTACATGTTGACAAGTCACAAATAATACCTAATTATGTCTCTATTCAAGGATTTGATATTACAACAAAGCAACCGATCGGTGTAATCACTTTGCAAAATCTTATTCATGTCATGCCTTATGATCTTTCATACAATCTTCTTTTAGGTAGACCATGGATCCATGAGATGAATGCAGTGCCTTCAACCCTTCATCGTATAATGAAATGTCTATAACAATAACATTTATCAATTTGAAGCAGATCCCAAGCCTGAAAGTTTCTTGCATCTTGAAAAAGGAGCTACAAGTCCCCTGAAAACATCAATTCCAACATCCAATAGCAACCCTCTTGAAATTGAACACAACAATGAGGAATCACCATATAAATTATTTGGTGACAATTGGATATCCTTAGAATTCACACCTCATTTATGGTCAAATACATAGTCACACAAAAGAAAGGTGAGACAAAAGGACAACCAACCATCATGTCAACACAAAATTCATATATGACCCTTCAAAAGAATCCATCACAAACACTTTATAAAAAAAAAGCAAACTCCACAAGAACCCTTCATGAACACAATAATGAAAAACCACCTGATTCCAAAGCCATGAAACTGCTTTATGGAAAAGGGTATGAACTCATTAAAAAACAAGGATATCATGGAAAAGGTTGAGGTGCTCAAGAACAAGGTATCTACAACCCAATAGAGCTTAACACACAAAAAATGACTCATGGTCTTGGCTATTATTTTATGATCGAGATCACCAAAACCTCACTCAACATCAACAACCCCACACAACAAACTCCTCAATCATCCTTAGTAACTAGTGTTCTTGAAAATCACTGTTTACCAAATATACAACACACACATACAACTACACCTTCGCTTAAATTCAATGTCATCTCGCAAAATGTTCATGATTTTAATTCGTTAGATTTTATACCTTTCTGTAATGGAAAGAATAAAATCTTGCAATCTAGAGACACTTGCGTAAGTATGACATCTACTACTAAGCAAGATGTATCTTTGAAACACACCACAAGACCACCTTCTCCCATTGATCAAGAAGGTATCTTGTCACGACTTCTCCAAGATCACTTCATCACTCTCCCTCCTAGAACTTGAAAGAAATTCTCTTCCAATACCTCATTCTATGTATATCATAGAGTTCATGGTCATTCCACTAATGAATGTTATACCTTGAGCCATAAAATACAACATTTTCAAGAGTTTGGTATGCTTCCCTATGCGGGGGCATCTAATTCCTCTATTTTTTTATTCATTTTCACTCTCACATACCTTTCATCAATCCTTTTGGCTCACCTTTTCCCTACACTCAGTGGGGGCAAGTGGTTATGTAGCCTTATCCTCATATGTCACTTGTCATTTCCTCCTTTGGCTAGTCGTTAACTTTTCATGAATACATAAGAGAAAGCTTGGGACGTGGATGACATGCCTTAAGTTGGCTCACATATGGCATACTTCTCTTCTTCATGACGTAACTTATTAGAAACATATGACTTGGCATAAGGATTTCCAAGTTGGCTCTCATGTCTTTATTTTCCTTTTCTTTCCTTTGCTATTTTAAATTAATTGCTCATGGAACGATGTGTAGCAATTCCTTTAAAGTGGGGGGCATACCTTACCATGATTGATTTTCATTCTTGGTTCCTAATGTAGCCTTTTCATTTATATGATGTGTTCGTCACTTTGTGGATGACATTGGGTGTGATGTCCTTCATAAGGGTGATCTATCTTAGCATATTACATTCCTCTTGGTGGCCTGATACTATTCACTACATCCCCTAAGTTGTGAATATACTATTCTTTGATTGGTCCTCTCATGGATACATTAGACACAATGTTCCCTAAGTGACTAACCTTGCATAAATTGAACAAGACTCCTTTGAACATCCTTTATATTTTTCATTTTTACACCTTTTTCCACCTTCAATAATGAAACTTGCATGAATATGGTACCTTTCTTTTTGTTCAAAGAATTTGTTTCCTTATGGCTCCTTGTTAAAGTTATCAACAGGTATAACTTTAATATGGTTGAGTGGGAAGCCCACCTAGCAGCACGATTTTTCCCCATAGCCACCTTTGTTTTTCTAAGTGCATACCAACTAGCATATGTATCTTACCTTTTTAGGCTTTCTCACCCTATGGAAAACTAGTCTCATGGCCCCAGACTGAGTATGTTTGGGCCTTCTCACCCCATAGATGACCTAATGTTTTGTGGCCCTAGAGTGAGTACAACTATCTTTCTTTCTCATTCTTTCCATTCCATGATTTTGTATCTTGGGGGCTTGACTTAGGATCTTTGATCCTAGGGGCTTGGCTACCTCCTTTGATCTTTGTCATTCTTTGTCATCTACATCTATACATGAGGATCTCTCTTCAATGTCTACTTTGGTGTGAGTTTGAAGCAAGTTCATCCTCTCACTAAAGTGGGGGCTAAATGTGTTATAGAAAAAGGGAACCTTTGCTTCACATGAGATTAATTCATGATTAATTGGACGTAATGAGGTCTTAATCTAGTGTTGTGGGGTATTTTATGCATCCACACTAGGTCTTGGACCCTTTCACACTGAATAAAATGTGTTTATTGACATCTTGTGAAGGTGCTGTAAAGTCTTGTAAGGGAATTTCATGCTTTCCTAGACTTAATAAACTTATTTCTCCCTAATTCAACATTATAAAGTTTATTCAAATACATCTTCACATCAATTTAGAAGGCTTGTAAAGTAAACTTAATGATAAACTAGTGTTGTAATGTGTCTTGCACATTCACATTGGTTCTTATGCCTTCCTAGGCTATGTGGACCTCATTTTAGTGTTCTAAAGTGTATTTAATCACACTTTCACATTGATTTTTGTGTCCCGAGCCCTATTTTGCATTCACATGATCACTAATAGACCCCTCTTAACTCATATTGTGCATCATGAGGCTTAAATTGATCAAAAACTTGAAAAAGTGGCATTTTAAACCTTATTTCCTTATTTGTTAGCTTCTTAGCTATCAGAATGGCCCTTGTGGGACCCATTCACCATGCATGGAAAATCAGTCCCATCTAGGTGGGACCCATTCACCATGTGTTGTGAATGAGTCCTATCTAGCCCCATTTTGACTTTGAGCAGGAAAAAGTGAAATTTAAAGTTTAATTTCACTACATGCTGGTCTGTGATGAGGTATAATCAGGATACTAAGGCTCAATTTTCTATAAATAAGTGTTTTTATCCTCATTCTTACATCTCTCGACATTAATTCATCATCTATCTTTGCATCCAAGTCGAGCAAGCTAGGGTTTCTTCATTAGAAGTCTCAAGTTAGCTTTCTAAAGCATTCAAGGGCTGAATCATGTATTTTTGTAGAATTTCAAGATCAATCATCATGGAAAGGTAATATATTCCATTGTTGCATGTTTCAATCCTTTCTTTCATCATTTTGGTTTAATTACCTAAATGAGGTTTGACCAAGGAAAACCCCCATGTCTTAACAATCAACATTTCTTCTTCTCTTCTTGCATGTTTGTAGATTTAGGTCCTTTGGAAGCTTGGAAATCATTCAAGATCAAGTTTCAAAGTCATTCAAGTCATCCATTCACCATTCAAGTCAAAATATCAAGAAAAAGTCACTTTCAGACCCGAATCTGACAATTTCAGAAGCAAACAACTATAGGAAGCAGAAGTGCATATTTAGCTCCATAGAATCAACTCCTGATTTTGTAGATTCCTTTAGGTGGACTAACTCACCACCTATGGTGAATGAGTCCCATATATAGGCTTGAAAAGTGGTTTTATCATAATTCAGCTCCTGACAATTAGAAATCTATTTCCTGGACTTTTCATTAGAAGTAGGACTAATTCGCTATGCATGGTGAATCAGTCCCAATGGCCATTAAAAATAACTTCTAGAATATTCTAGAACCTTCTAGCACTAGTAATCTACCTCCAGGTGCACTCTAATTAGTCTCATCATCTTTTGTTTTCATTTGTTTAAGTTTCTAGTTCATATTTGCAATCAACATTGTGTTTTCCAACATCTCTTTTTAGATTAGTTTGCATTTATTTATTTGCATTTATAAGCATTCAAACACATATACACACACTTCACATCAGTATCCCATCCATCCTTACATTAACCTTGAGTGAAACCTTATGCATTTTGGCCCATCTTTCCCCTTTTAGGTGAAAAACCCTAAAATAGCAAGGATTTAGGTGCCAAAATCCTTCGTTTCACTAGGTTTGTGGACATCTTGTTAGATATGCCTAAAGATGTTAGACTTATAGATTCCCCATGTATTGATTTTTTTTGTGACATGTATCAATCATGACTATGCACTTTACCAAAAGAGTTGAAGCCTCATAATATAAGCCAACTAGTTGATTGGATAAGGGTTGTAGAGGAGGCAAAGAATGAGTACACGCGACAAGTGTTACCTCAAAGTGTTACCAATGGTTATCATGTTGAAGAGAATCAAGAGGATGAAATAGAATGTGAACAAGTAGTTGATCACTGTTGTCATTTCACCAGTACCATAGATGTGGACCTATATAGTAATAATGAGGATGGAGATATAGAATACGAAGAAAAATAAATGGTATAGGATTTGCGTCCTTTGGATATCCTAAATTATGAGAAATTATAGGAGATGTAGGGGAAATCCCCACATTTGGATTTAATCAGGAACAATGATGCATAAGTTAGTGGCCAAGGTGATGAGATTGAACTTGGTCATTCCTCTATTGATTACAATTCTTCTTATGAAATTGAAGTGGAATCTCTCGCTTCAAGTAGAAGACATATTGATAGCCTTGAAAAGGTACATTTTCTTGGAAGTGAACAATTTTCTTCATGTGAAGAGCTCTCAGAGTGTGGATCGATAATTTTGAGTAGAGATGATGAAGAGGATGTTGAAAATGTTTCTCTTTGCTCCTCAAGTGACTACATTGATTTTGAATGTACTAATGAGCCTAGAGATGTGGACCCTCATACTGAAAAGGAAGGGGTGTATATGAAAACCATGAAGGTGTGGCAGAATTCCTTATTTGATGAACCTATAGTAGAAGGTGAGGTCATAAATGTTGACCCTTACTAGTGTAGGAGTAATCCACTTTTTGTGGAAGATCCTAACGAAATTTTGGTAAGCACCACTTCAGAAGATGTTGGAGATAATAAAAGTGAGACACTAAGAAATGAGGATCAATATGACATTGAGGTTTGTGACTTTTTTATTGAACATGGTGACCTTGACTTAACACCTCCCCAATCATATGAAGTATGTAGTGACACAAGTGTTTGTGGATTTTCTTGCTCATAAGTGGGTAAGCTAATTCTATCTAAAAGGCACCAAGAGTGTAGTTCAATTCTACCGAAAATTGAATGTGATAGTTGTTTACAGGGTGGAGAATCTAAAGACAAGGATGGCATTATCTATGATCACATTCTTGAATATCACTTAGATACTAAGAGGGATGTATATGAATATACCCATACCCATGTGATACATTATTGTGTATTTGAAGAAAAGGCTGAGTTGTTGACCACACATGATAGTGGAAGTGAAACACACATGGCTAAAGGGAGAAGCTTGTTACCAGATAACCAAGTTGTGCATTCGGATTGATACATGAGTCTTGAAGCTGGATTGTTGCTTGTTAATGATGAGGACAATTGGATGAATCTTTAGCCTATGTCAACATGGAAGGATGGTTTTTTCCATGTGGAGACAAACTTAGGGGTACAAATGGTATGAAATGTAGTGGTAATCAATATGAGTGTGCACTTGAATTCTTTACAGATGCCCCATTTCTTTGAGACCTTACTATGGAGTTGTTCCCATTTAGTGAGGAAAAAACTCATGTCAAGCATAATGAAGATGCTATTGAATATCAATATTTTCCTTTTGATATTCCAAAAGATTGTCCCAACACACTGCCAATTGTTTGTGATGGATTTCTATTTGGTATATAAGATATATGTGAAGGTAAAATACATGGTTAGTTCGAGTATGAATTTTTTACTATTCCTTTTCATTTTGATAGGTCTATGTTGGGACACATTCATGAAAAGGATAGTTTAATAGCTAATATTGTTCATGATATAAACCATGATAATGTCGGTTGCTCAGAAGTTTCTAATACACATGTTGATACACGACAATCAGAACAAGACAAATCCTTTGATAGAGGAAAGAATTTTCCTTGAGTTTTGGGGGCCATGGGCCTCCAATTTGAGGATTGAAGCCAATTGTATGGAAGGGGCTTCTAAATTTAATTGCATTTATCCATAGTGTACATAGGTTTGGTTGGTGTGTTCCTTTCTAGTTGTGTTTGCTTGCTTTGTCCAAGTGAGCTCCTAGGTTTTTTGTTTCTGCCCTAGTTTGCTTCAACCTTAGATTTGGATTCTCGCCATACCCATTGGGGGTATACATACCCAAGCATGAGCCACTGATGGAGCTGCCAAAATTCTTGAATTTTTTTTAGAAAATCATGAGTCGAACCATGATTTTTAGGCTCTGTGTCTAAGGACGGGCTAAGGGTTTGGTTGTAAACCCTGACTTCATAAATGTTCTATCATTAAAACCTTTAGGGTTATAATTGTGTAGTGACTTGATCTTGCTTGTTTCTAGTTGAGTAAGTTGTCACTTAAGCCTTTGGATGCATTTGTTAACCGGTCACTTTAGTTAGGATAAACGGTCACCACATGTATTACCCCAAGCCAATTTTTCTAAATTTGGGAAAATATTTTTAAGGGAATTAAGTCCTCATTCCCAAGGGTTTAATTACCATTGGCCTAGTCATGGCCCCTCCTTTTTAAATAACATGTGGCATTTGTAGGAATGTGGTATGTATAATTTGAATATCTAATCCCTCCCACCCATTGCACAAGGTATAGGAATTTATGGATAGCCGCCATTAAGCATGTGAGGTCTACGATATCATGATGCATGTCCTTTCCATTTGTGGCCCAACCTTAGTATGAGTGCTTAGTAACTGATAAAGTTAGATCAATAGCTATGATGTTGGATTAAGACTTAATCCACACTGTTCATCGCATACCTCATGGTACTTAATTAATTCCTACTAGATAGTTTGCGAGGTACACAAAAAGGTGACACGTGGAGTTTCTTGACCATCGTGCAGATTGTAGTGGAGCCTATGGAATGAGTGACCTGGCTCCCAGTCAGCATTTTGTCATTGGCCAGACAATGACTAGTTGTGGTACTGGGTTTTCAAACCCAATTTGACCATGTATCTACTGTTTGATCTTCCATCTCATTATGATATCAATGGCTAGTATTCAAATTGACTACATGCATGTGTTATCCATTTTTTTCTACAACCAGTGTGCATTAATGGCATGCTTTCTTCAGGAATGATCAAATTGAGTCCTTGTGTGTGTGAGGAATTAATTTCCAGCTATTATGAAGACTGATACACAAATATCCAAGTGTGTGGGTGATTAATAGTGAAGTAATTGACACCAACGATTAACTGCTTCCTCAACCATGTGATGCCAAAAATGATGAGAAAAAACCATCAGGATTTCTTGATAAATACAGATGGAATGATTTCCATTTTCACCATTGCATTCAGTAGTTAGCATCTTTCTGAATCTATGCAGAGTGAAGAGTGTTCAGTTGTGAGCTTGCAAAGTCACAAGGCAACAAGAATGAGTAAGAAAATCACTTCTACAGTACCCATAAGGAGGTTACCTAGACTTAACAAGAAGCCACACGGTGATGTTTCTCCACATGAGCACAAGGCACCTAAATTGGCTCCATCTGCAAAAGAGAAGGACCCTATTGAGAAGCCTTCATATGCTCCCACTAGATACAGTGGAAGATTGTGACACTAGGGTATTGCCACCAAGAAGGCGGAAGATAAAGGAAAGGATCCTGCATCATTTGCGCTGGGAGTACGGAGGAAGATAAGGTATGGACATGGCTCATATGGAAGAAAAAATTCCCTGATTGCTATTTGATAGCCCTTTAGAAAATGCAATGGAGAAAGAATCAGGTTACTAGCAATACCTCATGATGTTGAATCAAGTTGCAGTCCTAGGAATGGAGGTGTTATTAGTACCACTGATATCCATCAAAACTCCAAGTGGGCATGATGGTTTTGTGCCAGGAAAAGATAAAGATGAGGAAGGAACAAAAAAAATCTTCTCTACCTCCTACAAATATGTGAAGTGGGTGTGTGTACCATGTGTTGGGTTCTAGTGTTGGCCATTCCTCTGGTTGAGAAAATTGGTGTGTGGGTTTTTAAAATTTTGTTTTGGTTGATAAGGTTGTCGTGGTGGTTGTTTCTATTCCTCACAAGTGATACTATATTTTGGGTTTTTTGTGTTGACTATGGGATTTCAAAGCAACATGGATGTGGGATACAAGGCTTAACTAGTGGTTAAACAGAAATTTTGGTGGTATTTGCACTTCCCTCTTTTCATGATGGTTAAGGATTTTGCCTCCCTGTTTTCAACAAATGATTGCAAATTACCATGTGGGGAATTTTGAAATGAAACTCAAATTGATTCTGAAATGAAATATCTAAAATGTAATTGCATTTGATTCAGATGCTTGTTGCTCCCTTGCACTATAAAAGGGATTTCATGGCTCATGTGTAGGGGGTCCTAGTTCTAAAATTTGAGTCCTACATACATTCAAGGTGGAAAATTAGGTATAAGAAACATACCAATGGATATAATAGTTGAATTGTCTTGGTTTGGAGTTGTATAAATGTTAATCTTAAAATAGTTTTATAGAAAATATTGATATCGAAACAAATCTTATGCCTAAAACATTTACTCTCCTATATTTTTTTGCAAATTATGAGTGAAATATCAGGGGTATCTTTGTTCGTCATCAAATTTTTATTTGAATGCATGTCCTTGTTTCTTCCTTGCTTCAAAGAATCAATTAAATTCTTGAATAAGGTTATGAATTTGTGATAATTTACAAAGTATCTAGTAAAAATTCATGTTTTAGGAGTAGTGATTTTTCATAATATAAGGAATTGTGAAAATAGTCCATTTTTGTCAAAGTTAAAGAATTTATGTATTATTGATTATCATATGTTTGACTCTATTACCCAATTGATGAGACACTAGTCTATTTGTTAGAGGTATTTACATTTGAAATATAATAACGGTGTACCTGATCATGGACTTAGGAAAGGAGTATAAATCATCTAAAATTTGTTATTCATGAGGCATGTACTTGAAATACTTTCTTCTTCATAGTGAATAAACTACTATTTTCTCAAAGATTAGCCAATATTTTGGTGGATTGTGTTTATTTATATTTTGAATAGGAATCAATCTATGAGTGATTTGTTCTTTATAAAATAAATAAAAATTAACACAATTAGAAACACCCTCCTCGGTTCCATAGAGCCTGAAGTGAAGGAGTGAAGTCTTTAAATCTTTTGCTCGTCGAGTTGGCCATTCATCTTGGGGATTCTCGAATATAGGAGTTGGCTAATTTTTAGAGAGTTCCAAGGGTGTACTAGAAAAATATCAACAAAAGCAATAGGAAGATACAAGCATACACTACCAAAGACATAAAGAAGAAAGAAATGGAAAAAGAGGGGGTGGAACAAGCCTTGATTGTTTGTCCAACTCATTGTGGATCAAGCATTAGTTGTTGGTCTGAAAAAATTTTTACAAGTGGAACACAATGTCCACTATGCAAACAAAAAAAATTCTCACACGGACTAGTGGAATCTAGTATCCACTAGGTGATCCCCTAGAAAGATGAGGCACATAAGTACGTGACCGGTATATGCTCACAAACCAACAAGTGGCTATGGGAAAATCATGCCTATGGTTGGGTCCCATACATACTAACCATACCAAATCTATAACTCTTAGTAAATTTGATAAGACACCACACAACATAAACAACAAGATTCATGAGGCAAGCAAACCTTTGTATGCTAACACCCATGAACAAACATGATGGCTCTACAGGAAAGAAAGGTGAGTTATGCAAGGTGGACATATAATAGTTATTGTAAATGTGAAATAGTGTGAAGTACATTCAATAGGGGTTTTTCTTAGTTCATGTAAGGTATTAACCTAGGGAACATACTAACTAATGTGTCTAAGAGAGGACCAATCAAAGAATAGAAGATTCACAACTTAGGGAATGCACTTTGTTTGACATTTCCACTAAGAGGAATATAATATGCTAAGAGAGATCACACTCTTGAAGGACATCACACCTAATTTCATCAACAAGAGGAAAATGCATCACATGAAATAAGAAGAACACATAATGAAACATGAGTTGTAATTGAAAGGTAAAATAATAGTGCCAATATATTCCCCACTTTAAATAAATTACTAAACACCATGTTGTGAGCAATTAATTTAAAGTAGCAAATGATAAATTCTAAAAAGGCATCAGATCTTATATGGAAAGCCCTATGCCAAGTCATATGTTTTGAAATGAAGCTACGTCATGAAAAAGGGTTTCCCCCAAAATGAAATCCTAAAATCACATAAGAGATCCATGGATTTGGGGTCAATATTTCTTTACTACAATTTTATTAGAGAGCTTGGAAATTTAATCATTCTGCAAATACTCATGGATCAAGGAAGAATAATAAAAAGAGAGCATAAACAAAGAAAATATTTTTGGATCAACATGGAAGAGACGTAAGTGTCTTGATGCCTTGTGTCATCCCCAAAAAGAAAAAACTAGAAAAAGAAAAGATAAAGGTTTATGACATATAGAATAATGTAGATACAAATAGAGGAATGCACAAAGAGAAAGATACATCAAATAGAATGGTATGAGAGATCACATTACGTACATGCAATCACACACATAACATGAAAAAAGAAAAAAAATACAAGACTAGTAAGGCACATGCAATTCAACCTATAGCAAGTTGTCTACATCCCAATCCTATTCATCATATCCAAAAGACAGACACCTAGCCAAAGGGACAATAGAAAGTGCAATACAAGGAGCATCACCAAGTTCAACACGTGGTGAGTCACTCTTTTTAGGAGGATCATCATAGTTGTTATTGTCTAAGCTCATGGAAGAGGAAAACAATAAATTCAATTCATTATTCACTTCATCATCAATTTTAGTAATATCATCATCATCGTCAAAGTTAATCACAACGAGAGGTCAAATGATAATGTCCAAAGAAGGTGTTGGTCCATTTTGTGGTTGAAATATAGGATATTTTATTGTGGTGAGGAGGGAGACTCATTATGTATTTCTTCACAATAGTTTCGATGTTGAATTTTTTTGTTGTTTTCTTCGTTTAACCTTCAAGCAATAGCATGACATCTACACCTACACTCTCCATCATTTATTTTTCTTTTGGTATAATTTCCAAGTTGAATTTGTGTACGAGTGGGTTTATCAACCATAGGTTTTTTTTCTTCCATTGGAGAAGGAATGGAAGGAACCATGGGAGGTTGTTCAACCACTTTATCCTTAGCTTTATAAACTTATTTTTATCTTAGGAGGCACGAAGAGATTTTTTTGGTTGTATCTTGTGTTGGAGTACATGAAGCACTAAGAGGGGGGGTTAACTAGTGTTTCAATACAATTTCAATCTCTTTGCTTCTATTTAAACTTATTCACATGTAATAATTTGAAAGATCAAATGTTGAAAGTAATTTTATTAGATAACCAGGATTAAATGCTTGATCAACATAGAAACTAAAATGTTGAAAGATACACAAGACTAAATGTTTAAACATGAAGACCAAATAGACCACAATTAATGAAAACCATAACACAGTGATTTTCATGAGTGGAAAACCCTCATAGGGATAAAAAATCACTCGTAAGTGCCTTACTAGCTTATCAAAATTGCCTCACTAGCCAAAGATCAAAATTGTCTCACTAACATGATCTTTTACAACATTTTCTGAAACATGAATAAATAAATTACAGAGGGTTTCCCTATTTCACTGCATTGCAATACACTTTATATCTCCTTTGAAAATAAACAAGAGATTGATCACAACTTTGTCCTTATATCACCATTACATCAATAGAACTGATACAACTAGACTTAATGACTCATCACTCCCAATCTTTCCTCTTATTCATTTGAGTAACACATTATCCTGATATGGACTAACATAAATATGACTTTCACTTTTACAAGATCTGCATCTAATGCACAATCACATCAATACAATGTAAATAATTTATTATGTCTCCCAAATAGATATTGACCATACTTTTTTTGCAAGATATGAATGTAGGTACTTCCAACTGATCATGAAAATTATAATCTCTATCTCACCAAGTTGTTGCTAACAAACTATTTACACGCCATCTCAATATGCTACTTTTGTGATCATGTAAACAATACCCTTAATGCAATCACTACATATAAGGCATCCTTATTACATTTTCATATGTATTAAATATTACTCTACAAATGCTCAAAACATCACTAAATTTACCAAGTAAATCTCACCTAAATGCTAAGCTTCACCAATCTTAATCATCTACATATGGGCATGTATATTTATCTCTATAGAACAAAAATCCCTGATCCAACCTTTTAGAAACATCTTTGTAAGCCTTTAATAAATTTCCCTGGACTTGCAAGTTCGATGAATAACTGAAATAAGTTCATTTGTAGAGTAGTTTCAAATCTTCCTGTCAAATTAGATGGCATAGAATGTTCATTGGAGGTTTTGAATTGTTTTAAATTTGAGCCTTTGATATGAGTCCGTATTCCCAACTATCCTTAAACATGAGCCCTTATATTTTATTTTACTGCTCAAATGAAAAGACTTCAACTACCTAGGTGAATCGGTTACCTTAGGTCAAGGACCGATTATACAATGTATAAAACCCATTAAGCAAGTCATATTAAGTGATGATGACTTGCAATTGTAGTTCAACTAAAAATTAAAACAAAAGGTAACACATCATAAAAAAACCCTTTATTATTAGTGAAAATTAGGTTATTAGGGACTGGGTTTTTTAAAGTACACATATATTAAACCCTAATGTACTTCGAAGGCATAGTATCAAACACCAAGAACCTTTTCTCCTTCATTTGACATCAAGCAAGCTCTCGTGATGGGAAAAAAAAACTCACATGACCATCATCAACTAAACACCAACACCTTGTCATAACCTCTACATTTTATCCAACATCAATGCCTTCTCTACATGAAGAACAACAATTTGACTCTTTGCATGATGTAGCCATCAACCTCTTGAACAAGCAATAAATCAATAGAACTTAAGACCTCTTGATTGATAAAGACAACTCAATTCCATAACTCTTGATGACCATAACCCAAATTTTGACATAGGTTGAAGCATGAACATCTTCTTGTGAAGCCTAACACCATTATGTGAAGCCTCTTTGAATCATAAAGAAGGATAATAATAACATATGAAGGATAAACATGAAGGAAAGCATGATAAAGATGAAACATGAAGAAAATCATACCAAACCATTAAATTGAAGAGCATGAACCATTACACCACCATGAGCAAGAGTATTCTGAGACCATCCTGAAACAAGCATGAAGACATCCTACCAGTCATGAGTATATATTACCACATCCTAACATCTTTTCAACATCCTGGTTCTACTTTGACATCAATGAAAAACAATCTACAATCTCCCCCTTTGTCATTGATGGAAAAACCTATAATCAAATATTTTTTCTTCCTCCCCCCTTTTGACATTAATTGACAAGGGATCTTTCAAGCACTCCCCATATCATGAATGCATCTACTAAAATAAAAAAATTCCACTATCAAACCAAATCTCAGACTATATAAATTCATTCCTCCAAGCAACACTTAGCACCCTTCATTGCAACCTATGAAATGTCCACTGTACTACCCTATTCCATAATATTTCATAAAGTAGATAAAGTGCACCATGAATTTCATCAAAGAAATGTTATTGATTACTATGAATGTGTATGAAAGCATGAAAACACTGTAAACAATGAAACACACTATCATGGTCAGTGATACCCATTTGGAAAAGCAACATAGTCTGATAAGGTGTGTACCATGCCATAGTCAATAAGAGTTTAATGGAAAGAAATCTAACAAATGATTCAATGTCTAAGTAAGAACTATGTGGATATATAGCAATGTTATCCTTTTACAGGCCTTAGACCTACAATCTACTTCACACACCATATCCAACTTCCCTATCACTAACAAATATACTATCCTATCAATATTTGAGATAATCTCGGACATACTTCATGGGGAAAAGATACCCCTTGTTGGAACAACTACACCATACAAACCACACCAACATCAAGGATGGAATTTATTGAAATGAAGACATGAAATGCATCCAATATTTTCATTCTCAATCATACTAATAATTGCATTATCATTATATCTATCTTCCATTGCAACATGTCATACTAGCATTGTGTCTATATGACAATTCCCCATATTGTACCATATTGTTCCAACATTGTCAAATGAACATTAGAATCACTTTCATTTGATATTGTAAACACAAGATATTGATACCAAAACCCACTATTCAAGCACTGCAACAAGTAATCTGAGAAGAAGGAACATCACTGCCACTACAAATCAACTTTTGTAGGGAATTTGACTTTATTCAAACAATATTGCAACCTTTGAGTGACCCATTTTGTGGTCTTGACCTTTAAGTATGACTATAACCTACACAAGATACACATATTTTCAAACAAGACTACCTTCCTTTACACCAATGGAATAAACGTCACCAACATAGATCATTGAAAAACATGCATGATAAAGCAAATTTCCACCATTGTATTTTCACCACCATTTAACACATGAAAATAGATACTTGATCAAACCTGATATATATTTCCCCTTTTGAAAGAAATAAGATACACGCATATACTTCACCAAGCAGTTCAAAATAGTTGTATCAACGTTGCTTCTCTAGAGAGACCACCACACAGACATGAAAGAGCAACCACTAAGCAACTATTCCACATAAAAGACCATTTTTCCATTTACCACATGCAAATACACCATCTACTATCATTGCACAAAGAAGCATTGTCAAAATAATATCCATATATAAGCAGTTGTAAAAATTTTCCCCTTCTACTGACTTCTTCAAATATGTTAGGAAATTAAGGAGTAGAAAACAACGAGATACTCTCACTTGATTCATAACAAGATCATTTAAATATCCATGAAGAGCATAATAAATTAACAATATGACTGATATCACTTTTCATTGTCAAGGAAACAACCATATTTATCACATTCCTCAAGAAGAAACCACTTTTAAGCATTTGTACTCCAAACCACTATACTATCAAGTATTGTAATTGACACTTGAAGCAAATAAAAGCATTATAGATGATGTAATCCCTTGAAGCAAACATGAAATATCATGCAAACCTTTTTCAATGGTATACCCAAAAATCAACATTTGCATGCATAAGATATCACTACAGATCAGAGGTGATCCAAAATTCTTCTTGAATCATAACTTTAAGAGTTTCAATCCACTATGATTTGAGCAGTAAGACACAATAGATTGAAGAGCATTCATCGATAAAAATATTTGATCAAGTTCCCTAGATACACCACCTTGGAGCAAGCACAAAATACCTTGAAAGAGGCATGAACCATATTGAAGCAAGTATGAAATACCACATAACCAATCATGAACCACCCTTATTCAGTAAAATTTGATAACTATGTATCAAAGAAAAAATTTACTATGAATTAGCATCATGGATAGCACTAGACAAAACCAATAAAGCACTTATTGATCCTCTCTAAGGGTTGAATAGTAAAACACTAACCTGCTCCCCCTTACCTCATGTTACCTTTTATGCACTTTGAGATGTTCCTTGTACAATATGCACATGATTATGGCTTTCTTAATTTTCCTCATGCCTTCTTCTCCAAACCTTCAAAGTCTCTTTCCTTTGCTTAATCAAGTCATCTATCTTCTTGTTGTTTCTAGATGATTTCTCCAACTGACTTCTACAGAACTTGGCTCTATGTCCAAAACCATTATATCTATAGCACATGATCAAGGGTCTATAAATTCTCATGAATCTTACATCACCATTTAGAAATTTTTTACCACAATCTATTACAATGTGACCAAAATGGTTACATCTAAAACATGCGACATTATTCTTTCTATATGCCAACTTATTAAAACTCTTTTTCCAATCATTTTTTCTTACATACATCCAACATTCTAATGCCTTATGACCATATGAAAAACATGTGTAGCAGTAACTTAAAAAAGGAAAAATGTACCTTATTGAATGGGATTTTATGATAGGTGGAGATCTTGATGTTCTACTTGTCCATCTACCTTCATTAACAAATTTATCTGTTGTATTATCTACAGGAGCAACATCATGATGACCCAAATTTATCTTCTTCCTTCGTGTACTTATGGCTTTAGAGCACTGCCCTTCTTCATAACCTAGACTAGTTGTGTCCTTATAATGCTTTTTCTTACTTAACAAGTCATGGGTATGTGCAGGATCATCATGGAAAAAAGAGTCCCTTAAGTGGCAAAAAATTCAAAAAAATAAAAGTTAGGAAACTTGACATAAAAAGTTGAATAAGTTATCTATATTATTTCAAAAATATGTAAGAATATAATTTGTAGAAAATTGAATGTAGTTTCTAAACTACTAGGTTTATTTATTTATTTTAAAATCTATTTGGTGAAAATTTGAAATTTCAATGCAACAGTACTTAAATTTCAAGGAAAAAATAAGAAGTGGGTGTTTGTCTGACCACCCTAACCACAATAAAATGATAATATTTTTTATAAGATTTTAGATATAAGTAGAGGACTCATGTCCCAATGTGATGCATATTTTTTTGTAATTTTTTTCTGAGTAAATAATTAATTATTATTTTTTATTACAACTTTTAAAAAATATAAAAACTCATACATCTAACCACCTTAACTTGGTCAAAACTTCATGAAATTCATTTTTTAATCCTATAGTATACAAAGCATAGAATGTGGTGCATGTTTCAAATTCAAAAATGTGATATTGTTTGAAATCTATAGATGTTTTTCAATCTACCTATCAATTAAGACTTTAGTCATAATTCAAATAGAAAATGAATAATAATTATTTATTAAATTCAAAGTAAAGCATAATTTATATTGGTGGAAAGCTGAGAATCTCCTTTAAAAACCCTTTTCGTTTTATTAATTTTGGGTAACAAAAATGTCGTCAGCCACATACCCTACAAAACCCATCATATTGCCACTTTTTGGCCCATCGTGATCCTACACATACCCTCATTTAGGTATTCAATATTATTTTCAGATTGCAAATTCTTTTACAACTTACAAGATGCTTCTTCCAATTCCTTTCTCGAAGAAAGTATGTCTAACTCAAGTTGTAAACATTCACTAGTTTTAACTTCAAGATCTCATTTTGTAAAATCAATTACCTTTTTTGGCTTCTTCTATTTTCTTCTTTAGGTTGATAATTATTTTGTTAAAATCTTCAAGATCTAAAGAAACTTTTGAAAGATCTTAAAGTACCTTGTTCTTGAAGTCTTTTTCATGATGAAGTTGATCTTCTAATCTCCTATTTTATTTTCTGAGATGCTTGATTATATCAAGAGCACACAAAAATTCACCTTCTATATCAACCTCACATTCCTATTCATAGTCATCTTCATCCACAAAGAGATCTATTCCTTCACTTACAATGAAGTCTTCCTTTTTACCAAAACTCTCAATTGCAATACTATTTTTACTATCACACTTTATATCAACATTCAAGAGAGACTCATGCAACAACTCATTACATGACTTGATTGGATTTTTTTGTAAAACCTTTTGCTTGGCATCTTTCGTTCCTCAATTTATTTTACACTTTCCCATTGTACTCCACTATTAGGACCTACCCAAGCCTATTAGACTTCTATATGGAACCTAGACTCTAATACCACTTATCGGAGTAGAAGAAACACTAAGAGGTGGGGGGTGAATTAGTGTTTCAAGAAAATTTCAATTTATTTGCTTCTCTTTAAACTTATGCACATGTAATAACTTTAAAGATCAAATGTTGAAAGTAACTTTATTAGATAAGCAATATTAAATGCTTGATCAACATAGAAACTCAAATGCTGAAAGATACACAAAACTAAATGTTTGAACATGAAGACCAAATAGACCTCACTTAATGAAAAACCATAGTACAATGATTTTCATGAGTGAAAAACCATCATAGGGATGAAAAAATACTCATAAATGCCTCACTAGCTTATCAAAACTGACTCACTAGCTACAAAATGCCTCACTAGCCAAAGATCAAACTTGTCTCACTGACATGATCTTTTACAAATTTTCTTCAAACATGAATAAACAAATTACAGAGGGTTTCTTTGTTTCACTGCATTGCAATACACTTTATATCTCCTTTGAAAATAAACAAGAGATTGATCACAACATTGTCCTTATATCACCAATACATCAATAGAATTGATACAACTAGACTTAATGACTCATCACTCCCAATCTCTCCTCTTATTCAAACTAATAACATAAATAGGACTTTCACCTTTACAAGATCTACATCTAATGCACAATCACATTAGTAAAACATAAATAATTTATGATATCTCCCAAACAGATATTGACCATAATTTCTTTGCAAGATATGAATGTAGATACTTCGTCTGATCATGACAATTATAAAATTCTAAGACCAGAATAAACATTCAAAAACTATGGTTAACCAATATTCCTATATCTTCTGCATATAAGTTAATAATCTTTAGACACCATCTCAATATGCTACTTATGTGATCATTGAAATAATACCCTTAATGGAATCATTGCATATAAGGCATCCTTATTATATTTTCACAATGTATTAAATATGACTCTAGAAATTATCAAAACATCACTAACTTTACCAAGTAAATCTCACCTAAATGTTAATCTTCACCAATATTAATCATCGACATATGGGCATTTAGATTTGTCTCTGTAGAACACAATCCCTGATCCAACCTTTTAGAAACATCTATGTAAGAATTTAATAAATTTCTCTGGCCTTGCCAGTTTGACGCATAACTAAAACAAGGTTGTTTGCAGAGTAGTTATCAAATCTTCCCATCAAATTAGATGGCATGGAATGTTCATTGGAGGTTTTTAATTGTTTTAAATCTGATCCTTGGATGTGAGTCCAAGCACCCAACCATCTTTAAACATGAGCCCTTATATTTTATTTTACCACTCAAACAAAAGGACTTCAACTAGGTGAACCGGTTCCCTTAGGTCAAGGACCAGTTATACAATGTATAAAGCCCCTTAAGCAAGTCATCTTAAGTGATGATGACTTGAAATTGCAAGTCAACTAAAAATTAAAACAAAATTTAACTCGTCATAACAAAACCCTTTGTTATTAGTGACAATTAGGTTATTAGGGTTTGGGTTTTCAAAATACACATTTATTAAACCCTAATGTACTTCCAAGGCATAGTATCAAACATCAAGAAACCTTAGCTCCTTCGTTTGAAATCAAGTAATCTCTCGCGATGGAAAAAAAAAAGCATTACCATCATCAACTAAACGCCTACATCTTGTCATAGCCTCTGTAATTTATCCAACATGAAGGCCTTCTCTACATGAAGAACAACAATTTGACTCTTTGCATGATGTAGCCATCAACCTCTTGAACAAGAAATCAACCAATAGAACTTAAGACCTCCTTATTGATAAAGAAAACTCAACTCCATAACTCCTAATGAGCATAACCCAACTCCTAACATAGGATGAAGCATGAACATCTTCTTGTGAACCCTAACACCTTTATGTGAAGCCTCTTTGAATCATAAAGGAAGATCATAATAACATATGAAGGATAATCATGAAGGAAAGCATGATAAATATGGTCTTGAAACATGAAGAAAATCATACCAAACCATGAACATGAAGAGCATGAACCATTACAACACCATGAGCAAGAGTATTGTGAGACCATCCTAAAACAAGCATGAATACATGCTACCAATCATGAGCATATCTTACCATATCCTGACATCCTCCCAACATCCTGGTTTTACTTTGACATCAATGAAAAACAATCTACATCTTGGTCATTTGTAGGAGATAGGAAAAGGACTTTTCTCGGTTACTTGGAAGGGTGTTTGGTTGAATCATGGTTTTATCAAGGATATGAGGCTCAATCATGGGTTGAGGAATGTTTCAAAGGGATAATTTTTCTATGCATTTTTCCTTAAATTTGATAGGATTTGAAAAATAAATTTTCATGAGGTTTAATATGTTCAATAGGATCAGGCCAAAATAAATCCAATGAGAAATTCTCATGGAAAGACAGAGGATTAAAGCTACTATGGTGTATAGTAAAGATCTCATTGTCAAAGGGAAAATTTAAGCATTTATGCATGACCGATGTGATAGCTTCCATGGATTGTAGCCATGGGTAACCAAGCTTCAAATGGAATTGATCCAATGTCAGGATGATGGAGAATGAGACATCTAATTGTTTCAATCCTACTTTTAATGAAAGGATGATTGAACCTATCATAGGGCACACACAACCATTATACATTTTGTTCCATGCTTTTAGTTTATCATATGTATCTCGATACAGTTCGTGCTCAAGTAAGAATTCTTCACTGATCACATTCTCTCCATAGATGGGATCGATTAATATCCCATTAGTAGGCTTGTCATTGATTCAACCAGCTATGTAAATGAACCATCAAGTGCCTTTTTTATTATATCTTTTGATGAGAAAGCGAAGTCCAAAGGTATTTTATTTTGGCCCTTAAAATTTATATTTTCAATCAATCCCACCATACTATCCATATGATTTTTTTCATTAGTATCCATGTTGTCATTAGCCATGTCAACATTCATTACATCATTATCAGTTTCACTAGCCTTGACAAATGAAATATTATGATCTATCATGGGGTTGGTAAATATTTGTAGGTTTTGGTTAGGAGGGGTAACAAAAATATTACCTCAATCATTGACACCACCAATTTGAATATGATTGGAATCAACGAGTTCTTGGACCATGTGTTTAAAATGCTTACACTATTTTGTATCATATCCATTTTGACAATGAAAATGACAATAAGAATTTGATCTAAAGTTTGGAGGTAATGGATTACTAAGATTAGGAGTTTTAATGGGAGGTAATGAAATCAAGTTCTTTTCTAGAAGTTGTAACATGGTGTTATGGAGGGTATCGGGTAAGGGAGTAAATTATCTATTTGGGTCCCCAAATGTATAAGGAATAATTTTCTTTATAGTAGCCACTTGGTTACATCAACATGTTGGGTTGGCTGAGGGGGATTTAGTTGATGAAAACCTTTATTTTTTTTCCTAAAAGGTTGGTAATTTTTTTGAGTTGTGGATTCAGACATTTCAAGATGGCTAGAGGTGGGTTTTGTTTAATGACTACTAATCGAGTTTTGATAATCACAAAGGGAAGTACACAAGTGTATGAAGGAATGAAATTTCATTATTACAAGCTTACCTTGTATCTTAGTTTGTAAGTTCTTAATGAACATTCTTTGAAACTGAGGATTGGGAATATTTATGTTAATTTCAGAATAAAGCAATTTGTAGCATGAAATGAAGTTAGTAAACCTTTTCATCATCCTTTTGCTTGCATCTCATCAAATCAGCTATGGTCATCTTAGGGGTCATGTGAATTTGGAAATGTTTGATAAATGCCTCAACAAGTTCATTGAATGAATGAATTGAGTTATTCGGTAATGAGGAAAACCATTCTAAAGCAGTATCTTTTAAGGACCTAGGGAAAAGATTAGCCAAGAGCTTATCATCAAGGATGAAATCACTACATAAAGTGGTGTAAGCAGAAACATGATTAGAAGGATCTCCTTTCCCTCTATATTTCTCAAACCTAGGAATCTCTATAGCTTATGGTATTGGTATTCTTAATATCTCCAAGGATAAGGGATTGCTTTTGACATAGTATGAAGGTTGGCCATTTTGATTTTGGTTTATGGTGGAAATTTTGAATTGAAGGGATGAAATTTTTTGTAAGATTTGATTAAGAATGGCATCATTGGTTGTGTTTTGGGATGGAGGTGAATATGGTGGTGGTGTATATGTGATTGAGGAGCAAGTGAATGGAACTCTAATGGGAGGTAAAGTGGTAGGAGATATGACGTGAGATGCTACAAAGGTACAAGGATCGCTAGTGAAAATACTCAAGGTAGGAATGGAATTACTACTAGGTTGCATTTTTATGGTAACTTGAGGGTTCGTGTAAGTAGGAATAGAGTAAATGGTTGTAGGAGGAGGAATTTGGGTTCCTCGAATTTGAGTATTGTTTGAATTTTGAGCACAACTGTAGTACCCCTCCATTTTGCTTGTGTTTTCTGTTAGCATGTTTTCACACTGTTAGACTTTGGTACTTTGGTTTGCATATTTTGATCGCTGACTTTGAGCAACAGTGGATTCATTTTGTGATATGATGATACATTGTATGGTGATAATTAATTTCTAACATGCTTTGTATTAGCGTAGATGTTTCCTTCAGATGTTATTGCTATATATATGTTATGGTAGACTAACTATTATTTTAATTTGTCAGTCTGATGTGACATGTATTGGTGTGGAGAGCGGAGTTGCATCACTTGCTTGCGAGTGCCCTATGATTTCCGTGATTTTCTCCGCACAGTGTGTTTGTACAATGGATTATATATATATATATATATGCATGTGTATTTGTTTGGTTGCAAGATTGCAGGTATATAACACCGACTCCACTTGGTTACTCAGGTCTGAGCGTGTCAAGACTCAACAGAAATGTTGATTGGGAGGTAGTAACATGTTTCATCCTAGTCTAGTCTTAAACCCAGTCACAATATATTGTAAGTTTTAGTTTGGAGTCTTTGGTGGTCTTGTTGTCCCTGATTGGATCAATTGCTTTGAAAGGAAAATTTTGTCAATTTTATGATAATTTATTATTCTTTAATTTACTGTTTATTTAAATTAATTTTTAAATGTTGAAAATAAATTTTTACATTTTATTTAATTAATTAATTAGTTTGTTTGGTTAAGTAATTTAATCATTGAGATTAAATTCATTTAATTCAATAAATTAATTAATTGAATTAAAATTGTTTTAATTGTGTGAATAGATTTAAATTTGAAATTAATTATTATGTGGGAAATGGTATTTTTTATTGTTAAATAAATAAATTAAATGAGGAAAAAGGGAAATGTTTATTTTGAAATTTGAAAATTTTAAATTATTTAAAAAGCATGCAAATCTTGAAAAAGAGGAAAAGAAAGATTTACCGGTAAGTTGTTAGAAGATATTTTCTTCTTGACATGTGTGCCAGTGGAATTTATTACTTCTTGTTGAGAATTTTCTCAGATGTTATCTGGGATTTGAGGAAAATAGAAGATTACCTTTTCTTCACGGGAAATGAAAGAATAGAGTGCTATTAAAAAAATATTTTTGTTTGAGTTATTTGTGAATTTTGCTTTGGGAATTGCTGTATATTTTTGGAAGATCTCTTTGGTTGGTTTTAGCACTTTTCTAGTTATTGTGTTCTGGAGAAGCTTTGGAGGATTGCACGCAACAGGAAATAGAGGCTCTCTTCTATAGGCAGTTTTCAAGCTACAGGAAAGCATGTACTTTCCTTTGTATTTAATTTGTTTTCTTTAGAAAAGATTGTCTAAGGAAATATTTGTTTTGTGAAAGCTGTATTTCTTCTTGGAGATTTTTCTAAAATAATTCTGTAAAAATTTGATTTCCTCTCTGTGAAAACTATGAAAACAAAGTATTATAGAGAAATCAAAGAGAAAAACAGAGATTTATTTTAACAATAGAAAATCTACAGAAGAAATTGACAAAATCTTAGAAGGGTTTTATGTTAAAATCATCTGTTAAAATTGGTGATTAATTTGGGGTTTTGTAATAAAAACCTCAGTTAATGAATTTATTAATTTGGGAATAAATTGTTTAGATTTGAAGCTTTTCCAATTTCCTGTTGAAAACTTTGTTAAAAATTATTCCCCAGTTACAGTATTATATTGCTATTTAAATTTTATATATGTATTCATATATGTATATATATTAGTGTTAAATATACATATACATATACAAATACATATATAAAATTAATTTATTTTAAATAGGAGTGAATTTTAATGTTTAAAATCACCATACACGAAATTGTTCCGTCGAAATTTTTGAGATTTAAAAAAATATATAAGAATGAAACCCTGTGTATTTTTATGGCTGTGGGGGTTTTTCCCCATAGTTGCTGCCCCTAAAGGAGACGACGGTGGGAGAGGGTTGCGGCCGCTCCCATAGCCACCACCCCTAAGGGAGGCAATGGTGGGAGCAACTCCCAGCTCGCCACCTATTACACAGGCTGGCCCCTGTATGGAGTCGTCCCCTGTTGTAACAGTGACGCCGGCCCGAGTGTAAAGTTTCGGCTTTGGATAAAATTTAAAATAAATTCTTTCCTATCATTTAAATATGAAATTTTATTTATTTATTTGATTTAAATGAATTAAATATATATATATATATATATATAATTTGTTATTTGTTTAAATTGATATTCAAATAATGTTTTATTTAATAGGTGCATGGAATGCATGTGAATAAATATTCTTTAAAATAAGGAATGAAAGAGAAAATTTAGTCTTTATTTTTATGTGAAATTGAGGAAGTTTAAATTAGAATAATTTGATGCAATTTACTTTATTGTATGAGAAAAGAATTACAATCAAGTTGTTATAATTTTTTTGCTAATTCTTATTAAATAATTGGATTTAGTAAATCCGAATAGTAGATGTTTATTTTTCCTAATTTGCTTTAAATTATGTTTTCTTTTATTGGGAAAATTGGGCATGTTTTAGATGTACAAGTCTTCCACACAAGTTGTATAACATGGGAGTTGTGATTGTTTAAGTGGAATTCTTTTGTTAACTAAGGTTGTGTACATGGTTTTGCATGGTGTTTAGACACTTGGTTTTATGAACATAGACATTGATGTTCGTTATGAAAAGTGTAGAATTATATGTTGTATTTTTGTACACCTTGTTTACCTTAGTCAGGGAAACTTAGATTCCTTTGTTATCTTTAGGGGAGTGGCTCTGTGTGAGGGCCAACATACAAAGTGGTGCCAAGGTAACTTACAAAGAGTTAGTAAGTCAGTGGAAACTAAAACAAAACATTAGTTAGCTTAAAATATTTAATAAGATTAATATGCCTCACTTATAGACTCAAGAGCTAGTTTAGTCTTGAGTATAAGATGAGAAGGCCTGGAATGGCCAATCGATATCTTGTTACTTTGAAAGATATTCGATTCCACAATAGTTTGCATGTGGGGCCGGGTTTCGTAAGAGGTTACTAGGGTAACCCAAGTTGGGGGCTGGAACCTAGGAAGAAACACCAAGGTAACCTTTGCAATATTGTGATGACACTCCACCTAAAATAACAGTTAACCTTGTGAACTTAGTATATTTGATTGTCTTAATTTTGGAAGCAATGTAACCATTAGTTAGATATGTACTTGTGTCTAGGGTGAACTTATTACTATCTCCTAGCATGGGGGGTGGACCTACGGGTACCACATGGTTGGGTGGAATGTGCACCTTACTTCGTTGGGTCCCCAGTTTATGATCATGGCAACGAGAGCTTCATGGATGGAGAGCTCGTACTTGGATATATATGTACTTCCTTTATTACATCATTGGAAATCTTGTATTTGAAACATCCCTCAATTGTTTATGAGGTGAACATTTGAAATATGTAATTGTAAACTATTATTGATCTACCTCATCTGAAGAATGAGTATTGTAATGTTATTTCAAATGCAATGTAAGAATCTTATTTGTACTTTATACTATCATGAATGGAATTCAAATGTTATGCAATGTTTACTTTTAAGTTTATGTTAATTAAATACATGCAATGCTAAATACTAAAGTCGTCTATGGAATCTCAAGTAGTGTAACATCGCATAACTTAGTGAATGTATGCAACTAATTAAGTTAATATTAACACTTAAAAAAAAAATTATTACACTTACATAGAGAATTGCTACATTCCTTAGGTTACAACACGGGGCATTACAACAACTAGTCATTGAGGTAAGATGTTTTCCAAAAAATATAAGCTAAGTTATGTGCAATCTCTATTCCCTTTTCACTTTCAATCATTCTGTGTATGTTATCTATGGTAGGAATGCAGTGTTGGAAATTTTTTCAATACTCATTAGGTTGTGTAGGTTTTCTAATTCTTCATGGATTTAGATTAGCTTTTCTTGAGGAACACTAGCAACCATTTTTTCAACACTTGTCATGCTACTATGGTAAAGAGTTTTCAATAGTATTGTCCATACGTAGTATACTAGTGCCAAAACTATGAGTGAAAGAGCTAGATAACCCAAGATACACGACGAGTGTGTTATCGCAGGATGACATCAGTTTCAAACTATGTCTTACTGTAGTATTAGCAATAGGACTCCAAGTCATCAAGCTCATACAAGGGTCAATAAATGAAGGATAATGAATGGGAGATAAATGCAATGAACACAAGATAAATGATATGCTTTAATTCTAATTTTGATGTTTACAAATTCACTTGAAATGAAACTGGTCGAAAAGATTGCCAATGATAGTAATTCTGCAAACTGAAATAGTAATCTAAAGACAACCAGAAGTGCGAATGACAAACGTTTATTATTGTAAAATGTATATTCAAACCTAAACAGGGACTAATATTCCTAGCTAGGTGTATGGGTCCCACATAGGGTTTCTAGAAGGTTCAGATAGTGAGAAACAAACAACACATAATTCCTAGAAATCTAAGAAAAACACTTGTACAAGGATTAAAACGCCTAGTTGGATGAATGAGTCCTAGATTAGGGTTTTTGAACCAAATTCATCAAATTTTGATTTGATTACATAAGGCATCTATTTTCTATGCTCAATGACTGTTTTCAAGTATAGTTTTCCAATGAAATTGAATGATTCAAGATGCAAAATTGCAACCTATATGCAATTTTCACTAATGCAAGATTTAGAAGTCCTAAATGCAATTAAACTAATGCAAATCTAATGAAAAGTTAATGCAATATAGATCTAGGACTACAATGTTCTCCAAATCATAAATTCAAGGGTCCAAATGTTGGGTTCACCAAAATGAACATAATGGAAATGATGTTTCCACCTTTTGGGAGATGGAACTTGGACCTATTTCACACTTTGGTTCATTAGGAAACCACTATCCCTCATCCAAGTGACTCAATTGAGGGAAGGACTAGGGGTTTCCTTGTGTGATTAGAAGGGGTTTAACCATTTAAGATGAAGCTTCAAAGGAAAGGTACAAACACTTATGTATAAAACATTAGAAACTTAAAGACATGAAATCAAATGGATAAACAAAATAAAATAGAAAGGAACCTCGAAGAATGACGAAGTCAAAGAAAGGTCTAAAACTTTGAAAATATTCCTTTTTAAGTGCACTATGACTCATACACTAGGTAGGGTGATTTAGTCCTACCATAGGATTTTTGGTAGAATCTAGAATCTTCTCATGACTATTTAGGATCTATAGAAAGATGTTGAAAAGGGCTATATAGGGACTCATACCCCCAAAGGGGAATTTTTTTCCAATTAGTAGGGTTTTCCTGATATTTCTATAGCCTCTATTGATCTTTTGTAGCTTATGTCTTATCTGGTATTTAAGTCCAAAAGTCTAAATTTTGGCCTGTAGGTGGGTTTCTATGAAGATGACAACTTCTTAACAACTTTGATAACTTTTGCAAATTTTTCTTCAAAGGATCTTCAAGCTCCAAATCACCTAGATCTGCAAACACACATCAAGAGAGAAATTTTTTGATTTGTTAAGGAATAGGGGTTTTCCTTGGTCAAACCCTGTTTTGGTAATTAAACCTTGAAATGAAATGGAAAAACATGAAGGAATGATGAGTGAACAAATGCTATGTTGCAACTCACTGAACCCTTGAAATAAAGGTTGCAAACTTGTGTGAAATGGCTAGCATGAATGTGGATCTTCACTCTTGAAATAATGCTTGAATGCTTGACTTGAATGCTTGCTTGAATCATGAAACCTTCACCATAGATTTTAGCTCACAAACACACATGATGTATGAAGACTTTGACATGATGCTTGAATCTCGAATGTAGCTCCAAAATGATTGATAATCAGCTATTGAATGCTCTTGAAGGCTCTATAATGCTCTTGTGAAATCTTAGGATGCTTCTTAAAATTGCTTAGATCTCTCTTATTAGTTGAAATTATGTGTTCAATAACCTTGTATTTATACTTTTTTATGTCAAATTTCTCAAAATTAGAACACTACAAGCCAAGATCAGATCTAGGATAATAAAATCCTACCAAGAATTTGATTTAAAATAGGTCTAGGTTAAAGCAGGACTCATACACCAGGTTGGGCATATGAGTCCCATTGGCTTAAACATGTGACACAAACTTCAATAAGTGATAAGTTCAATGCAACAGTTAAAATCAGGTCTCGAGACCTAGGTGGGGCCCATATTCCCAAAGGGGTATATTATTCCTAGATCCCTAGATCTAGAACACATAACCAAAAACATTCAATTATCATTTGTCATTTTTTAAATATCGAGATTATCCTCAAAAAATTGCATTTAATTAGTATTGTGGATGAAAAATAGGACCAATTAGGGCATAAATAAACCATATTTTAATAGGGAGGGCCCAAACAAGTGTGAAAATGTAAAGGGATACATTTTTCTACACTACAGTAACTATTTTGCACTCGTACATTTACAATAAATATTACTAAAATTGAAATCCACTCCTTTATTTTCCATTACTAAAATTGTAATATTTTCTAACATCTTTTTCTCAATCATGTAGATATCCTTGTACATGAGGCAAGGTGTTCAAATGACCAACAATAGAAAAAGATTCAAGTTTTTTGTTAGAATTATGGCATATACGACGTGCTTTCTTGCATGCTCATTTTCTCATTTATCTCTATCATTTACTAAAATTGTAATAATTTTTGACATTTCTTATGCTTCCCTTTACACATGCTTGTAGATGAGGAAAATGCTTCAACTACCAAGAACAATAAAACAAGGAATTTTTTTCTGATTTATTGCATCTATTTTTAGAGTTACTCTTATCTACACAATTAGTTTTGCATAGGAATACATTAAAAGTAATATACAAATTGAAATACTCCACATTGATTGCAAGTTAAATGTTGAATATCATCATGCATCAATGATACTTGAAATCTATACAAACCAATCAACACTATCTTTTAAAGGTGATACCCTAGTCATCTATGGCCCTACTTCTACTAGAAACCTTGTAACGCAACCAAGAGCAACAATTGTGCATATTGATCACAATCTTGTTGAAAACCATGGCCAAATGAAAATAACTATAAATATTGAAACAATAGTTTGATTGAGACATTCCTGTAATATTTATTTCCTAGTACAAGTGTGCATCTTAAAAAAATTATAATAAAAGATTAAACTTAATATGAAAGAGGATATGCCTATTATTGTGTGTAATTGAATTGTAAAAACACCATTGAAAACACTGACAAAGTTTGTAACCAACACATTCCCATACCTGATACAACTATCTCCCAACTAATCTAGTCAAGTAATAAAAACTCAATTGGAATATTTTGTGCTATTAAACACTTTTGTTACATTTCACTATATTTTCTCTATATTAGAAACATGCTTTTATCAGTTATGTCTAGTGACAATTTTAGTACTAAATCCTCACATGCATTATTTTGCAACTTTCACATTATCTCTACTCTTCAAAGACCACCAAAAATAGAAACAAGATATTGGTAACTGTTTTACACTCCTACATTTACAATAAATACTACTAAAACTACAAATCACTCCTTTGTCTATTACTAAAAATGCTATATTTTCTAACATTTGTTTCTCAGTCATGTAGATATTCTTGCACATGAGGCAAAGTACTCCAATGACCAGCACCAACAAAAGAGGAAAGTGTTTTTTCAGATTTATGTCATATATGTGACTTGATTCTCTTGTGAAACCCTTTACACATGCTTGTATATGAAGAAAAAAACTTTAATTCCTAGCAGCAACAAAATAAGTGTTTTGTTAGATTTATTGCATAACTACTAAATTATAATTCCTCTTATTTGTACATTGTAATTTTACCTAGATATGCATTAAGATTCAGATCTACAAATTGAAATTGTCCAAATTGATTAAAAATTGAAGGTTGAAGCACCTCATGCATCAAGCATACTTGAAATCTATAAAACAATAAGTCATAGCTTTTGAAGGAGATATCCTAGTCATCTATGTCCTTACATCTACTAGAAACCTTACAATGCAACCAAGAGAAATAAGTGTGAACATTGATCTTGTTGACAACCTTGGTGAAATGACAATAATTGTAAATAGCTATAAGTTGACTAAGGCATTCCTTCCATAGTTATTTCCTAGTACAAGTGTGCATCTTATAAATTCTATAATAAAAAATAAAACCCAATATGAAAGAGGAGATGCTTATTATTATCTCCAATTGAATGATAAAACCACCATTGAAAATATTGAGAAATTCCATAAGCAATGTAGGCTCATACCTAACAAAACTATTTCCTAGCTAATCTAGTCAAACAATAACTAATCAATTGGAAAATTGTTTCAAAGTACCTCTATAACTATGATAGCCTACTGATCTTATA
This sequence comes from Sequoia sempervirens, assembly GCA_007258455.2. Lineage (NCBI taxonomy): Eukaryota > Viridiplantae > Streptophyta > Pinopsida > Cupressales > Cupressaceae > Sequoia > Sequoia sempervirens. Next base: position 150,453,539 of record VDFB02256132.1, on the reverse strand, counting down.
TAGGTTCACATACTCATACTTGATTAAATGAATTAAATTCTCCTCAAACATGAATTAGATGTCTAAATAAATATATAATATTCTTCCAAAACTACAATACTTGATTTTAAGACATGATAAAACATGCTATATCTTCTAAAAATAACTAGTTAATAAGAATATAATCAAAACTAAGTATATATTGATTGTGAGCGATTGCTTTCTCCCCCTAAGGATACACCTACATTAAACACTCCAAATCAACTAAAATTTGAGTCCCCCGCTTTCCAACAACTAGATGGAATCCTACTTAGTTTACCTTGTCCCTATAAATATAGCTTGATCCTCTCTATCTCACCAAATACTATGCATATTCTTCATTTTTTGGTTTTTTTTCTATTCGTGTTGTCTTTTATCTCCTCAATCTATTCTTTTAATTGTGTTGGTATGGATTTTTTTCATTTTTCCTTCTATTGATCCCCTCTTAATGTCTCTAATAATACTTGTATAGGTCTATAATGTTGAATAATAGAGATACCCCAAGGTATTATAGTAACTTCACCTAATATGCATTTCATGAGTAAGATCCATTTATGATCTTGCAAGTGGCCTGATTGAAATTCTTCATTTTTATTTTATTATATTCTTTTACTACAAATCCCTCCTTTCCAAAATTTAACATTACTTCATTTCTTACCACAAAATAATTATTTCTTCTAACTTCTCAACTTCTTATTTTTATTTTTTCATCTTAAATCCAAATGGATTCTCGACTCCTCATGCACCTTATTTATGTACTTGGAAAAATCCTTTTCCTTTGCACTCATCTTTTATTTTGTACTAACATCCCTTAGTTTCAATATGTTCTTTGGAATTTTGTCATTCAAAATAAAAAAATAGTATCCTTCTAGTGCTCCTATTCACCATGTTATTGTAAAAAAAATATTCCTATGATAAGCCCATATCCCAATTCTTTATTTTTCTCTAACCAAGAATATTAGTATTTTTCCCAAGCCCTTATGTATTTCATCTATTTTTCCATTAGTCTATGAAAGGTATTCTATGTTTAATTTTAATTCTTTCATCTTCTTCAAAAAGGTTCTCCAAAAATCTATGGTAAGAATAGTTTCCCTATATAAAACTATACTTTTTGATAGACCATGCAACCTCACTACCTCCCTAAAATAAAAAAATTAATTCATATCAAATCATTTCTTTTCTTACATGGAATAAATTGTGCCATATTGGAGAACCTATCAACTACTACCATGATTGAATCATTTTCCTTCTATGTCCTTAGGAGTCCCAATACTAAATCCATATCGATATCCTCACATGCTTTTGTGACACTAGTTGTTGCTGATATCCTAACATTATAAAAAAATTCCTTTGGCTACTTAGAAATTCCTACAACCTTAAAAAAAATATTCCTAACATCCTTATACACATACATCAAAAAATTATTCTCATTGATGAAGGTAATTTTCTTATCTATCCCAAAAAAATTATCTAAACCTTTTATAATGCTTATGTATAATCAAATTATCTCGTAAAAAAATTCTTGGTAAAATTAATTGGATATACTTTGATGGAATCACATTTTGGAAAATCTAATCCAACAACTTCTATCCATGCTTACTCAATCCTTCCATGTATTTGTAAAAGTTGGGTCACTCTAATACAAACACTTTAACTCCCTAAATCTAGTTACTTGAATCAAAATATCTATTAGTAGATTATGTTTTCTACTTAATGCACAAACAAAATTGGTATATGTATTGATTCTATGTTTTAGTAAAAAAAGTGTGACTCTACATACATTATGTCCATTGTATTTTCTCTAGTTTGATTTATTATAATTGTTCAAGTACTATATTGCCTAATCATTAGTATACAACATAAATTATTTTGGCAGTAGGTAGTTCCTCCATTTCTATAGTGTGTGTAATATAAAATAAAATTATTGATCATAGATTGAATACTATTTCTTGGAATCATTCAATTTCTAACTAAAATAAGCTACTAGTATCTCTTGTCATCTTAGCACTATCCTAATTAAATTTTCCAATTACATCATAGGAAATTCATCTCAGTCAACGCTAGTTTTTCTATTACTTTCTCCTTTAAAAAATAAAAGCTCATGTTAGCCCTTAAAGTCCGCTTGAATTCCTTCTTGTCCCCTCTCAATATCTTATTTATTAATGCATTAATGTTATTAATTTTATTATGAACTTCATATATAAAAAACCAACTAAAGAAAATATCTTATTTCTAAAATTTTTTAGAGGTCATTCCACAATGGATTTAAATTTCTCTAGATCCATCTTTAAAAAAATTTCTAAGATCACAAATTTCAAGAATATTAGTTCTTCCTTCATGAAACTAGATTTTTTTCAATTTGATCAACAACTTTTCTTCTCTTGATTTTTTATCTCTAATCTCATGTGTCTTAGAGATTCTTCACTAATCTTACTAAAAATTATAATATCATCCAAATAAAATATTATGAACTTATCCAAGAATTTCCTTAATACCTCAATCATCAATTACATAAACATGTTTAACCAAAAGGCATAGCAAGTCACTCATACAACCCATCATTGCTCTTGAAAAATAATTTTGATTAATCCCCTTTACTTTTCTTGATCTAGTGATAACTACTATTCAAGGTATATTTGTGAAGTAATTTTATCTACTTAGGTATTCCATGATATCATCCATCCTTGGTAACAACAATCCTCACACAATTTTTGTGACACTACTAGTGGCTAATAGTCTAACTTTCTAAACAAATTATCCTGCTTGTAATGTCCTACAACCTTGAAAAAAATTATTCACATTCTTGTGAATTTACACCCAGAAATAGTTCTTGTTGATGAAGGGAATTTTCTTATCTATCATAAAATATTCATCCATAATTGTATAATTCTTCTGTCTATTCAAATTATCTCATAGAATTTTTTTGTATACATAATTAGATACCTTTGAATGAAATATCATTTTGAAACAAGTAATCCAACCACTTAGTCATATCCATTCTTATTGAATCTTTCCATGCTCTTTTTGAATTTTGGGTCCCTTTAATATAAATGATTCAACTCCCGTAAACTAGCTACTTCTATCATCATGTCTATTAGAAAATTATGTCTTCTACTAAATGCATCAACAACCTTGGTGTACTTATTTCTCTAATTTTTTAGTACACAATTATGGCTCTATATAAATTCTACCCATTGTATATGTATCTACTTTAATTTATTTTTATTGTTCAAGTATTGTAGTGCCTAATCATTATTTTACAACATAAATTATTTTAGTATCATGTAGTTCCTCCATTTATTTAGTGTGTGCAATATGGTATACTTCTCTTGGTCATAGATTGAATGCCACTTCTTGGAATCATTCAATTTCTAACGAAAATAAGCTACTAGTCTCCCTTCTTAGACTAGAAAAACCCTAATTAAAATTTTCAATTACATCATAAGAAATTAATTATGGCTAACACTAATTTTTATATTAATTTATTCTTCAACAACTCGAAGCTCTTGCTAGACCTTAAAGTCCACTTGAATTCCCTCATGTCCCTTTTGATTATCTTGTTTAATGGTGCATAAATACTATTGAATTTTTTTATGAAATTCTTGTATAAACTAACCAATTAGAGAAATGACATTACTTCTACATTTTCTAGAGAAGGCCATTTCAAAATGGCTTCAAATTTCTCTAGATCCATCTTCATTACAAGTATACTAGTTCTTCCTTGATGAAACTAGAATATTTCAATTTGATCAACAACTTTTCTTCTTTAGATTTTTTTTTAGCTCTAACCTAATGTGTCCTAGATATTTTTCATTGATCTTACAAAAATAATAATATCATTAAAATAAAATATTACAATTTTTTTGAAATGAACAAGACAACTAAGAGGGGGGGTGAATCAGTTGTAGTAAATTAAACCTTCAAAAACCTCAACAGTAAACAGATCCATAAGAATTCATTAAACCCTTATTTTGTTAGTTTGATTAAACATGAAATGCAGATAATAGAAACTAAAATCACAACACCATACACAAGACAACACTAGATTTACATGGAAAACCTAATGAGGGTGAAACAAAGAAAAATGGGATTTATCAAAATGAATCAACAAGATGATAAACCACTAGGTTTTTCTTAAGTTTCACTCAATTTATGACAGGTAAAATGCCTAAAAATCAATTAGAAATTAATCCTAACTATTATAATAAAAATAAGGGAGGTTTTAATATGCTGAAATAATGTGTACCTTGCTGAAAATGTGTTGTTTCCTGGGTCATTGAGGACTCATTCGCCCAAGGTGGTGAATGGGTCCCTATTAGGATTTTTGAAAACTAATTTCCAGTTCCTATTCTTTAATCTCTGCACTTATAGGTCCTCGGTTCTTAGCTCTCAAAAGTTAGAAATAGATTCTATAGCCTTGTTTTCATGATCTTGCAACAAATATGACAACTTTTGTAACTTTACAACTTTGAAAACTTTTCTCCAATCTTGTTCTCTACTTTATCTTCAACCTAGAAACCTACAATCACATATCAAGAGAGAAGAAAAAGTGTTTTTTTTAGGGAATAGGGGTTTACCTTGGTCAAACCTTGTTTAGGTATTTAAACTTTAAGATGAAACAATGAAACATGAAACATGAAACAATAATACCTTGGATGAAATTTTGGAATGTAAACCAGCAATCTAACATGAAGTGGACATGTAGGATTTAGATCTTGATCTTGAATTGGATATGGAACAATGCTTAACTTGGATCTTCAATACTATATCAATACATAAGCTCAACTACATGCTTGATGCACTATTCCTTTGAAATGATGATATGACCTTTGATTTCTGAAATAAAACCTTGATAATCTACATTTGAATGCCCTTGAAATGCTCTTGAATGCTCTATAATTCTCTTGTGAACTTTTAGAATGCTTGCATAATAATTCTTAGAATGTCTTAGATGAAACTATGTGAATTAAACTTATATTTATACTTAACTTAAAATTTAATCTTGAAATTTAAATAACACAAGCCAACATCAAATATAGGATTCAAAATCATTAAAATACCATCACTAATAAGTTTAAAAGGGGTGTCCTAAGTAAGGAGGATCCATTCGCCACCTTAGGTGAATAGGTCTTAACATAGTTTTCGAGGATCAAGTTTCAGGGAGTTGAAATAATATGCCAAAAGGGGGTCCTAGGACATAGTGGGGACCCATTCGCCAAGTAGTGAATGGGTCCTAGGTCATTATCCTAGGACTCAAACCTTTCCAAATTAATGAGTGTCGATATTTATCCTTCAAAAAAAACAATAAATAAGGCTTGGATTTGAATTTAAGGGGCCCATTAAGCTCTAATTAACCTCAATTAATTAATGAAGCCCTAGATTAGTGTGAAAGTGTAAGAAAAAACTTTACAACACCCTAAAAAGGGCACAATTAATTCCATTTATCATTAATTATTCATTCCCAATCTAAGCATGAAAAATGGTGTTTTTTTTTTACACTACATTTTTCCCCCACTTTAGTGAGAGTTTTTCTCGATGTCAAACTCACACTAAATTAGACATTCAAGACACTTAAGTATGCAGCAGTAACAAAGATGCATAGTCATACCCTATCAAATACCAAGAAAAAGGAAAAATAAAGGATCAAGCTTCAATAGTTCCAACACGATGTGTAACATGACTGTTTGTCGAAGAAAAAGGATCAAGATTTGATGGTCCAATGCGATGTGGAACACATCTAGGTTGTTTTTCTGTGAAAAAGGATCAAGCTTTGAAAATCCAACATAATTTGGAACACATTTAGGCTATTTGTCTATAAAAAACATTCTCACTCTGGGGTAGTGGAACCTCAAGCCATCCACTAGGTGAGTTATCCCAATGAGGTGGAAAATTAGAGAATCTTATTAGCCTCCCATACCATACCGAAACTATCCTCTTGACAAATTTGATAAGGCACCACAATGCTATACTTTTGAATGTTATGTCTATAGGTTTTTGTTAAAGGGGATTTTTCTTTGTTAGTGTAAGGTCTTCTTCTTAGGGAACATAGTGTTTAATGTCTCCAAGAGAGGACAAGTCAAGAATATCAAATCACAACTTGTGGGATGCCTCTTGTTTTACATCATGCCAATAAGGGAAATTTTATGCTTATAAATATCACACTCTTGGAGGACATCAAACCCAATGTCACCACAAAGAAAAGGACATGAGTGATCCCACAATAGTGTTTTACAATTTTTGGCCAAACTGGACACTGAAATAATATTTTTCAACTAAATCTTCACTTTCGGGCACCTATTGCGGCTAAACTGTGAGGAATTTGAAGATGATGCATAATAGAGTTTCATGAAATTTTTTCTGTAGATTCTAAATATATTTTTTTCAAAATTTTTGAAATTAGTTTTCACTTCTTTTTCCATCTCCCTTGAAAACTAGTTTTTTTTAGAAAACAATATTTTTAAAAAGTGACGCTCACCGTATAACACATAACTTTTTCTCCATGAAGGATAAAATTATAATTCTTTCGAATTTAGATTTGTAACTCTGATATCTAGTGCTTCCACTTGGTTAGATAGTTTTTTTTTATATTTTTTATTTAATCAAGTTTTAAAGTCAAAGAAATTACAATTCAGACATAGCACAACCGTATAACACATAACCTTTTTTTTATGTATCAAAATTCTTTTTTTTGTTGGATCAAGGACTTCAATATTTGGTGCACTCATATTTTTCAAATTTTGTTTTTGATAATCTGCTATTTTTCCACATGTGCAAAATAGAGAGCTTGATTTTTAGTGAAAAACCTATGTTTACTAAAAGTAAAAAAAAAAAAACATAATAAAACCAAAACATATTAAAATTATATTCATTAGATAGCTCATTTCAAGGACTACCTAATTCTAGTTGGCTTTGTGAAGTCTCTGCCATTTTCATCTTCAACCCAAGCTCCGAAGTGAAAATTTTTAGATTTGTTTTTGTTTGAGGGGGAGAATGAGTGATAAGGGGGGTTCGAACGAACCCCTAGGGGTCCTAGGGGTTCGAGAAAACCACCTTTCTATGTGAATTTTATTTGGTTTTTTGGGTGGGAAACGAGGGGCAAGAATTAAATGGGTTTGCTCGAACTTGTAGGTTCATTCAAACCCCTAAAACCAAATTTTTTGTCATGGGGTCATTTTTTTTGTCAATTTTCCTTCCTCCATCAAATTGTAAACCACTATTGTGGCTTCACCCACACATCACAAGCAAAAAGAAAATCATGCCATGAAATATGTAAAATGACGAAAGATGTCATTGATGTATTCCCCCACTTTAAAGTGGTTGCTAACACCATTACTATGAGCAACTTTCTTTAAAGTAGCCAATTTTTTCTCCAAAGAAATGAGAGCTTCCCTCAGAAAACCCTATGCCAAGTCATATGTTTTGAAAATAAAGCTATGTTATGAACAAGGAGGGAGGGGTTTCCCCAAAAATGAAATGCTAAACATAGGAAGAAAGTATGCCACATGCAAGCCAAATTAAGGCATTTCTTCCATATCCCAAGCTTTCTCTTATATATACATGGAAGGTAGTCAACTAGCCAAAAGAGACAACAACGAGTGACATACAAGGAAAAAGCTACCTAACCCATTTCCCCCACTGAGTGTGAGACAAGGGTGAGCCAAGGATGGATGATGAGATGTTGCTCCTTGTGAAGAGGAAATGATTGTCAATGAATGTGAAACATGCAATAGTGAGTATGCTATAATCATACAACTATCACATGAAAAGGAGCAGCAACTAATGTTATTGATTGTAATGAGTAGACAAGTGCATATCTAATGAGATATTCCCACATGTAGTATCTATCTGTTCAAGATGTACCAAAGTTAAACTTTTCTTGGAAGAATCTTTTGTAAGGTTGTTGATATTAAGTGAAGGCCTTTGTGATGCTTTTGTTTCTATCAAAGGACAATAACCAAGACCATGAGTTCTTTCTTGTGTGTTAGGCTCTACAGGGACATGAATACCTTGTTCTCTACAACCACATACTTTTCCACTATACCCAAGTTGTTTCAAAAGTTGATAACCTCTTCCATAAATATTTTTTGGATTTAGTGGTTGCTCATAATCAACTCAATAAAATTTTGTTGTGTAATTTTCTTCTTCTAGAGTGGTTGATGTGGATGCTTTTTAATTTTGTGTTGAAATTACTAATTTTTATTTTCCCTTATTAGACTCTTTTTTTATGATCTTGTATTCACCCATGAATGTAGATGTGAAATATAAGGAACATAAAGTATCTTTTAATAACTTTCTAACTTCATCAATGTTATTCTTGTGTTCTTCTTCCTTCATGGCTTCCACTTTTGAAGTTGATTTCCATGCTTTCAAAGGCTCCTTTCCTTCTTTCAAGGAAATCAAATAACTTTTAGGTTCAGGGTCATATTTGAGTTTGTAAAATTTGTTATAGAAATACTTCATTTTATGATGGAGTAGAAGCCACCCCATTCATTGCATGAATCCATGGTCTGCCTAAGAGGAGATTATTTGAAAGATCATGAGGAATAACATGGACCAAAACCTATAATGTTACCTTCTTGAATTTAATAGGTAATGTGATGACTCCAAGTGGTTGTTTTCCTATATTATTGAATTCATTGAGAGATAAAGAATCATGTTTAATGTCACTTCTATCCATGCCAATATTTTCCAAAAGGATCACACTACACACATTAAGGGCTGAACCATTGTCAACAAGAGTTCTCTTTATCATAGTTCGATTAACATGAGCTATTATCATGAAAGATTCATTTTTTTTCCTCTTGTAACAAAGGTAACTCCTTTTGATGGAAAGTAATGTCTAGGTTGGCTAGAGTTATAGCTTGAATTTGGGTTGCCACATCATTTGATTGCACTTTATAAGGAGTGGGAACTTGTTGTAAAGCACTTTGAAGCATGTTATGATGAATAGGAGAGGATTCAATAAGGTCCCATAAGGATATCTTAGCAAAATTAATTTTAATTTGTTCAACAAGATCATACTCCTTTCCACTTCATAAAGGAAAACAAGGAGGACCAGGAAATATAAGGTTAGGCAATGGGAGGGATGTTTGAGTTGTTTTTCTTGGTTATAGATAGTTCCTAGTGTTATGTGTATGAGAAATGGTATTGAGACTCGGTTGTTGCAAAAAATTATCATTATCAAGTTTCCTTTTAGGTGGTTCTAAGATAAGCACATGTTTTTTTTTAACTTGTGGTTTTTGTGAGGGTGGATAAATGATAAGTTTAGGATCAGGAGAGTACTTCAAGGGATATCTAATGTACATAACCTAAGAAGAGTTATCATTATTTTAATGATCTCTTAGTGAAGGGGAGTCTAATGTCACTTCATCATCTTCATCTAAGGAAGTACTATTGTCAATGTTCTCATTTTCTTCCACCATGATGTCTTCCCTAGTAAGATACTTTTTAGGAGAGCTACAAACTAGATATTCATGACATTAAATGTTTGGTTCTTCTAAAATAACTTCACAAGTCTAGGTGAATCCAAAATCACCATTTGTAGGATCAACCTTCACAGAAAAAAGAGAGAAGCAATGTATGCTATTTCACCAAATAGAGAAAAAAAGTAAGATAATTAAATTACATATGGTACAAGCTTTTTAAAGCTGTGAAAATGTTGATGGGTAAGAAAACTACCCACATGAATAAACCACCCAGATTAATAAAATTATTATGCCTAAGTTAACTTAAGCCTAAGGTAAATATGTAAAATCATATTTACTCCAACACCCCCCCTTAAGTGCAACTTAGGGAGAATTATTATGCAAAAATGAAGATGCAATATGGGTCCCAGCTACACAACCGTGTTAGGTACCCATTTATGGTGCAAAAAGGAAATATCTCACAACTAAAGAAAAGGAGAAAAACCTTATGGGAAAAAACCCCTCTTCGAAAGAGAGAAAATAAAAAAAAATGATGCATGGATGGAGAACTCAATCACATCCCCCAAAGAATACATACATCATGTATATATAATCAATAGCCCCCCCATAATGTGTAATCACCTACAAATATGGCAAGTTCCTGAAGAAAAAACATGATCCAATGTCAACAAACAACTTGTCTCCCTTTCAGAAGAAACAAAACCAAATACAAATGCAAGTATGCTTCCCATTTCGAATAGGAATTGAAAGAAGGAAGCATGAAAATGCGTGAAGGTGTCTTTGAAATATGATCATGTGTCACCAAGACCTTGGAAAATGATTCCACGAACTAATCACGAACATGCCCAATCACAACAGAAGGTGAAAAACAAGGTATCACTGGAAACTGATGTTGAACAATATCTAGAGACAAAGATGGAGTGACAACAACTGTGTGATAAATGTCATCAAATAGGAGGGATATACCCTCAAATGTGTCTTCCAAGTCAAAAATGTGAGATTCCATGAATAATGAACCAATTCCTAAAAAATAAGAATCCAAATCAGGAAGACAATGAGATACTAGTTGTGGTGAATCATTGGATGTGCTCAATGAATCACCAACACAAGATGAATGTCCTATAGAACAGGAATGATAGGAGTCTTAATCAATGACTCTGCACAATGAATTGTTGAAGGTGAAGGTACATCAACTGTCTCTAATGGAGAAGATGGAGCATCTAAATAACACTTGTCATCCTCATCTGAAGATTCAAAGTATTCCAAAACTTCAAACTCCTACATAGTAGCATGATCATGGGGTATCCTATCTAAAAAATGAAGAGGCATACACCAATCTGAAATAGGATCATCTGGGAATGGCAGAGTATCAAGGTCTCCATGTATTTCCTAGATTTTAATCCAAAGATTATATGGACACTCAGAATGATCAATAGCATCCAAAGTGGCATCATCAGTATGCATTCTAATAACTCCTAGGACATGATCCCTTTTGCAATTCCATGCAAATTTCTTACTATCAGTACTAGGAAGGGGAATAAGATTATACAAATGGGGCAACAAATGAAGCCATCTAAAACATTTTATGATACCATCTCTCCACTATTTATAGTTTTCCCTTTACAAAATAATCACAGTAGGATGCAATGAAAACCTTATAATCAACTATGACAAAACTCCAAAAATACAAAGATAATAACCTTCAACAAAAACTGAAGCTCCCAAATATTGCAAATGAAGAGAAACCAATATCAAAATTCAACAGATTAAAAGCGCCAACGAATATCAAAATATGAGAGAAATTCCTTGATCATTACAAAGGTGACGAAGATACCTTTCCGTTGATATGTGGTTTGTAAAAATTGGCCTCTATTTGCAAAAGATATGCAAAAGCGAAAAAAAAGGCCTATAAAGGCACTTTTAGAATCTTCTAGAGCTCTTGGTCACAGCATACGACCACATAATACATAGGGGCTAAAAAATGGGCCTCTAGGGCCAAGTGGACTCCAAATTGCCAAGCAATCTCCACCAAGTAGCTAATCACCAAGCAATATACACTTCAAGGCAGATCATGCATGCACACGCGTGAGAAAAGACCTTCCACTGGTGACATGAGCCTTTGCTCACACTATCCTTATTTGCACCGAGATATATAAAGAACAATACATACATTTGTAGGCTTAATGTGGGATTAAAGTCCCAAATAGCATTCCAAATAGCCATAGACAGGCCCACCTCCAATGAACCCTATCAAATATTTGATGGAAAACTTTAGGAAAACTAAAGTCTATTGGAAAATCGGCCAATCAAGGTCCTCCCAATCTATTTTCCTCTAATCTGCATGGCCCCAATAAAAAACGAATGGCCTCCAATGAATCGACCTCTAGAAAATGAATTTAGGCTTCTACAGGAGAAAAATGTGCCTCCAAAAAACCTCCTTCAGATGGCTTTGATGAAAGATTTTGGGCCTCTTTTATAGTCATTTCGTCCAAGAAAAACAAGTCTTTCTAGAAAATAAACAAGTCTTCAAAGAGGTAATACGTAGGTTGCAAAAGAAGATTACAACCTCTCCATTAGAAAATAATGCCTCAAATAGCATCGGGTGTGCAAATAACTTGGAATTTACATGTGAAAAAATATTATACTCATGATGTATGCAATTTCCACAGATGAAACCCTATCCACAGCAAAAGAAATCCAAACGTTCCTCACCCTATGCTTGAAAATTTGCAGCCCCATAATATGAAGAATGCCTTCAACAATCACAAGAAAAAGATGCATCTCAAGCAATATGAATCGGTGAATACAACAAGTCAAAAGGATACACCCAGATTACAATTTAAAAATTGGCTCTTTCAATGCCTTTGACAATTCCTAGCCATAGGAGAAATCAGCCTCCAAGAAAAAATGGCCTGAGGTTAAAAGAAACATTGCAAAGGAAAGTGAAATCAAGCTTCCACAAAACAAAACGCCAAGCAATGGTGAAAAATGTACCTTCAACTGCCAACATCCACAGATTGCCTTTAGGAAGGAAAGAAATAGCATCAACCAAAGATGCCCCCAGTTCAAAAAATGACGCCTTTTGAAAGTAAAAATCCGGCCTCAGTTGAAAGATGCGGCCTCCAGAACACCAAAATGCCATGCTTCTAAATAGAGAAAATTTCCTCTAATGAATTTCAGCCAGAAATCATGCCTACAATAGCTTATCAAATATAGCCTCAAAAACACCAAAAAAACTACCTTGGAGGAAATTTACCAGCAACAAAAGATAGGCAACTTTGAAATTAAAAAAAAAAATCAAATTCCAGAAAATAAAGATCTCAAAATCTCTCAAGCAAAAACTCTCATAGGAAGGGTTTCAAAATAGTTTTCTCTGATACCATGTAGGTGGAGCCCAAGATCACCATTTTCAAGATCAACCTTCATAGAAAAAAGAGAGGAGCAATGTACAAGATTTCACTGAAGAGAGGAAAAAAGTGAGATAATTAAATTACATATGGTATAGGCTTTTTCAAGCCATGAAAATGTTGTCAGGTAAGGAAACTACCCACACAAGAATAAACCACCTGAATTAATAAAATTATTATGCCTAAGTTAACTTAATCCTAAGGTAAATATGTAAAATAATATTTACTCCAACAAAAAGTAAGGGAGTTATCAATGGTTGTATTGTCTTATTTATCAATGATCGCATTCCATGTTTAATAATGTTTTCCCTAGTAGGAGAACTAAGGGAAGAGAGACAAATAGGATTCTCCTAACTCTTATTGGTTTGATATTCTAACACCAAAATATCTTTGTCCCAAATAGGAGAGATATTGGGAGAAGACCAAATTTGATTGTCATGATTATTCACCATTGTATTCTCTTTCACTAAAGCATTCTCATGGGGGTGAGGGATGGAATTTTTCTGAACATGCTTAAAAAGGTAGGATCCTAACATTGTTTGACCAAAAATTAAAAGTACTTCTAACCATATTATGCAATGCTTCAAAAATATAAACAATTTATATCCAAAGGAGAAAAGTAATTTTATCCAATTTATGCAAAGCTTCAAAAATGTAAACAATGTGTATCCAAAAATGAAAATCACTTTTATCAAACTTATGCAAAGCTTCATGAATGTAAAAAATTGTGTATGCAAAAGTGAAAAGTAATTTTATCCATATTATGCAAAGTTTCAGAAATGTAAGCATTTTATTTTCATATCTGATGATTTTTGCAACTTGAATGATTTTGCAATGATTCAAAAATGACTACACTAAATGGATGATTTTGACCTAGATGCATAAAATAGAAGTTCCTAAAAAATTTTAAACTGGTACTATAGGTTACCAGCAAGCCTAGGAAGTACCACAAACCAATAGAAGGCTCATAAAAAGTGATTTTTGTAGGCCTCAAGGGACTCATTCGCCCAATGGAAAATGGGTCCTAGATTAAGGCTTTAAAAAGAATAGAAATACAAATAAAACACCACAAAACACTCACAAACTTTGTTGATCAGTTTGTACAAGGACTCATTCACCATCTTGGGTGAATGGGTCCTAGTTTATGGTTTTCTCAGTTTGATTTCTATTTTTTTGAGTTAATGTTATATGTTTGTTGTCTTAGGTTTGTAATAGTTAATTCTATAACATATTTAGTAGATTTCAAGTCTTTAAATGCAATTTTTACTAAGATTAAATGATGAATAAGGTGACTAAATCTAGTGTGCAATTTGAATCCAAATGTTTGAATAATGATTTCAAGGTTAAAAAAATGTAAAACTAAATCAGATCTAAGGAACTTTTTTTTATTTTTAGTGAATATATACAATGAAAACATGCAAATTTAACCTAAATGCAATGTTCACTAATGAAAAATGAAATAACCCTAAATTCAATGCAAGTAATGCAAACCTAATGCAAAGTAGGATCTAGGGTTTTTGTGTACTCCAAATAAGAAATTAGGATGTTTAAAGAGATGGGGTTCACCAAGATGAAACAAAGAAACCGAGGTTCACCCAAAAGGGAATCAACCAAATGGATGAACCTATTTTTTCATAGTGATATGTTTCATTCAATTATGAGAGGTATAATGCATAAATAACAATCAAAAATCAATCCTAACTATTATAACAATAAAAAGGAAGGTTTTAAGATGTTGAAATGATGTGTACCTTGCTGAAAAAGTGTTGTTTCAGGGGTCACTAAGGACTCATTTTCCCAAGGTGGAAAATGGGTCCCTGCTAGGGTTTTTGAAAACTAATTTATGGGCTTTATTCTTCAATTTTTTCACTTCTAGGTCCTTGGTGCTTAGCCCCCGAAATTTAGAAATAAATTTGGTAACCCTTTTTTTGTGATCTTAGAAGATAGATGACAACTTTTACAACTTTACAACTTTGACAACTTTGCTTCAAACTTGTTCTCCACTTGGTCTTTAATCTAAAACCCGCAATCACACATTAAAGAGAAAAAAACTTGTTTATTGTTAGGGAATAGGTGTATTCCTTGGTCAAAACCTATTTAGGTAATTAAACTTTGTGATTAAATAATCAAATGTGAAACATTAACAGTGATACCTTGGATAGAGTCTTAGAATGTAAATTAGCAATCTAACATGAAGTGGCCATGATGTAGAATGTAGATATTGATCTTGAATTGGATATGGAACAATGCTTAACTTGGATCTTGAATGCTACATCAACACTTTAGCTCAACCACATGCAATACTTTGACATGATGGCATGGTGTTTGATTGTTACAATAAAAATTCAATAATCTACCCTTGAATTACTTTGAAATTCTCTTGAATGATCTAAAATTCTCTTGTGAAGTATTAGGATGCTCCTTTGAAATTCTTGTTATGCTTCTTAGGTGAAACTATGTGAATTAACCTTATATTTATACTAAACTTAAGATTTAATCTCAAAATTCAAATAACACAAGCTGACATCAGATTTAGGATTCAAAATCATTAAAATCCCACCACAAATAAGTTTAGAAAGGGGTTTCCTAAGTAAGGACTCATTTGCCACCTTGGGTAAATGGGTCCTAGCATAGTTTTCTAGGACCAAGTTTCAGGGAGGTGAAATAATATGACAAAAGGGAGTCCTAGGACATAGTGGGGACCCATTCACCAGGTGGTGAATGGGTCCTAGGTCACTATCTTATGACTAAAACCTTGCCAAATTAAATGTTATGCAACATTATTAATTAGTGTTGGGATATATCCTTCAGAAAATGCAATAAATAAGGCTTGGATTTAAATTTAAGGGGCCAATTAAGCTCTAATTAACCTTAGTTAATTAACGATGCCTTAGATTAGTGTGAAAGTGTAAGAAAACACTTTAGGACACCCTAAATAAGGAACAATTAAGTCCATTTTATCATTAATTATTCATTCCCAAACTAAGAGTGAAAAAGGGTTACTTTTTTCTATACTATAGAGGGAAAAACCACAGTGAAGATTAAAAGGACACACTATCCAAAAGGCTCACAAGCAAGGCTGACTACCATAGAAAGAATACAAGAAGATAGAAGAAGAATGTTACACAAATAACACTTCTCAATGAAACAAGGAGTCAACCACAATTGCTCGCACACTTTCGCAGTCTAACATGAAAGATTTTAGAAGGATCCTTAAGGAATTGAATGCTACTTTCATGGTCCTTATTCCTAAGAAACCAGGGGCAATGGAGTTTGAGGTGTTCAAACCCATTAGTCTTTTCAATTCTCTCTATAAAATCATATCAAAGTTTTTCACTTCAAGGATCCTTTCTATCCTTCCTTCATTGATTTCCCCTAAGCAGAATGGTTTTGTTCCTGGAAGGAAAATCTTAGATTCAAAAGTCACAGTCCATGAGAGTATTCATTCACTTGTGGAATATAAAACTAAAGGGTTTATTCTTAAGTTGGACATTTCCAAAGCGTATGACTGTGTTGACTGGGAGTTTTTATTCAAAATTCTTAGGGGGTTTGGTTTCAGTAGCAGAGTCACTCAGTTGGTGAATCAGTTGGTTACCACGGTCTCCACATGTATTATTGTGAATGGATTTCCCTCTAGATTCTTTCAAAATTCAAGAGGTTTAAGACAGGGTGACCCTATCTCACCTATTCTTTTTACTATAATGGCTAAAAGCTTGGGAAGGAATCTTAACAGATTAGTCGAACATAGGTCTCTTATTGGTCTTAATCCTTCTTCCATGAATCTGATTTTTTCTCACCAACAATTTGTTGATGAAACAATGTTGATGGGAAGATCTTCTGTGAATGAGGCTAACACTTTGAAAAAAACTTTGGTTGTGTATGAGAAGGCAACAAGGAAGATGGTCAACAGAAAAAAGAGTTCCATCTTTTTCTTCAATACCCCTAAGCATAGATAGGTCAAGATTACTAGAATCCTTGATTGCAGGGTGGAATCCTTACCTTCTTCTTATCTTGGACTTTTGTTATGCCTTAAACCTCCAGACTCCTTTTGGCGCTCTTTGGTTGACAGGTACAAAAAAAAGTTGGCAGGTTGGAAAGGAACTCTTTTGAGCCAAGCTAGAAAAAATCATCTTCTCAAAACTTCTCTTCAAAACCTCCCAATTTATGCTTTAAGCCTCTTCAAAATCCCTACTAAATACGCAGAGGCTATTGAAAATATTCCTTTGGTCTGGAGTGGAGGAAATAAAGAGAATGCCTCTTATAGGGTAGGATTTGGTTTGCAGACCAAAAACCTTGGTGGGTTTAGGTCTTAGAAAAATAATAATTATTAATAATACTCTCCTATCCAAACAAATATGAAGATCTTTCTCATCTGGTAGAGAATGGAAAGATAGTTTAAGAAGTAAATATATGGATGATCATATGTCCCTCAAAGCTCTGCTAGATTCTCCTGTCCTCCCATGTGGTTCAGCTTGTTGGAATGATATTATTGCTAGTAGAAAAATTCTAGAATCATGGATAGGATGGCACATCAGAAGTGGCAATCAAGCTAGATTTTGGGAGGATAAATGGCTCTTTAAGGAATCCCTTATTAATATTTAAAGATTCAATAGATGGGAAAAGCAATGTAAAGCTGCTTTTGGGGAACTTGTCAAAGATTACCGGTATGAAAGAGACTAGGTGAACTTATGCGTGATTAGTCAGGAGTTGGCTCAGCTTCAATCCTCCTTAAAGGCTATCAGCTTGGGATAGACTCAGCAAGATGACACTCTTGTCTGGATGGATAACCATTTAGGTAACTACTCTATCTCTTCAACTGTCTCTTTGTTGTCCATTTCTCAAGTCTCCCCTTCCTTCTGGTCTAAAGCTTGGATTAAACATTTTCCCCAAAAATTCAATATCTTCTTCTGGATCATGCTTCAGAATAAGGTTCTCACTATGGAAAATATTTGTAAACAAGGATTTAAAATCCCCAACAAATGTTACCTCTACAAGAGTGAGGCGGAGTCAGCCAACCACTTGTTTCTCCACTATATGTTTGTTTCCTTAATTTGGGGAAAATTATTAGCTATCTGGAATATCTCTTGGGTGTTCCCCTAGACCATTGAAGAGTTCCTTTTACAATGGAAAGCCCCTACTCAAAATCCCTACATTCAAAGGTTATGGGCTTTCTTATTCCCTTTTGTTGCTTGGGGAGTGTAGAAAGAACATAATAATAGACTTTTCAGGGGCAAGGAGATGTCAGAGAATAATGTCTTTGGAAAAAAATTTAGGCTAATAAAGGAAAACTTTAATGTGATTCCTCAAAAAGCTCCTAACCTGGAAGTTGTGGTATGCACCCCCTATGATTTAAGGATAAAAAAATATTGGAATATTCAAGTGGAAATTTCATTTGCTTCCAAGGCAGCTAAGAAAAGTAGGGAGGGTGTTTGCTAGACCTTTCCTCCAAACGATTGGTATAAATCCAACTTTGATGGAGCTATGAAGGGAAACCTGGTATGGCTAGAAGTGGAGGTGTGCTAAGGGATTCAAGTGGTAACTTTATGGTGGTTGTGGCAATATCCCTTGGCCACCAAACTAACCATGTGGCAGAGGCTATAGGAGCATTTCAAGTTTTAAAGTTAGCTCATAATTTGAATATAAAAAACTTATGGATTGAAGGGGATTATAAAAATATTATTGATTGTATTTTAGGAAGGACCCCACCCTCTTGGTCGATAAAGAATTGGATAGATGAAGCAAACTCTATTCTAGAAAAATTTCAAAAAGTAAAAGTTTCACATGTCTACAGGGGAGCTAATAGCGTGGAAAATTACTTTGTGAATGAAGAGGTTAGGAAGCAAGCATTGAACATGTGGTATAATTGTAGGGACTTGAGAACTAAAGTCAGGGCCTTACTAGATTATGATGTTATGCATGGGAAAGAGGAAAATACATTTAATGATTAAAGAGAAAGGGGCTAAGTACATCAAAATCAAGAGATTTTATGGGGTCATGTCATGTTACTTAGAAGGGAAGAAAAAGTGGCATGCTTTGTGGGTGCATTGGAACAACTACATAATTATGCAATAGGTTATTGGCACTGGTAGAGTCTGCAGTAAGGAGAAAATGAAAATGGGGGGGACAAGAAAAGAGTTGAGCCTAAAAGCTATGAGGTGCACACTAGGAATGACAAGGTTTGGGAGCAGATTGAAAGAGGTAGGCTGGTCCCATTTCTGGAAAAAATTCATGGGCCCGATTTTGTGGCCACGAACTACTTTGAGAAGAATTGGAACAATGGAGAAATAATTCTCTTTGGAAGGAAGGTGAAGCTGGATGAGAAAATTATAGGGGAGATTACTGGAATGTTCACTAAGGGCATGAAGTTTTATTGCGATAGAAAGTTTTCTAACGAGGTTGTCATCAAATTTCCTAAGAAGGACAAGGAGAAATTGAAACTAGTTAAAATCTCTAACAGCTATTTCAAAATTAACACCATCAAGGCATTGTGGAGAAAGATACTTCATGTTATAATGGAGTATAACACACTGGATGAGAGATTTACCAGAGTGCATGGACATCATTTTTCCATTTTTAATCACTTCTGCTATAAGGTACAGATAGCTCTACCTCACTACCTATTATGTTCATTGAGTAATAGCCTTGAGGACCATAAGAAAAATCCCAAGAGATACCCTATTCTTCATCCTGGTCTAATTAGGTTAATATATGAATACTATCAAAGGATGTCTACTTTATCTAAATTTGTTTCCTCTACATCATTTGAGGACTATGACACTGATAGTGGGGGTTCAGAGATTCAACCAAACTAGGAGAGAATTATTGAAGCCCACCTGTCCTCTGAGATGTCTGGTAAGAAAACTTAGTCTAAAAAACCCTAGCTTGTTAAAGCTAACCCTGATACCTACCCTGACTACTCAACCCCCTTAAAGAATCATGTTCTTAAGGGCTCCCCTTCCAACAAGTTGGTTTCCTACCCTGTGGACTTGTTGGAAGACAAATCCGAGAGCCTTGAAGCTAGTAGAAATTTTATGCCCTCCCCTCCTGCCTCTTTCAGATTTGAAGGTACTGGATTTCCTAGCTCCCCCAACCTAGGTAATGTTAACCTCATATTACACTAGGTTCAGTCTGGTGACATTCTGGCCTCTACTAGAAACAACATTAGTGACATTTTCAGGGTCTTGCAATGGGCCTATCAAGAAATTAATGAGCTTAATCAACAAAATAAGGCTCTGTATAGTAAATCAGAGGAGCTAGAACTGAAGCTCAGGGCTACTCTCAGCAATGAAGAAGGGAAATAGAATAAAAATAATATTGGAAAGAAAGGAGGTGACATTGAGGAAAACTGCAAGTCTCTGGAAGAGAAAATGGTTTAAATTAAAAATAACTTCAAAACAGTTGTGGAACAAAACCATAAAATGGCTAGGCATAGTGCCATTATTATCAATGATATGTCTGAAAAGTTGAAAAAAATGCAACAGGGTTCACTGGTTGTTGATTTGGAAGAGAACAAGGAAAGGAAGAATGAGGACTAAGGTATTTTGAAAAGGACCTGGGCCAATCTCAAAAGGAAAGCACCTCCCACTACACAGATGGCTCATATCTTAAAGAGGGGGGTTTAGGATATGAACGAGCTGGAAGCTGAGACTGTAGATCTATTAAAGACACAAATTTAGCTGTTGCTGGCTTTTTGTCTGGTTTTTTTGTTTTGTGGCCTTCGTTGGCCTTTTTGGTGGTTTTGGTCATTTACTATTGTTATTTTTACAGTCTTTTCGAATTTGATGTCTTTAATGACTCTATCTTTATTTTGTAAACTTCATGGATTCGGGTCCCTGTAAAACCCATTTTTTCCTCTTTCAAAAACATGAAAGATTTCAAATCCCTTTAGCTCACTTCCTTCAAGAACCCTAACATGAAGTTTGCACCTCTCTACTCAAACTCGCATTACACACATTATCTATCTTTCTTCTTACTCTTTTTCTTATCTCACTTGAATCAATAGCATTCATATTTATATCAAGCTCTACCTCAAAAAATTTCTCCAATGTTGGCCACTAGCTGTTATACACACAAATTTGAAATAAGTCAAAACCTAAAAATTCCTATGGTGGATAGGAATGAAAGGTTACTTACATAAATCTTTAATTAGTACCTAAATATATCTCAACACATTTCAACATTCCATAGTCATTAAACACAAGGTCAGCCAACACCCATGGAAAACACCATAATCATTAAGTACATGCTTCATTAAACAAATCCAAAAGCCAAAAGTTCTAGACAACATAATTCACTTGAACTCAGTCCAAAATTATTTACAAACCACTTAAGATTCATCAAACATTTCATCCAAGCTCGCATCATACAAATACTTCAACTTAGAATAACTAGAAATCCTTATTTGCATACTAATAAATGAAACTCACACTGTACTACATCAAACCAAGTAAAAACTTGAATATAAAAAGATAAAATCCTTATAAGCAACTTTCTAAATCCACACAACCTAAAACCCAATGATAGAGAAACATAGAGCAAATACATTTCTCAAAACCATAGAAAACATTACTAAACAATCGGTCCACACATTGGTTAGAATATCTTGCATTGTACAACAATCCAGAAACCCAAATTCTGAATATAGCAACCTCTGTCAACCTTGATTAATCTATAAAATCCTCATAGGCATAGCATCAACATAGAAATAACGTGGAGAACAACACTTGAACAACATAGTTTAGTATGATTATCAATTTTCTCAATATCTTCAACATCTTCAACCCATAATTGACATCAATGAAAACACCATCCAATAGACTTCTTGTTGATATCAATGACAACACCTTCATTCTTGTAACAATCTCTGCCTTTTTCATTGATGGCAACATAAGATGTGAAAAGCCACCAAAGAAGCCCTTTTCACAATGGCTTCAACTTTCTCTACATCCATCTTAATTACAAGTATAGTAGTTCTTCCTTGGGGTATGTGCAGGATCATGATGGGCCAAAAATTGGCGATATGATGGGTATGTGTAGGGTATGTGGCTGACGACTTTTTTTACCCAAAATTGATAAAACAAAAAGGGTTTTTAAAGGAGATTCTCAACTTTCCACCAATATAAATTATGTTTTACTTTGAATTTGATAAATAATTATTATTCATTTTCTATTTGAATTACAACTAAAGTCTTGATTGATAGGTTGATTGGAAAACATCTATAGTTTTCAAACGGTATCACATTTTTTGAATCTGAAACATGTGTTACATTCTATGCTTCACATACTATAGGATTAAAAAAAATTGAATTTCATGAAGTTTTGACCAAGTTAAGGTGGTCAGACATACAATTTTTTATATTTTTTTATGTTCTAATAAAAAAATAATAATTAATTATTTACTTGGAAAAAAATTACAAAAAAATATGCATCACATTAGGACATAAGTCCTCTACTTATATCTAAAATATTATAAAAAAATATTATCATTTTATTGTGGTTAGCATGGTCAGACATACACCTACTTCTTATTTTTTCTCTGAAATTTAAGTACTACTACACTAAGATTTCAAATTTTCACCAAATAGATTTTTTTTTTCAAAAATACACCTAGTAGTTTAGAAACTACATTCCATTTTCTACAGATTCAATTCTTACATATTTTTGAAATAATATAGATAATTTATTCAAATTTTTATGTCAAGTTGCCTAACTCTGATTTTTCTAAATTTTTCGCCACTTAAGGGCTTGTTTTTTCCATGATGATCATGTACATACCCCTTAATGAAACTAGAATATTTCAATTTGATCAACAAATTTTCTTCTTTAGAATTTTTTTAGCTCTAATCTATCCTAGATATTTTTCATTGATCTTAAAAAAAATCATAATATCATCAAAATAAAATATTATAAATTTACCTAGGAAAAATTTCTTAATACCTCATTCATCAATTGCATAAGCATGCTTCACCAAAAGATATAGAAAGTCACTCATACAAATCTTCATTGGTCTTGAAAGATGTTTTCCACTAATCTCCTTTACTTTTCTTGTTCTAGTGATAACTACTCTTCAAGGTAATATTTGTGAAGTAATTTTCTCTACTTACATAGTCCATGAGATCATTCATCCTTGGTAACAAGAATCTATATCATATACTTATTTTTATTTATTTATCTAGAATTAGTACACATTTTAAACTCAAGTTGTTCTTATTGGGTGTTATTTCCCATGTATTGCACATGAACTCAAACTCTCCTAGGTTAGATATTTCCTTAATAAATCGTGCAACTATGTATTTAATTATTTTACTCTTCTAGTGGCATTCTATGTGGTTCCTTATTTGGAAAATTAGCTTTCTAAATTAGGTCCATGTGATGATTGATAATCCTTTTCAATTGTAGTCCTTCTAGCATATTATCAAATATGATATTTGTGCATTCTTCCATTGATTCTAAGATCTCATGTGGCTCTTCCTCTTCACTTGTATTGATAATTCCTTCATTTTAGTGTCAAACACCATGTCAGTCAATGCAAAACATACATTTATTTATTTTTTGATAAAAGGCACGAGGCCTATATATATTATAGAGTATTTATAAAATGTACATATATATTGGGTATGTGCAGGATCATGATGGACTAAAAAGTAGCGATATGATGGGTATTTGGAGGGTATCTGGCTGACGACTTTTTTTTAACCTAAAATTGATGAAATGAAAAGGATTTTTAAAGGAGATTCTTAGCTTTCCACCAATATAAATTACGTTTTACTTTGAATTTAATAAATAATTATTATTCATTTTCTATTTGAATTACGACTAAAGTCTTGATTGATAGGCTGATTGAAAAACATTTATACCTTTCAAACAGTATCACATTTTTTGAATCCAAAACGTGCATCACATTCTATAAGATTAGAAAATGAAAAATTGAATTTCATGAAGTTATGACCAAGTTAAGGTGGTCAGACATACAAGTTTTTATATTTTTTAAAAGTTGTAATAAAAAAATCATAATTAATTACTTACTTGGAAAAAAATTACAAAACAATATGCATCACATACAGACATGAGTCCTCTACTTATTTCTAAAATCTTATAAAAAAATATTATCATTTTATTGTGGTTAGGGTGCTCAAACATACACCTACTTCTTATTTTTTCCTAAAATTTAAGTACTACTACATTGAAATTTCAAATTTTCACCAAATAGATTTTAAAAAAATAAATAAACTTAGTAGTTTAGAAACTACATTCAATTTTCTACAAATTCTTATTTTACATATTTTTGAAATAATAAAAATAACTTATTCAAATTTTTACGTCAAGTTTCCTAACTCTGATTTTTCTGAATTTTTTGGCACTTAAGTGTCTATTTTCTCCATGATGATCCTGCACATACCCTATCATAAAAGGATAGATTTCCAAATCAATTCCAAGTTTCAACCTATCATAAGGAGGTACATATAAATCAAAAGGCCAGATTGCTAGATCATCTCTATAGTTTCAACCTATCATTATACCATCTTCCAAATGCCATACTAACAAACTAAGATACAGTGCATCATAATCCATCATAATAAACTCTATACATAACATCCTATCAACATCTTATATCTACTATATCAGAATTAGGAAAAATTAAACACTATAAACAAAAACTGAAAGCTTACACAGGTCGAATATCTACTCCTCCATACAATCTTCTCCATGCAAAACAAACATTACTATTCCTTAATTCATCTAAACAGTTATTTCCATCTACTAAGTATATCCTAGCATTGTTCAAAACTTGATCATTTATATCCAATAGTGGCTTCAACCTATATCTTCAGTAATTCATGGTTACAATATATATTTTCTCTCCCATCATCTATAGTATATAGCCTACCAATCAAACTATAAAGGCCTACCCAACTATAAGTAATACACATCAAATCTCTTTCTTTCTTACCTTATACCTTAAATTGGTATGCTTCTTCTATCATGATCAATCTTACAAGACTTAGATCTTCTAGAATAGTTTTCCTCAATCCATTGATGTATCTTACGACCTTTTATTTCTTTACACTAAATTTATGTAATAGAGATTATATTGTCCCATGTAAGTGAAGGATATTTATTTTCCCTTTCAACTATGCATGCTTACTTGACTTTATTTGAATAAAATAAAATAAAACTATCTAAAATCCCAAATAGAACATAACTAGAACATGCCTACCATGATAATTCATGCTCTATTGCAGGGATTATTTTTATCGCAGACAAACAATCATTAATCAACCATTCACAATCCAGAGGGTAACCCGTACATGAAACTAGAACATAAATTATAGTGCACAATGGAAAAACACATCCTATTTCTTTGACCTATAATGTCTGAAAAGTCCAAATAGAACACATAAATAAGGCTTGTCAACCATTAGACACTTAGTAATTGACTGAAACCTGTTATGCTTTGTATACAGTGAGGTTGGATCTTCCATATATAAAGTGGGCTTGGAAATGACATACACCTTCCATATCGTAATGAAAGCATTAAGTTGGGCCGCCCTCACCTCAAGTTTTCCTTCCTCCAAGGAAACCCTAAGCAGTGTCTCAAATTTGAAGATATGAGTCAGATTGCTTCCACCCTCTATGTTAGGGTTCACCTTCAACCTAAACTGAGCAAATGCCAAATTACTCTCCAACTCTCTTCCTGCATAGTCGAAGTTGTTAGAAGTAAAGTCGTCTTTGTCAACATCATCCATGCGCTCCTCCATAAAGTTAAATTCCATCAAGCCTACACTAACAATTTCATGTTATACTTCAAATATACTTTCTAATTAAACAAATTGTAGTGCTACTTAAGCAAATAGATGCCCTATACATCTAGATATATACAAGGGATTAAGTTGATTTTCTTGATTCTTCCAACCCCTCCGCTCCCTTTGAAAAATGTGACGTCTCCACATAATTCTGGTAACTCCCTAACAATGATATCATAGTTCTTCACCAATGCATTCCACAGTATCTTGCCATCGATTTTGTAGATTTGAAAACATACAAGCCTCTCCTCTAAAACCAGCTGATACAAATGAATTGAACAACAAAAAGAAAAAGAAAAAATAGTTATAAAATAGATCATATGCTACGCTACTCAAAACCTCTCAATAGACATGAAAGAAAATAATTCATTCAATAATTATCAGACACATAATAATCTTCTTTGTTTTGAAAACAATGTTTTTTGTTATTGCAACTTGTTAAAAGAGAATACAAAACAAGGTAATATAAAGAGTTTGCAGCACAAAGAAAAAACAAGGAAAATCTTTATTTGTAGAGGGAATATTTAAAACTAAAAAGCTACTTAGTATGCATTGCATGCTTTATTCCCTAGAAAAGAAAACAAAGTTTTTTAAAACAAAAGACTGCTTTAAAGCAGCTACTTGTTAAGAAAAAAAAAATTGCACCGTAGTAGATTTTTTTCCATGCTGGAAAAGCGCAAGCATAAATTATCTTCATACTCCCCCTTGATGCTAAGAGGGCTCACAATTTGATCTCGAAGGGAAAAAAACTGAACTTTTGCAACTGCTTTGGTGAATATATCTGCTAATTGATCCTGAGTGCTAATGTGTTTCAATTCAACTTCCTTCATTTGTACTAAATCACAAATGAAGTGATACTTCAAATCAAAATTCTTTGTTCTACTGTGATGAACTGGATTCTTTGCTGACTTGATGGCACTTACATTTACACAATAAATCATTGTAGACTGAATCTACTTCTCTCCAATTTCTCCTAAAATTTTTCTAAGCTAAAGAGCTTGTGTACCTATTAAAGTGACTGTAACATACTCTACTTTTGTGGATGAGAGAGCAACCATGCTTTATTTTTTGGAACTCAAAGTAATAAACCAGAACCAAAAGAGAAACAATTTCTAGATGTAGACTTACGGTCATCCATACTACCTCCCCAATCTAAATCACTAAATCCAACAAGATTGAATCTTTTAGAAGAGTATTAATGAATACCAAAATCTAGAGTTCCTTTCACATACCTCAAAATTCTCTTGGCTGACCTCATGTGTATTTCTGATGGATTTGTCATATACCTTGAAAGAAGTGAAATTGAATATGCAATATCAGGCCTTGTGTGGGTTAGAAACATCAAATTCCCAATAATATTTTTGTAAGTTGTTTGATCAACTAATTCAACACCATTATTCCTACTCAACACAAATCCCTGAGCACTTAGAGTGGAGTATGGTTTACAATCAACCATGTCAAACTTCTTCAAGATATCTTTTGCATATTTGGTTTGGAAAATGAAATTTTCATTTTTTACATTGATAAATCTCCATTCCTAAGAAATATTTCATGAGACCAAGATCTTTCATTTCAAATTCTTTCATCGTAGAAATTTTGAACTCATCTTTCATCTTAAAACTACTACCCATATACAACAAATCATCAACATACAAACTTATAATAAGAATATCATTACCTTCTTGTTTGTAGTAAAGGGTGGGTTCACTCTTACTTCTCTTGAATCCATTCTCCTAAAAGTATCCATCAATCCTAGCATACCATGCTCTTAGTGCTTGCTTGAGGCCATACAAAGCCTTCTTCAATTTGTAGACATGATTCTCTTTTCCTTCCACTTGAAAACCTTGTGGCTTTTCCACATATACTTCCTCTTCTAAGTACCCATTCAAGAATGAACTTTTCACATCCGTATGATGTATGCTCAAATTCTTTTGAGTTGCTAATGAAATCAACATTCTCATGGTCTCTTGTCTTGCAAGTGCAAATTTCTCTTCATAATCAATCCCATACTTCTGTGTGAAGCCTTTAGCAACTAATCTTGCCTTATGCCTTTCAACATTCCATCACTATTATGCTTAGTCTTGTAGATCCATTTGGTGCCAATCTTCTTCTTGTCATGTGGAAGCTCTGTAAGCTCCCAAGTATCATTCCTATGAATGGAATCCATCTCTTCTTGCATTGCTTTCATCTAAACCTCATTAGTACATGCTTCTTCAAAACATGATGGTTCAAAATCAACCTTGGTAAATAAAGAAAAATTAACTGTCTCACCTATTGGATTTTTTTCATGTGCTTGATTGGCACTCATTTGATAAATATCACTCAAACTTCTTACCTTCCTTCTACAACTTGGAGTTGAAGTTGAACTTGAAGAATTGGATGAGGGGCTATTTGGTGGATTTATAGCAATTGGAACAACAACATTAGTGGGCTACTCATGATCAATATCATCATTCAAAATAGATTTTGACTTCTCCATATGGCCTTTTTGATGACCATAAAATCCCCCTCATAAAAAATCACATATGTTGAAACAATAACCTTATTAGTGAGAGGATTATATAACCTGTAAGCTTTTCTTTCCTCACTATACCCAACAAAAATACATGACTCACTTTTTGCATCTAACTTTTGTCTATTTTGATCAGGTACATGAACATAGGCGAAACAACCAAAAACTCTAAAATGATTAACTTTAGGCCTTTTCTCATACCATGCTTCGTAAGGAGTCATCTTCTCAAGTGCACTAGTGGGACTTTGACTGAGAATGTACACTGATGTAGCAACTGCATCTCCCCAATAAGAGTTACTCAATCCCTTGGTTTGTAACATGCTCCTTTCCATTTCAACCACTGTGTGGTTTTTCCTTTTAGCTACCCCATTTTGTTGAGGTGTGTATGCAGTGGTGAGTTGCCTCCTTATACCATTCATATCACAACAATATTTGAAGGCTCTTGAACAAAATTCACCTCCACAGTCAGTCCTTAAACATTTGATTTTGCACCCTTTCTCATTTTCCACAAGTTTTTTAAACCTCTTGAATTTATCAAGGGCTTCATCCTTAGTCTTAAAAAAATACACCCAACATTTGCATGAGTAATCATCAATAAAAGTGATAAAATATGATGACTTACCCAAACTCTTCATTTGCACGGGTCCACAAATATCTAAATGAACAAGTTGAAGGGGGTAATGGGCCCTCCATGCAGCGATTTTTGGAACTTTCCCCTTGCATGGTTTCCTTTAGCACATCCTTCACAAACCTCCTTGTGCTCTTCAACCTTGGGCAAACCAGAAACTAATGCTTGTGAGGTCAAAAACTTCAAACTATGAAAATTTAAATGGCCATACCTGAGATGCCACAACGAACTTGTATCTT
Source organism: Sequoia sempervirens (assembly GCA_007258455.2). Taxonomy (NCBI): domain Eukaryota; kingdom Viridiplantae; phylum Streptophyta; class Pinopsida; order Cupressales; family Cupressaceae; genus Sequoia; species Sequoia sempervirens. The sequence continues at coordinate 150,424,507 of VDFB02256132.1, read as the reverse complement.
CATATGCCATATTGGCAAGGCTGTTGTTATGTTCACCAAATCTCAATGGGAACATCCTATTTTTTGTCATAGGCGCAACTGTGACTACTCTATTTCCCTGACTCTTATCATAAATTGTACATTTCTTATTTTCAAAGACAACTCTAGTTCTTCTCACAAAATTGTCCAACACTTAACAAATTATGTTTTAACTCAAGAGTGTAATAAATATCTTTAACACTCTTCATACCTTCTTTTGTGTGGACCTCCATGGATCCTTTTGCAGCAACCTCTAATGATTTATCATCACCAAGCTAAATCTTTGACTTAAAACTTTCATCCTTTGTTGAAAACAACTTCTCATTTCCTGACATATGACTAGAGCATCCAAAATCTAGGTACCAAACATCTTTACTAGTATTTTCACCTTTAGAATAAGATAAAAATAAATGATATGGAGTATTTTCATCACCTTCTTGAGCATAATTAACACTTTTACCTTCTTTTAATCTATATTCTCTTTCAAAATGACCATACCTATTACAATGGTAACATTGAACATTCATTTTACCAAATCTGCCTCTACCTCTTCCTCTAGAACCACCTCTTCCTCTTGAGCCACCTTTGCCTCTACCTCTTGAATTATTCTGATTTTGACCTTTACCTTGGTCTTGATTGCTTTTGCTACTACTACTGCCATCTTCATTCTTTGTGATTTGTACTTTGGAGGAAAAGGCTTTCTCAACACTTTCTCCAAAATAATATTTTAGTCTTTCTTCATGTGAGATCAAAGATCCAATGAGGTGATCGAATTGAAGGGTTGTCAAATCCTTGCTTTCTTCCATGATTATGGCGACATGATTCCATCTTGGTGTGAGAGACCTCAACACCTTTTTTATCAGAACCTCAGTGTTCACAGTTTCTCCAAGTGTAGCCATCTTATTGACCACATCTTCTACTCTAACACAATACTCACTCACACTTTCTGCTTCTTGCATCTTTAAATTTTCAAATTCTCTCTTCAATGTCTGTAACTTGACAACTTGGACTTAGTCACTGCCTTGGTAAGCTTCTTTTAGAGTCTTCCAGGCATCCTTAGCTATCTTTGCACCTGCAATTCTTGGAAATAGACTCTTATGTAGAGCTATTTAAATTTCAAACAATGCTTGAAAATTCTCTTCTTTGTCTCCTTCCTAATTGTTCTTTCATTGGTTGTGAGGGCATTCCAATCAACTGGCTCTTCATAACCTGATTCAACAATCTCCCACAAATCTTTTCCTATTAAAAAAGTCATTATTTTTATGTACCAATAATTATACTCATTTCCATCAAATTCTGGAATGGGCAAGGTGTTAGAATTTGACATGATAATCTTTGGTGAAATTCCAACTACAAGATCTTAAACCCAAAAGAAAATACCTGCTCTGATACTAATTGTAGATTTGAAAACATACATGCCTCTCCTCTAAAACCAGCTAATACAAATGAATTGAACAGTAGAAAGAAAAAGAAAAAATAGTTGTAAAATAGATCATATGCTACACTACTCAAAACCTCTCAATAGACATGAAAGAAAATAATTCATTCAATAATTATCACACATAATAATCTGCTCTGTTTTCAAAACATAATTTTCTGTTATTGCAGCTTGTTAAAAAAGAATACAAAACAGGGTAATATCAAGAGTTCGCAGCACAAAGAAAAAACAAGGCAAATCTTTATTCGTAGAGGGAAGATTTAAAACTAAAAAGCTACTTAGCATGCATTGCATGCTTTATTCGCTAGAAAAGAAAACAGAGTTTTTTAAATCAAAAGACTACTTTAAAGCATCTACTTGCTAAGAGCAGAATTTTTGCACCGCAGCAGATTTTTTCCCATGCTGGAAAAGCACGAGCATCAATTATCTTCAGATTTCATATTCAACTTTTATAGTTACACTTCCAGCCACCATCTTCTCTTATGTCTGGTAGTTTCTACAAAAATTTCTTATAATTCTTCATATAGTTTGTGTGTAAAGAGCATGAATTGATAGGTATTTATAGATGCGGCAATGCCCTCTAGTTGTGAGTTGCCTCTAGATGGATATGCTAGGTTGATTTATTTCGACAAATTTGGGAATCTTTCGCCGTTTCATTATTCCGGTTTAATTGATGAACTCCTTCACACTTACGGTTAATTCCAAACCCAGAATACTCTGAAGTCGGCGTATGAAACAAAAAAAATCTTTCTTAATTGAACGGGTCTATGTGTATTGTCTCATCTCGTATAATTTCTCGGTAATGTAACGAATTGATCAACTTGTTCATAATGGATTGATTACATTTCCAAGGTCTTAATTATTTATTTATGAAAAACTTGAGTGGTTCACGACCACAAAGAATACCTATTCGTGGATGAAAGAATATCCAAGCTCAACTGCACCTTTAAGTTTCCCAAAGTACCCTATAGATATGTACTCTGGTCGAAGTGTAAGGGAAAAAAATCGCTCCCTTAGAACTTATCGAGGCTAATTTATTCAATACAAAAATTAGTCCTGGGTATACCTAGGTAGGGTCGCCATTTAAATAAATGTTAAATTAATATAAATTAAATGTGCTATTTGGTTTGATGATCGATAATTGAACATGTGTCTTAATCCTATGCTATAAGACAACTAACTTGTCAAAAAATGTAAGATCTTATCCAGACAACTTAGACTTTTAGAAGGATATCTAAAACCTAAGTAAACTTTTAACGTGTGAATAAGTCCCCTTACTTGAAATTAGCTAGATACAAAATATTTATTTACACCAAAAAATATTTCCAACTAAATATAATTTTTAAATTTTTTATAAATTAAATTATTTAATTTCATTTCATAAATTTATTACATTTCTATCTATTATAAGATGCATTTTTTTATGTTTTTTGGTTGGTCGACTCATTTAGATCTATTCAATTTAACCTAGAGAATAACAATGTATTGAAAAATATAGATTTTGAATTTTCCTCATATTTTCTTTAACACGAACATATGTAAACGAGATTGTGTTCTCTCTAAAACATATTTTTTCATGCTTCTTAGATAAACTTGTTTACAATATTTAAATTTAAAGATAAGATTTGAGATTATTTTGAACTAGATACAAATCCAATCTATGGCATGCCATGTAAAGGTTACAGCTTCTTTTATTCTATCGAAGGCACAAATCTTAAGCATTGAACGAAGGCATTTATAAACTAGAACAACAGTAAGGTGCTTCAGGAAAGCACTCCCTGTTTGACTGGCCTAAAATGTCTGAAAAGTCCAAATGGAACACATAAACGAGACAAATATCCCATTAACCAGTAGTAATGGAGCGAAGCATGTTATTCATTGTATAAAGTGGGGTTGGAGATGACATATGTTTCCAACTTCTTAAACAAAGCGTTGAGCTGGGCTTTCATCGCTTCAAGTTTTGTTTCATCGTGAGGAACACCAGGAAGAGTGTCAAAATTGCATATATGAGTCACAACGCTTCCACCCTCTGCTTTAGGACTCACCTTCAGCGTGTACTGAGCAGATGCCAAATTCCTCCCCAGCTCTCCTCCCTCCAAGTCAGTGTAGCCGTAAACAAAGTTATCTTCGTCAAGAACGTCCACACGCTCCTTCACATAGCTATACTCCGTCGTGCCTGCACTAACACTTTCTTATCATACTCTAAATATATACCCTTCTAATTTAAAAACTAGAATGATAACTAAGCAATAGCTGTCCTATACATGTCCATACATACCAGGGGTGAAGTCGACTTGCTTGATGCTGCCGACCCCTCCGCTGCCTTCAAGAAATTTGACTCCTGCACAAAACTCTGGTATTTCCCGGGCAATGAGCTGATGGTCCTTCACCAGTGCATTCCATAGTCTCTTTGCCCCCACTTCAGACTCGGTTTCTATAGTTACACTTCCAACCACCATCTTCTTTTATGTCTGGTAATTTCTACTAAAATTTCTTATGATCCTCCTGGCAATTTGTGTGCAAGGAGAATGAATTGATAGGTATTTATAGATGTAATGAGGGCTCCTAATCCTTGGTGGTTCTCGTTCAATTATCATAAATTAGTAGACGGTAATTTCGAGTTCCAAAAAATCGTAAGGCCGGCGTATCATATCGGATTTCTTGTTTATCTAACTTTGTTGTCTCATCTTCCATAAACTCACAATAGGACGTTCGATCTTTTCAGGACAACTACTCATGGCACATTGATCCTTTATGAAAATGGGCGGTTGTTCATCGTTATTACAGGAAGGTATTATCGTACCCGAAATCTTTTAACTTCCTATTACTAAACAAATTAATTAGAAGGTTTTGTTTTTTAGTATGGAAGTTTATATTGTTTTTTATGCTGATGTAAATATATGAGTTTTTAATATTTGTTTTAATAAATTTATTATCTATAATTTTATTATTTAAATATTTTGAAGTCTTATTATGGACTTCACACAAATCAGTAAATACATTTCTTAAAATTTTATACAAATAAAAATATGACAAAATAGAATCATTAAATTGCACATAATAATAAATTGACTTACAAATTTCTATTTTTATGTAAATGAGAAAGTTCCTTTTCTATCAAATTATATATAAAAAATTACAATTAAGAAACAACAATTTCTCTAATTTCTCCTAATTTTAGGTATTAATTACATATTATATTTAAAAAAAAAAAACTGTATTTCATATGGTGCAATATCAAATGGTGACAAACTAAGTCATTGGAAATTTCAAAATAGGTAAAGGGATGTAGCTCAATTGGTTAAGCATATTTAATGAGGATGATGTTATCTTCCTCGATTATGCCATCCAACAACATTTAAACCTTCAAAGGCATAATTTCGTTAGGTTCTACCTCTAGAAAACATTGATCGATAGGATCCCCTACTCATGGCCACATAGTTGAAGGACAAAGTTTGGATTAGATGTATGCTCACTCATAATGTGGTTATTTTCTCATTGAATAAATGATAGAGATGATGATATCTAGGTAACCTAGTTGTTCCTATTTTAAAACAATCAAACTATGAAAATTTAAACATTGTTTGGGTTTATTTAGGAAAACTTAAATTTATAATGTTTGAATAATTTATATAGACTTGAACTACAAAGTCTTGGATTTTCAATAGTCACTTAGTACTAGATGACATTTTTTATAACAATGGGTCCATTGATATTTTAAGTGTACTAGGATGCATAGTTTTCAAAGCTCAATTTTAGGGAGAAGCTAATCTAATCCTACACTAAAAAATCATCAAGAAAGGACAAAAGCTAAAGGAAAAGAGAGAAAAAGAAAAAATAAGAGGATGAGGAGGAGAGATCCAAAAATTAAAAGAATATTGGAGGTATCCCTTGCAAAAAAAAAAAATCCAACACATGCAATTACTAGTTTTATCTAGAAAAATGACATAGCTTATGCAAGATTATAACATATATGTTAAATCATAATACAAATGAATACAATGAAAGAGACCATCCTCATGTTACATATGTAGATAATAACTCATTGGATTCTTAAAAAATATGTATTAAGCTTAAAATGGGAATTGTTTGTAAGAAATAAAAGTCTAAAAATGGTCTTTATATATATAAATCATCACGATCTAGCTTATGGTAGAAATTATAACCCAACTTGTGCAATGCTAGAGAAATAAAATGTCACTTTTATTGCCCCCTATTATAATATCACCTCTTTCCTTCTAAATGAAATTTCTACTAAGTCTTTCCCTTTTATAAAGAAGAATAAATCCTCATTAAAGTTTATTTTCCATTTCAAGTTGTTAGGTTAGGTGGCATTTACCTTGCAAACCTATGTTATTTTTATGTCTCCAAGTTTCTTGGAAAATCTCCTAAGGGACATGTGAGAAATGTATTTAATATTGGCATATTGTAATTATATATTCAAGAGGAATTTTATTGTTGCAAGAGGTTAAAAATGATTAGAGAAAAATATTATCCCTCCTAGGCATTCATATTGGGAATGTGAAGGGTCTTGAGTGGGGTGCCATGTTTGGAGGCAAATAGGTGTCCATTGTTTCTCCACCTAGAAGTTAAAAATAGTCACTAGAGAATTTTGAATGCTAGAAATTGAAGGGGCTACAATTTAGGTGCCCATGTTGAACCCTTGTGGACATTAATTAATTTATTATCATGACTCTTTCTTTTCCAAGGAAAGGATGTGAGTTTTTTCAAGTGGATTTCACACCTCTTGTTTTGGTTTACTATTGTGGTTTTACCTCCCACAAGTTCTTTGAATTGGATCTTTGTCATGGTAGTTGTATCTTGTGTATTTATAGGTGTATGAAACCATCTAGGTTGTAGGAGATAAACATGAAATTATATTATGGTGTATCTATTTTGTGAAGCTAAATAATATACTTGCCCTCTTTTCTCATGTGGAATTTTTTCTTGAAAGAGTTTCTCCACATAAATCTAGTGCCATATTTGTTTTCAGATTTTTCTATTATGGTGAAGGTGGAATCACATACATAAAATTTGATTTACTAGTATTATTTTTAGATTTGAATACACATACATAAGTTAATATTGTAGCTTATTTTCACCTTATTTTCAAATTTTGGTATCAAAACTGTTAGAATTAGGAAGATCTAGGAGATAAGAGATAAAGAAGACAAAGAAATGTGTGAAACAATAATGATTATTGATTATTCAATTGATTATTGAATGAATACAATGAAAGATTGAATATCCTTATGTAGACTCAAGCAAAATCAACATGAGATCCTTGAATGGTGGAGTTCAAACTAAGAGAGGAATGAGATAAAAGAGTGCATGAATCAATTAATTCACTTAACTGATTGAAATGCATGATTAATGCAATAACACTCACAACCAAAACTAGATGATCTTTTCCTAAGTTTGCATTAAGCACTAGAGTAAATTAAGGATAATTAATCTACTCCAACACCCCCTGAAAGAAAACTGAGGAGAAGCAAAAACTAATGAAGGAAAAAAATGCAATGATGGATGCAGAATGGGTCTCGGCTACAAGGCCAAATGAGGTACCCAAAGATGAATCCCCCCACAAAGAAAAAGATGTCATGCAAATGATGAACGTCTAAAGAAACAAATCCACATGTGATTGAAGAAGCCAATCCAAAGGAATGCGTGCCTTTGAAATATTTCTCATGTGTCCACATGTCAGAAAGTGATGATGTTGATCCAAGATACTATGAAGGTTGTTAGAGAACAATTCGCAAAGGCAATGAAGATAGTGGGCCAATAACGATGATGTGGTTGTCAACAAATTATTCAAACTAAAGAAGAAGGTTGAATCTACTAAAGAACTACACAATTGCCTTCCGTTAGGGATGATTCCATTGTTTATCCAATGCTTAATATTTTCTTGCTAGAAAGAAACTCTAGAAACACACGAGGATGCGACTCTTGAACCTCATCTAGTCAGGAACCCTGCTAGAAAGACACTCTAGAAGCACACGAGGATGCCACTCTAGAATCTCATGTAGACAAGAATTTAGAATAGAAGAAAAATTTTGGTTGCCAATTGGAGGAACAATGTGGATCTTGATAGTTAATTAGCAACTTTTAATATTCTAACTTTGTTTATTCAAAAGAAAAATGAAAGAAACCTAGATACAAAGGTTTACATCTACCTCCATTGTGGTGAAAATATTCCCAGAAGAAAATAATTAAGCCCTCATGGGATAGAAAGAACTAGGGGCTAAAAACCCCATATGGCCCCCCCTTTTTTGCCAAATTCATTGTAAAAAAGAAGAAAAACTCCTCTTTTAACAAATTTTTAACTATGAAAAAATGTAAAAATTTACCTTTGCTATCTTACCCAATTGCGGGAACCAAAAAAATTGAGTGTCCCATAGATGTAATTCATGACCTTTTCCCTCTTTGATCGAGGGAAAAATTTCAAGGAGAATCGGCAAAATTTTGACTTGCAGATTTAAAAGTTTGATTTGAAGCTGAGGCCTCTTAGCAATGCCTAAAATATTGACGCCTCAATTTTCCTTCAATACACCACACACAAATATGAATACACAAAGAAAATCATGGATGCAAGAAGTTATGGGGTTGGCAATTTCTTTCAATAATTTACCATACCGCTTGTGAGTAGAGAAGCACCAAATGGAATGGTGTGTGAGCCAGGTGTAGCACTAAAAAGCAATCGTATATTTCAAATGCCTAATCAACTGTAGAATAGGTGGGGAAAATTCCTTCCTATTATGGCAAGATGTGTAGGTTGACTCCAAGCAGCACGTCAAAAAAAAATTAGAGACATCTAACCATTATCTACGATTGTTTGCACACAACAATGGAACCAAATTGAATACAATAAATTCATTCAACTATGGTCTGAAACTATATTCCCCTAAGCTCTTATACCATGTTAGAATTAGGAAGATCTAGGAGATAAGAGATCAAGCACACAGAGAAATATGTGATACAATAATGAATATTGATTCTTGAATTGATTACTGAATGAATACAATGAAGGATTGAATATCATTATGTAGAATTAGGCAAACTCAACATGAGATCCCTAAATGGTGGAATTCTGACTGAGAGAGGAGTGAGATAAAAGAATGCATGAATCAATTAAGTCACTTAACTGATTGAAATGCATGATTAATGCAATAACACTCGCAATCAAAACTTGATGATCTTTTCCTAAGCTTGCATTAAGCACTAGAGTAAATTAAGGACAATTAATTTACTCCAACAAAAAGTACCAATTTTGTTTAGAAGGGGGTGCCTTTATCCGGTTTTTTTGGTTATAGTTGGATTTTTTTTATTTTTGTGGTATATTATAGATTTGTGAAGAATATTGTACACCATGGCTTCTCCCTCTCACTAGGATATTAAAAAGTTCAATGGAACAAACTATGAGATGTGGAAATTAAAGATGGAGGATGTCCTAAAAGAGAGATATCAATGATTGCTAGTTTCACAATAAAGTAAACTAGTTAAATGCTTAATGAAAATTAGAAAATTTTAGAAAATATGGCATAAGAAACCATTTGGTTTTGTCTTACAGATTCTTTCTAAAACATAGATTTTTGGGACCCAAATGCTACTCTTACACTCCTAGGGTTTTTCACCTAAAAGGAGAGAGATTGGGTCCAAAAATGCTTATGTAACACTCAAATTAGGATGTGTGTGATGTAACATGATGCAAATGAATTTAAAAAAATGCAATAGATTAATCTAGGTGACTGAAAATGAATGTAAAATTATAATTACAACTATGTTTGAAAAAAAATTATGATATGGGTATGTGCAGGATCATCATGGAAAAAACATGCCCTTAAGTTGCAAAAAATTCAGAAAGATCAGAGTTAGGAAAATTGATGTAAAAATTTGAATAATTTATCTATATTATTTCAAAAATATGTAAGAATAGAATTTGTAGAAAATTGAATTTAGTTTCTAAACTACTAGGTTTTTTTTTTAAAAAATTATTTAGTGAAAATTTGAAATTTCAATGTAATAGTACTTAAATTTCAGGGAAAAAATAAGAAGTAGGTGTCTGTCTGACCACCCTAACTACAATAAAATGATAAGATTTTTTTATAAGATTTTAGATATAAGTAGAGGACTCATGTCTAGATGTGATGCATATTTTTTTGTAATTTTTTTCTAAGCAAATAATTAATTATAAAAAATTTATTACAAGTTTTAAAAAATATAAAAAATTGTATGTCTGACCACCTTAACTTAGTCAAAACTTCATGAAATTCAAATTTTCTTTTTTTAATCCTATAGTATGTGAAGTATATAATGTGACACATGTTTCAGATTCAAAAAAATTGATACCATTTGAAACCTATAGATATTTTTCAATCAACCTATCGATTAGGACTTTAGTCGTAATTCAAATAGAAAATGAATAATAATTATTTATTAAATTCAAAGTAAAGCATAATTTATATTGGTGGAATTTGAGAATCTCCTTTAAAAACCCTTTTCATTTCATCAATTTTGGGTAAAAAAAAGGTTGTCAACCACATACCCATCATATCGCCACTTTTTGGCCCATCATGATCCTACATATACCCATATGCAAATAACTATGTAAATGGAGAAATTATGAAAAACATAAAGTACAGGGATGAATTTGAGTACACCTAGAGGTAGAATGATGTCATTGGAAGATTATAGAATGTCTCAAAAACCTCTATCAATGGTCACTAGGACTCATTCTCCGTGCATGGTGAATTAGTCTTGCTTCTAGTGAAAATTTCAAGAAACCTATTTTTGACTGCCAGGAGCTGAAATCTGAGAAAATCTATTTTTAGGCCTACAGGTGGGACTCATTTTCCATCAGTGGCGAATCAATCTACCTACAAGAATCAGGAAAATCAAGCATTGATTATGTGGAGTTATATTTGCACTTTTGTATCCTATAAGTCTGCTTCTGAAACTACTAGATTCGGGTCTGAAACTGACTTTTTATTGATGTTTTGACTTGAATGATGAAGAGGTGACTTGAATAACTTTGCAACTTGATCTTCAAATACACAAGAAGAGAAGAGAAAATTTGGAACATTAAGGTATGGGGGTTTGCCTTTGTCAAACCCCTTTTCGGTAATTAACCCAAAATGATGAAACAATGAAATAAAACATGAAAAATGGAATTGATTACCTTTCCATGATGATTTATCTTGAATTTTTGCAACAAAACATGAATATTCAGGCCTTGAATGCTTTAGAAAGCTAGGTTGATGACTTCTAATGAAGAAACCCTAGCTTGCTTGACTTGGATGAGAAGATAGATGATGAATTAAAGATGAGAGATGTAAAAATGAGTTGTTGTATGTTGTTGGATGTAAAATGAGGATAAAACCACTTATTTATAGACAATTGTGCCTTAGTACCTGATAATACCTCAGCACAGGCTAACATAAAGCAAAATTAATTCAAATTTCACTTTATTTCCTGCTCAAAGGTCAAAATGGGGCCAAATAGGACTCATTCGCCATACATGGTGAATGGGTCCCACCTAGATGGGACTAATTCACTATGCAAGGTGAATGGGTCCCACGGGGGCCATTCCAACACCTAAGAAGCTAAGGAATCAGGAAATAAGGTCTAAAATGCCATCTTGTGGAGTGTTTGATAAATTAAATCCTCGAGATGCACAATATCGATTAATTAGGACCTATTAGTGATTATGTAAATGTCAAGTACGGCTTGGGCCACATAAATCAATGTGAAAGGGTGATTAAATACACTTTACAACACTAAAATTAGCTACACATAGCCCAAAAGGGAAAAAAAACCAATGTGAACATGTAAAACACATTACAACACTTGGTTAAAGTTAAATTTACTTTACAAGCCTTCTAAATTATTGTGATGATATAATTAAATATGTTTTATAATGTTGAATTAAGGTGAAATAGGTTCATTAGGTCTAGAAAAGGGTGAAAGTCCTTTACAAGAATCCTTTACAAGATGTCATTAAAAGCATGTTACTTGATTTGCAAGGGTCCAAGACCTAGTGTGGATGCAGAAAATCCCTCACAACCTCCATATTAAGACCTCATTAATTCCATTTAATCTCATGTCAAGCAAAGGGTCCTTTTTTCTATGACACACTTTCCTTTTGGATTTCTCTATCGAAGACATCACACATAAATTGTGGGAAAGGATAGGTGATATTTATCAAACTGAAAGTTTGTACATATAACAAGTTATATCTCAAAATAAGATTATATTCTTTAAAATTGCAAGATTTTGAAGCTATAGTAGATCATTTTAAAGCTTTTAATCTAATTATAATTCAACTTACACCCATAGATGTTAAAATTCAAGATGAAGATAAATGTATCTTGTTTCTTTTTTCTTTGCTTAAATCTTGGGAAAAACTAATTATTGTCATAAGTAGTGGTAATGCAAAACCAAAGATGGAATCTATGATCTTCATACTTCTTTTAGAGGAGATGAGGAGAAATTCCATGAATTTTGGCTCCCAAGATGCCTTGCATGTGTAGATTAGGTCCCAAGAGAAAGGGCCTAAAGGGGAAAATAAGAGGGATAAGTCTAAAGGACATTTTAAAACCCCCAGAAATAGTAAAGTGTTGGAATTGTGGTAAAAGAGGCATGTGAAGAAGGAATGTTGGAATATGAAAAGGAATTTTGATTCCTCCATGGAAAAGTTATTTGATGATGATTATGGTGCTTTGTTTATTTTAGAAAGCAGTTTGGCTTATTGATTCAAGTTGCTCCTACCACATGACTCCTCACAAGGAGTGGTTTACTGATTGAAAATAATATTATGGGGGAGAATTTTTCCTTTGTGATAACAACAAAAAGACGATTTTTGATAAGGGAAAGGTGAAGATTTTTTCAATGATGGGAGGATTCGAACTCTTGATAATTCTTTTGCATATTCCAAGACTTGCAAGAAATTTTCTTTCAATTTCCAAATTTAATGATTTTGGAATCCATGTCAAATTCGATAAGTTTGGTGATTGCTAAAGGATCTCAGATAGGGACTTTATTTAGACTAAACACATCTATTTTATGCAATTTTTCTAGTGTAAATAAAATTAAAAATTCATGTATGTTGTGGAACCATAGGTTAGGCCACAAAGGTGAAAAAGGACTTAAGACTGTTCTAAACAAATATTTGGTTGATGGTTCTTTAGATTATTCTATTAGTAAAATTGTGTTTTGTGAATATTATGTGTTTGGAAAATAAAATAGATCATTTTCTAGTGGAGCTAATATGGAAAAGATTATTAGAGATTATTTATTCAGATGTATGTGGATAAGTGGATGTTGACCCTTTGGGTAAATCTCAATATTATATCTCTTTCATTGATGATGTCTCAAGCTACACTTGGATTTATTTTATGCATTAAAAATCTTAATTTTTCACTAAGTTTAAGGAATTTTAGGGCTTTGCTGAAAACAAAAAAAATTATAAGATAAAATTATTGAGGTCTAACAATGTCGTGAATATTGGTCCAAAGAATTTGATCAATTTTGTAAGCATGTAGGAATTTTTTAGCAACAAAGTACTCATACTCTCCAAAAAAATGGGGCAATAGAAAGAATGAAGTAAACCTTAATGGAAATAGCTAGGTGTATGTTGATTCGTGTTAAGCTTGATAAATGGTTTTGGGTAGAAGTGGTGTGTGCTACTTGCCATTTAATTAATAGATCTCCCTTTTTATCTCTTACCGATAAAATTCCCTATGAAGTGTGGATAGGTAGAAAGCCTTTTGTTTCAAAACTAAAGGTCTTTGAATGTGAGGATTTTAATCATGTGCACACTGTTACCCAAGTTTCACCTATGGGCTCAATCAGGCAAGACAGATTATGTTTCAAATGTTCATAAGGGCCAGATAGGATATTTCCATTGAGGGTTAATTCATGCATTTGATGACATTTCACAGGGAACTCAGTTGGGAAGCCTGCTTTGTTGGGAATATGCCTCAATAATCACAGGCTCGAGCCTCCATTAGAGCCAGGTCGATATGACATCTTCACTGTCTAGCCGACTGGAAGCTTTGATATATTTTGTTTTGAATAGTTCGCTGTGACTTAGTTTCTGTCTTGTCGAACGCTTTCACTGTAGAGCCTATTGCTGTGACATGGAGTGTTCGGTATGACCTCTCATCGTGTGGATTTATTTGGCCGATAGGCCATTCAATCATAAATTGGGGAGACTCATGGCAACCAAGGGCTTCGAGATAACCTATAGCACTCGGTGAGAAGTCCCAGTGAAGAGTTGAAGTCTCGCTGACAGCAAATGGTGTCAAGTCATTGGGGAAACTCTCGCTGGAAGAAATATTGTCAGTAAGAAGTCTTACCGATGTGAGAAAGTCACACTGACTGCACGGGTTTCAGGGTAACAAAGTGGCTTGGTGAGAAGTCCCAGCGAAACTAACCTGTCTCTCCGAAAGGATAGGGAGCTCGGTGAAACGTCTCACCAACCGGTGGGAGTCTCAGTGAATTGAGGAGAGCTCAAGCAAAAAAAATGAGTTCAGCGTGAGTCTTGGCGACAAACACCAGTCTGGCCAAAAGATGTGTTTTTGGGGAGACTGTAGTGTGCTCGAGAAAGGGTCTAGCTGACAGGCCAAACTTTCAGCAACAATGAATGAGCTCGGTGAATGGTCACATTTTTGGGGAGATGTCTTCCTGACCGCAAGTGTCTCACCGAAAGGATAGGGGGCTCGGTGTAGCATTTTCCCTTCACCATGAAGTCTTCCCGACTGATGGGAAGCACACCAAAGGAGATCTAGAGCTTAGTGGAATGAAATGCCTCAGGGTGACATCAATAATGTCTCGCCGATAGAAGATGAAGGGTCTCGGGGTAGCCTCTTGCTTTCGGTAATATCTCTCACCGACACTCAATTGTCTTGCCGACAGAGGGAAAGGAGCTCGCCAAAGGATTTGGCCTTCAGCAAAAGGTCTCAGCAACCCTTGGATGTCCTGCCGACCAGGGGGATGTCTTCGGTGTAACATCTTGAGGTCGTGGTGAGGTCTTGCTGACTCGGTAAGGTCTCACTGAAAGCAAGCTAAGCTCGCCAATAATTGAAGACTTCGCCCTGAGGTTCTGCTGACACGGGGAGGTCTTTGGGATAAAGGAGGAGTCATGAGCAAAGGGTCTCCTCGACATGAATGACATCAATGTAGCACCCAACTATCGGATTGATGTCTTACCGACATTGTGTGGTCTCAGTGATGGGAGGTGATATCGACATGACAAAAGAGCCTGTTGTGACCTCTTAGCGATAAATGGTTTCCATTCCAAAGAAAAACGAAGTGAGATCTCGCCAGAGCATGGAGGTCTCGCTGAGAGTCTTGCTAACCTGATAGGGTCTCAACAAAGAATGCGGAGCTCGGGTAGAGAAAAATGCATCGGGGTGACATCAATATACCTTCGTTGATAGCGGATGAGAAGATTTTTCCATGTTTTCTAGCCGAACACGATTGTCTTGGCAACCACAGAGACGATATCAGTATGATTTTTTGGGCTCAATAAGAGCTCTCATCGACTGTCACATGTTGTGCTGATAGTTTCAAAGGGGATAATCACATCAGTGAGACACTTCCAGTGTCTTGCCGAGATGTGATTCTGATCAAAGGAGCTTTTGACCATCTGAAGAATTCGCGTGGAGTGAACCCGACCAATCGGGGAGATCTGAAACCAAGCAGTCATAGTCTGACCAAGATGAAGAACGTCAACAAAATGAATGCAACACATATCTGTTCTGAGCTCGGGGCATTCAAAGTGCTCGGTCGAAGAGGTTCAAGGAGGACACAAGGATCAGAAATGAATGCGGTGGTTGTAGAAGATTAGAAGGCTTCTCTGGGGAATGTTTCTTCACCGACATAGGCAACAAGATGGACAAGCAGCAACGCAACATTAATTTCAATCAAAAGATCTAAGGAAAGATCTATCCTGAAGGGAGATATTTTTGTAAGCCCTAAGGGGCCGACATCTTTTGTATATAAGGCATTTTTTTCCTTTTTGTAAACAGTTCGGGAGTATGCTCTTCTGAAGTTTGTGACCCTTTGGTAGTCCTCTCTCCGATTAGCAGAATTCTGTAACTCAGTTTGTAGCATGATGTATAAAGTTTGCTTTGGTGACTATTGATGTTCGGATTTCTATCTTGTCCTTGCAGAGTGTTGTGCATTTCAGGTTCATGATCAAGTTATTTTTGTGAATTTCTTTCATTCCTTCATAAATTTATCTTGTGTTTCATGCCTTCCTTTGCAAAAGTACCATTATACAAATTACAAATTGTGTTCATTTAGTCACACATAGATTCTGATCTGTGAAAATCTTTCTTTCCTCTCCAGAAAAAGTGTGTGAATCGAACCTATTTGTGAAACGTTAGTGCAAGGCTTACAAGGTTTGATGTGTAATCTTATGTTCATCGACAGTATTCAAGTGCAAATTGAGTATCTTATTGTTCTTATCAATTCGGTGTATCACCATAGTGTAGTTTTTTATTTTATGCATTCCTTCTCCCTTTACCTTACAGAGATCAATAGTTTAGGTGGTACCCAGAGGAAGCCATCCTTCTCCGAAGGTTCATTTCAATTTCAGGTGACCCACAGCCTTGAAATGATCCAATGTTTCACTAGAAAGATTAGTTTTTGTAAACTTTGCATAGGGTGCATTTCTAGTTGCCAAAAGTTTCTGGCACGCCCAGTGGGACAGTGAACTGCTTCTCAGTTCATGTTTAGACATTTTATTGCTGCTTTTTGGTGTGTGCAACAGTAGTTTCAGCCTTTTGGAGGCACTTTCTCTACATACCTGGTGACTCTGAGCTCAAATCTTCTGGTTTCATAGGCACAAGTCTTGGTATGTCTCAAAATAATCTATTAATTCTGAGTTTCTAGCTCTTTGACTGAAAAGATGTCAAATACAAATGAAGATGCTTACTATTACCCTCCATATCATGAGTATGTTGCTCCTACACATCCATACCAGAACATATTGGACTTGCTTCAATAGATTGACCATACATTGTGGGATCTGAGTCAAGGTCTTCACAATATGAAGATGAATGATATTAGTAAAGTGCTTGCATGTCTATCTAAGATATTGGTTGATATCAAGATGCAGCAGGGTACCATTATGCAACAGCAAGAAATGGTTGAGCAAGTCTATTTTTATGATCAAGAAAGAGTGGCAAAAAGAATCCAGTTCGAGGGAAACCCTAAACAGGAAATAGATGCTAACGAAGAACAAATGAAGCTACTCTCAGCTCAGGTGCAGAATACTCAAGCTTACTCAAATTATCAGCACCAACTAATGGAGGAGTTGCAAAAGAGGCAATTGGAAGAGAACCTTGCCCAGCAGCTGGCTACAAAAGAGGTAGAAATGAGGCTAAAATTTTCTGAACAAGAGGTTCCCAAGTACGAGTTTTCCAGCTTCAGGAGAAGTTAGCCTCTTAACTCCCCTAGTAAGTCTTCTCAGTTTGAAATTCCAAGCTTTAAGGGATTCAATTTGATGCAAGAGAATGTAGTACCTGAACAAGATTAGTCCATCATCCCTCAAGAGCAGTCCATTGATCCAGATGACTTACTCCTCAAGGAGATAATTAGCAAAGTAAATCCAATGCATTTAGCTGTAGCATGTTACCGACTACAACAAGAAAAGCTCAAACAGGAGGAGAGGCAGGAAGTAGGATAGCAGATGGTCGAAGATCTTCCCTTGCAGGCAGAGGATACCCAAGTTTCACTGGAAAAGGGGTCACATAAAGAAGAACAATTGACTTCTTTATTTGATCAACTACCTAGTTATGTTGAGCAAGCAGACGAGAACTTGAAGGTTCCTAGTGTACCAGTTAATCTAGAGCAGCCAGAGAATATCGTTGACTTGTTTGATCAACTTCCTCAATTTGTTGATAAAGATGAAGATCTCACATGCATGATAGCATCTATGCCTGGTATGGAGCAACTAAATGATAAAATTCATCTAGATTTAATGAAAAATTATGAGTTAGATGATATCATAGAAGCTTGCTATTCCAACATAGATGATGAACTAGTATCATATGAAAGGGAGGCATGTGATCATCCCATTCAAATTGTTGAGACTATTGAAGAAGTTGTTGAAGATAATGCTTTGCAGCCTGTGAACTTATTAGATGAGCTTCCCCACTTTGTTGAAGAGGAGGTGTATTCTGTCATGGACAAGGAGCATAAGGAGTCACAATTTGAAGATTTGTTTTTAGTTATCCAATAGGGATATCAGCTCCTTAGTCAAGAAGATCCAACCATCAAAAACATTAATGGTTTCTTTTCAGAGATTGTTATATATGATGCAAGGAAGTAGGACTCCTTTTTCATTATAGAGTTGAAAAGAAGAGTAGTTGATCCTCCTATAGGCAATAATGGTCGAATCTTTCGAGAAGACCAAACTATAGCAGCTAATGAACAACCTGCATGTTACCTTCAATCAGCATCTTTTCAATCAAAAGATGAAGTCTTTAGGGATCAACAAGAGGCCAGCAAGGAAAGTTCAAGCTTTTCTCCTATCAGAGGTTGTCCAATCAGGTACCTAGCTCAGACGGAGTCCAATACAACACTAAGGACCAACCCTGTACCTGCACATGAAGGTACAACGGAAGAGGATATCCAAGATGCACTAGTAGCCAAGAAAGAATATGTTCAGTTCACTTATCCTACTTTGGTTGACAATACATATGATCTGTCTAGAGGAGTAAGTGAACTTGTTACCCTCTTTCATGAGGCAGTGCATTTCTTTTTCAAACATTTTTTAGTATACCATCTCTATTTAGCTGCCATTAAGCTTGAAAGCCATTGTACTTTGAGAAGAAAGGGGAGTTATTTCAATCATCTTGTAAATGGTTTCGTTTGATTAGTTTTCTTACTGGTTAGTGTAGGGTAGGTTTAGTTGCAATTTTTTCAAATTCTGTAAGTGTTGTCCTAGCACAATAAATAGTTTTATTTCCATTTTTTCCATGTTTTCAATAAGTGACCTGTGTTCTTTTGAGTTGCAGCTATGTTATAGTCATGTACAAAGCTGCTCCAAATATGTTTCTGAGTTTTCCCAATGACTCCATTCCCAATGGATAGGCCTAGGCTATTGGTCTTCATGTTTAGCAGGCAAACATCCAACAAAGGTCGCTAGAAATGTTGCCCAATTTTCACCTATGGGCTCAATCAAGCAAGACAAATTATGTTTCAAATGTTCATAAGGGCCGGATGGGATATTTCCATTAAGGGTTAGTTCATGCATCTGATGACATTTCACAGGGAACTCAATTGGGAAGCTTGCTTTGTTGGGAATATGCCTCAATAATCAGAGGGTTGAGCCTCCATCAGAGCTAGGTTGGTATGACATCTTCACTGTCTAGCTGACTGGCAGCTTTGATACATTATGTTTTGAATAGGTTGCTATGACTTAGTTTTTGTCTTGCCAAACACTTTCATTGTAGAGCCTATCGCTGTGAAAAGGAGTGTCTGGTATGGCCTCTCATCATGTGGATTTCTTTGGCCGATGGGCCATTCAATCATAAATCGGGGAGAGTCATGGTGACCATGGGCTTCGGGATAACCTATAGCGCTCGATGAGAAGTCCTAGCGAAGAGTTGAAGTCTCACCGACAGTAAATGGTGTCAAGTCATTGGGGAAACTCTCGTCGAAAGAAATATTGTCAGTAAGAAGTCTTACTGACATGAGAAATTCACACCGACTACACGGGTTTCGAGGTAACAAAGCGGCTCGGTGAGAAGTCCCAGTGAAACTAACGTGTCTCGCCAAAAGGATAGGGAGCTCGGTGAAATTTCTCACCGACCGGTGGGAGTCTTAGCGAATTGAGGAGAGCTCAGGAAGAATGATATGAGTTCGTCATGATTCTCGGTGACAAACACCAGTTTGGCTGAAATATGTGTTTTCGGGGAGACCATAGTGTGATCGACAAAGGGTCTAGCTGACAGGCCAAAGTTGCGGCGACAACGAATGAGCTCGGTGAATGGCCACATTTTCGGGGAGATGTCTTCCTGACTGCAAGTGTCTCGCCGAAAGGATAGGGGGCTTGGTGTAGCATTTTACCTTCGCCATGAAGTCTTCCCGACCGATGGGAGTCACACCAAAGGAGATCTGGAGCTCAGTGGAATGAAATACCTTAGGGTGACATCAATAATGTCTCACCGATAGAAGATGAAGGGTCTCGGGGTAGCCTCTTGCTTTTGGTAAGATCTCTCACCGACACTCAATTGTCTTGCCAACAGAGGGAAAGGAGCTTGCCGAAGGATTTAGCCTTCGGCAAATGGTCTCAGTGACCCATGGATGTCCTGCAGACCAGGGGGATGTCTTCGGTGTAACATCTTGAAGTCGTGGTGAGGTATTGCTAACTCAGTAAGGTCTCACTGAAAGCAAGCTGAGCTCACCAATAGTTAAAGACTTCGTCCTGAGGTCCTGCCGACATGAGGAGGTCTTGGCGATAAAGGAGGAGTCATCGGTAGAGGTCTCACCGACTAGGAGAGGGTCTCCCTAACATGAATGACATCAATGTAGCGCTCGACTGTCGGAGTGATGTCTTATTGACATGGTGTGGTCTCAGCAATGGGAGGTGATATCAGCATGACAAAGGAGCCCGATGTGACCTCTTGGAAATAAATGGTTGTCATGTCAAAGAAAAATAGAATGAGGTCTTTCCAGAGCAGGTGTTAGCCCTCAAAAATACAGGTTTGAACCACGAAAGGTTTCCAAGCTTTCACAACATTTTAGGGTAACAGAACAAGGCTTGAAACAATCAAACCTTCTACTCTTCAGGTGCTGCTAAACCCAGGAAAGTGTACCTCTTTGAATTATGCAGACTTATCTTATAATTATCTTTTAAAAGTAATTTGTCCACAATGGCAATTTGAGGTGAACAAATGAAATTCAATTTGAACACAGTGACAATATTCTGATCTAAATCCTAAATGCTCACTTTAAAGATATAAAGAAGCTGAATGAATTCAAAATAACAAAGTGTAGAGACTAGTGCCTTGTTGGGTATGTAGAGTCAAATGAGATCAAGATAAGCAACACTTTCTGGAGGAGACACAAAGTATCTGGCAAATGTTTTGTTTACAACTTATATAAACATGCAACAATGTGACTATTAAGTTCTACTTCAATAATCCAAAATGAGTTTCTCTGATTACTGTGATCAATAAAAGGATTTAATCTTTGCTTGAAAGAACCAGTTGATTGATCACACAAATACAGCAAATGTGTATCGATAAATCAAACATAAACTTGTTATGTTAATTTAAACAACCAGAAAAATCATTCATGGAGACAACTTGGCAGTATTTTTCACTTCAATTCAACAGATAATTGACACCAGAGAAATGCAGCAACATCAACTGAATCTCATAAATACCTCCATTGTGAAATCATGCAATAATAGCCTCTGGTCTGATAATTTTATTCTACTGTATCTATTTGCAGTATATCAAAAATCTAATTTCTAGTGGTAATTAACAACTACAACATGCTTATTTATACACCAACATGAGAAAAATATCAAAATAAAATATTATGTCAGCCCTCCACAAGATTTGGACTCAATTCAAGTCAGCTAGCAATGGTCTCCAAGCGTTCAACATGTTCGCCACAAGATTTTGGAATTCTATTTTTACCAGTAGAATAGTTGGCCAGACACAACATATCATCATGCCGAAGGAAATTCACTCATTACCATAATGTGCTCTGTGATTCGCATTCCCCATGACCACCCATTTGTTACATCAAAGTCATGAAGTATCACCTCTGTTTCACTATAGCCTTAGGCAGTCGGTGATATGTCATACAGATTTCACTTCGCTTCACCGAAAGTCCTTCAGTACCCATAGGTCGCTATGACACCATGCTTGTTACATCAAGGCCACATAGTAGTCTTTCATTCATTTGTGCTTCGCCATAACACTCGAGTATCATGGAGACCCCACACCGACCACTTTAAGTTTCACCAAGAGACAAAAACTCATTTCCCAGTCGCTGAGACATCCTGCACGCTATACCGAAGTCATGAAATTTTCCCATGTTCCTTTGTTGTAACATTATGGAATTGGGGAGACCACATACTGAGATCAATATGTCACATCGAAAGGCACTCATTATATCTAAGTCACCAGAACATAAGAAATCTCCCGCCGAACTTCACATTTCATTCTATCCGCTTCGCTATAGATCACAGTTATCGGGGAGACCTAATGGAGAAATCACCCCGTCCCACCAAAAGCCTCGAGCCATAATATATTGCTAAGACACCAATGCACCCATACCAATAGAAAAGCTTTGTCCAATGTATGTCATTGTAGCCTATCACACTCAGGGAGACGTTATATAGAGTACACAATGTTTCACTAAAACACCCCGACCACATACCAATTCGCCAAGACAATTCAGAATTCCTACCGAAGATCCTTCATCATATTCCATTGGCGAGACCGAAGGTCACTCACCGAGACCCTAAAGCAAAGTAGCCAAGTCTGGCCGAAGATAATCCATAATGCGCTTGTTGCTGAGACACCCTAATTTCGGTAAGACAGTAGCCCGACCGTTTGACTCGCGCTGATGAATCCTCTCACACTCACAAGTCAGGGAGACAAACAAAACTCGGTGAGACCCTATCCTAAAAGCCATAAGATATGCTGATAGGAGCCTCCACGGTCGCTGAAACAATATGGATGTAATTCCAATAACTACCAATAGACAAATACCAGTCGCCACAACAGAGAACATGTCATGCCGAAAACCACCTGCAGGAAAAATCCATTCACTGTGACAGATAATAAGTCTTGTCGATAGGCAACATACACTTATTGCAAGCAGAAGAAGCACAACAAGTCGGGGAGACAAGAATGAACCTATGCCGATATGGACCCAGACATGAAAAATGCACAACACGATTGATTCAATGGGACAATATGGCAAACTATAGATGAAAAATACATATGGTCAGACCAAAACTGGAAGCTTATGAATGAAACTTATGTAAAAACACCATATTTTTATACTTTTAACAGTGGCTCCATCTGGGGATGGATGATAGTAAGATCATTACAAGGATCCAAAATCTTTGGGTGAGCAGACCAGACACCAAATGATGAACCAGTGAGAAGTAATGGAAATGAATGGAAAGTGAAATGGATGTAAAGTGGGAGTGAATGCAAAGTGAATTCAAGATGGAGGTGAATGGAAAATGAGAGTGGAATGGAGGTGGATGAAAACTTAAAACTACTGTGCATGGGAAAAAAAATTTAAGAGGATACACAAGAGTTGTCCATGCACTGGCAACCCTTAATCCTCTGTGTTGCTGAAGAGAAGAAAAGCTTCAAGAATTGCCCATGAACAAGAAATTTTTGATCTTCACCAGCCATGTTCTATAGATAATATGAGTCTTCACCCCTTTTTCCAACAACAACAAAAGCTCCCATCCAAAGAGCTTCAAATTTACCATGCTTGCCTTTCTCCTGACACCTTGCATTCCACATCAACACTAAGTCATTTTCTTCAAACTGTCTATCCTTTGCACTCTTATCAAGTAGATACTTCATCTATGCCTGTAACTTCATGTTTTGACTTTGGGCCTCTCTCCTTACTTCATCCAGCTCAGCAAGTTGCTCCATCCTGTCTTCCATGGGTTCAAGAACTTCCAAATCTTCCTGTAAGACAAACTTGTAAACTGGTAACAAATTCTGCAAAGGAATCCTAGCCTGTGCTCCATATACTAATTCAAATGGAGATTTTCCAATTTCATTTTTCACAGTGATCCTTTCAGCCCACACAACCAATTTTAACTTTGAATCCCAAGCCTTCTTGTTCTATCCCAACATCCTCTTCATAATCTTCAAGAGACTCTTATTGTTGGACTATGCTTGACCATTGGCTTGTGGATGATAAGGAGCTGCATAAGAAATAGTAATGCCATACTTATCACAAAAGTTTTTGAAGTCATCTGACCTAAAGCACATCCCATTATCAGTGATTATCCTCAATGGTGTACCAAATCTGGTGATAATGTTGTCCATAAAGAAATTTGTTACAACTTTACTTGTAGCTTGTTTGGTTGGGATTGCCTCCACCCATTTTGTAAAATAATTAGTGGAAACTAGTATCCACCTATGTCCTCCACTTGACCTCTCTTGTATCTCTCTAATGAAATCAATTCCCCATTGATGAAAAGGGGCATCAACCTATAGATGTCGAAGTGGCAAAGCACCTTGATACTTCAATTTTCCAGAAAACTTTTGGCAAGCCTCACATTTTCTCACATGTGTAAAGGAATCATTAAAAACCTTTGGCCAATAATACCCAGCCCTGAGAATTTTGTGTGCAATTGTCTTTGTTGAATAATGGCCTCCACAAATTCCTTCATGCATTTCCTTCAAAACATGCTTAGCCTATGACTCATCCAAACATAATAACAATATGCCATCCATATTTTTCCAAAATAGATTGCCATCCATAAAAACATATTTGGATGCCTGCAACTTCAAATCTCTCCTTTGACTATCACTTAATCCATCTGGACATTTCATATATTTAAGATAATGCATAACATGAGTATACCAAGGAGTATGTTCAATGCTTGCAACTGCAGCCCCTTCTTCAACATTACAGATCAGATTTACCTCAATATTAGTTTCTGCCATCAGCTTAGCCAAGCCTTGGCCTCTTACCAACTTAGTGATCTGTATTTCCATGTCAAATTCTTGAATCTTGTTGATCCATCTGCATCTTTTCCCTGTAACTTCTGATTGTGTTAAAATTTCTTTGACAACAACATATGGGACATAAGCAATTACCTTTGCTCCAACAAGATATGGTCTGAATTCCTTAGTGGCCTTCACCAATGCAAAGACCTACTTTTCCATTATGTCATACTTCAATTCAGACCCTTGTAATGATTTAATGAAGAAAGACACTGGTTTTTCATAACTACCTTCATTCTTTTGTAGCATAACAACAACAATAGTATGCATTGAGGCAAAAGAAAAAATCTGAAAGGGCTTTGTAAATTCTAGAGATTTAAGAACATGAGCCTCTTTGATAGAATTTTTTATAGACATAAATGCATCCAAAGCTTCAGCAGTCCAATCCATTTTCTATCCTTTCTTCAACATTTTACATATGGGCTTGATGATCTCAGCAAAATTATAAACAAATCTTCTAACAAAATTAATTTGTCCAAAAAATGACTGTATAGCCTTGACAGTTTTGGGAATAGGAATTCTATCAATAGCTTCAACCCTCTCAGGATCTATTCTAATTCCCTCTTTTGAAACAATATGCCCCAAGAGCTTACCCTCTGTGACTGCAAAATGACACATCTTTGGATTTAAACTAATACCATATTCAAGAGCTTTAATAAATACCTTTTCAAGATGTTGCACATGATCTTCAGCGTTCTTTGAATAAGCAATCAAATTATCTTGGTACACTGCCATGATAACATTAATCAAATTAGCAAATGCTACGTCCATGGCTCTTTGGAAAGTTGCTCCAGCATTGGTGAGACCAAATGGCATTCTTATGTATACATATGTTTCCCAAGGAGTTGTAAATGTTGTCTTGTATTGCTCAGATTCCTTGACCTTGACTTGATTGTATTTAGAAAACCCATCCATCATAGATAATAGCTCACAGCCTGTCACCTTATGCATTATAGCTTCCATATTTGGTAGAGGATAATTATCCTTGAGAGATACCACATTTAAATTCCTGAAGTCAACACACAATCTGATATCACCATTCTTCTTTCTTACAGGAACCAGATTTGAAACCCAGGTTGAATGTCTGATTGGTTTAATGATTCCTCCATCCCCGAGCTTTGTTAATTCCTCCTGCATCTTAGGCTCCAATGTTGGGTTTATAGGCCTTTGCTTCTATCTAAAAGGCTTGGCGTCTGGCTTCAATGGTATTTCATACTGAAATAAATCTTCCCTATATGCTTTCAAATCCTCATAAGACCAAGCAAAAACATGTTTATATTTTCTTAATAACTCAATCAACATTCTTCTAATTCTAGGGCTAATCTTCTTTCCAATGTATACCTTTCTTGGTGCTATTTCAGTCCCCAAGTTAATCTCTTCAACATCTTCCTTTCTGACTGGTGTTTGCTTCATAAGGGACCGATCACTTCCATCATACACCCTTTCCAATGCCACTAATCCTTTAGGAAGCTTGTTCGTTTTGAGTTGTAAGATCTCCTTGCCAAACATAGTTTGTTTCACATCTACTTCCTCAACAAAGGCATTGAAATCAATCTCCTGGGCTTCATACTGATCTATACAATTAAGGAATTTCAAAAGGTCAGTATCATCATTGAAGACCTACCAACTATAAATGTTATCAGGAATAGTAGGCCTTGTCTTGAACTCAATCTGTGATACTCCAGCCAATGTGATATCATCCTTCTTCAGCGCCACATTTGCTAAAAAATCAGCCATTATGTTCTTTGATCTGTCAATCCACTCAATTGAAAATGCATCAAACAATTCAATTGTATGTCATACAACATTCCTGTATTGTTTTAATCTTTTGTGCTTTGCTGCATATTTTGATTTAACTTGTGAAATAACGAATTCAAAATCGCCCAATACAACCAGCAACTTAATCTTGTGTTTTACAGCTATGTTTAAGTCTGTCAATAAAGCTTCATACTCTGCCACATTATTTGTACATTCAAATGCTAACATAACAGAATATTTAAAAGTATTACCTCCAGACGAAACAAATACAATCCTAGCTCCATTACCTTCTTAACTACAAGCTCCATCAAAGCACATCTTCCATACACCATTGCAATTTTGTGTAGCATGTTTTTCTATTGGATCACTATTAATTAATTTTGGCTGAGCTGGTTCTACTTTAAAACTCCCCAGATCAACATCACAAAAACAATTAATTTAATCTTGTGGTACACATTTAATAAGCTGGCTCATTCTTGGCTCCCTGTACAATTTGACTTCCTGGCCATTCACTGGTATTGTAACATAAGATAAATCCAATTGAACATTTACACCTACAGATGCAGTCCACTGCCTTGACAAAAGCATCCCAAATTGAGGAGTATCAATAACTGTTATATCTATATTATAAGCCACTTGTGGATAAGTAGCCAATTTGAGTTCAACATCTTTCATAATACCAACCACAGGAACAGGTTTGTTATCCATTGCATAACACTTTCCTCCAGTGATATCAACCCACATACCAAGTTGTTTCATGACTCCAACATGCATGATGTTTATAGCAGCATCAGAATCTATCATACAGTTCCTTAACAATTTGCTATTAATAAGCAACGTAGTAAAAAAGGGATCAACTTAAGGAGTTGACAATATATCACTCAAGCAGACTTCAGAATTATTCATCTTCTCCTGCCTATTGACTGCTTTAATAGTTATTTTATTTTCAGTATTCACATGTTCTCCATTCGTTATCAATTGAACAATAGTATCCCTATACTCTTTAATTTTCATCATCTCAAGTAGTGGAACAGACATTTTTACCTGGGACAATGCCTGAGTGAAATCAAAAGAGGAACTCTCCACCTTGACAGTCTTCTTTAATTCTGGCACTTCTTTTTTCTTTTCTTCTTTTTCTTTTTACTGGACTGGTCAGGCATCTGTATTTCTCTATTTAATTCCCTTACTTCCTCCTTTTGGCCTGGTTTATGTTCAATCTTATCATGCTGCTTGTTTTCTGGCTTCTTTACAATTTCTTGTGTTGCCTTTTGATCTTTTATAAAAATTCCCCTAGGAACCCCATCTTGCTCATTTACTTTTATGTTTCTCAACCAGTATTGACTTTTGGCTTTCTCAACTGCAGCAACAGTGATCCTTTCTATTTCATCCTCAGTAAGTCTCCTCACATTGCATTGAGCAGGCGCTGCAACATGATGTAGCTCTGTGTAATCTTCATCATAATTATAAAAAATTTGTTGTTCGGCCATATGGACATTATACTTCTGATTGGAGACATCATATTCATAGCCTTCATCCTCTGAAGATGAGTTTCTTTCCTTAGCATGGTGAAAAACATTTGAAGTCAAATATACAGTGTGATCTCCATTATTTTCCCTCAGAATTCCTTCTTCTTGCATCCTTTGAGCTACAACACAATAGTCTAGAGAATGTGGCTGATTACAAACTTCACAAAAATAATTACTACTCACCATGTAAGTTCCCTTCTTGCTCAATGGATCAGGGGTCTCTCTATTTTTGGGTCTGGCTGATATATGTTTCCCATCTTTCCAGACTGTATTGTAAGGCATATCATGCAGTCTTGGCATTTCATTTATGTTCTCATTTCTGTATGTATTCTCTTGTCTATACTGATAATTATTGTTTTGCTGAGGAGGCCTCAGGTTGTCTCTTTTACTAATTATACTAGCAGTCTTCCTATTATTTTCAATTATCAATGCAATCTTCTGTGCTTTAGCCAGACCTCTTGGAAATCTATTTCTCAGTTTGTACCCTATTTTGGGATCAAATGCATTTAAATAAACACTTAAGGCTATAGAATCTGGAAACCTTGATCTAGGAGCTACCTTAGTCTGCAATTTGTTAAATCTTTGATTGAAATCATAAACTGAGTCATTTTGATTTTTTTGAATCCTCATCAGTTCATGAAGAGTTGCATCTGGTGCATTTATATTTCCATACTTCTCTAGGAATCAATCTTGGAACACTTGAAGAGAATTAATTGAATATGCTAGCAAGTTGTTAAACCAATCCCTAGAATCTTTAATAAGTGACATCATAAATAGCCTCATGTGCAAGTCTTCATATGGCATACCTATATCTTGAATGAGCACATTGAAATTCCTTAGATGTTCTTCAGCAGTGACTGCATTGCTCCCTGTAAACATGGGAACCAAACCTCTCCAGCTGCTATCCATAGGGTAAGGGCATAGATAGAATCCTACCAAATCAAACTATCTGATCATTGCTGCATATTGGTGAGGGGGAGGGATAGGTGGATATTGATATTGATGCATAGGATTATTATATTGTGCATTATGCTGAGGGATGTGATGCTGACCAGGAGGTGGATGCATATTCGCATGCTGTGTGGGAATATAAGGGGGATTACTTGGTTGCTTAAAGTGATTCCCACCCTGATTGTAAGGAGCGTTCTGTTGATTAGAGGGTCCTACACTATGATCACCCTGCTTGTGAGGTGGAACATACTTTGAGCCACCAGCCGTTTGATCAGCAATTTGGGCTTTCTATAATTTAGCCTCCAACTCCTTTATCTTTTTCTCTTGTTGTTCGAACTGTGCCCTTACTTCCTCAGGAAGCTCATGATTAGCAACCATATTCTGGTTATTCTTCATCTTCTGATCATATTCATGCTGAATTTTGAGTTGTTCAGGCTCAAGTCTAGCTTCAAACTCAGCCTATTTCTTAGCTTCAAGCTCAGCTTGCTTCTGAGGATTATAAAATGGATTTAATTTCTCCTCAGGGGTACATAGTTCTGCACTTGAATAGTCCTTCCATGTATCATAGCGATCTTCTTTGTCTCTACCTGTCAAATACATATCCTCATTTATCTTTTTTCCTTTATCAACATTGTCATTCTTATGAATCCACTTACTACTGTCAGTAGGAGCTCCTGCATGACCTCCCTTGTATTGAGATCTTCTTCCATTCATGATGAATAGCTGCAAAAAATTATGTCAGAGTCACCACTCACTTTTATCAAAAATGAGAAAAATGTTCAATATTTCTTATTCCCAACGGAGTCTATTCACGATTTCTAACTCTATGATTAAGGCTTTGATTTTGATTATTCCCCAGCAAAGTCACCAATTTGTTAGCTCTCAAAAACACAAGTTTGAACCATGAAAGGTTGCCAAGCTTTCACAACATTTTAGGGTAACAAAACAAGGCTTGAAACAATCAAACCTTCTACTCTTCAGGTGCTGCTAAACCCAGGCAGGTGTACCTCTTTGAATTATGCAGACTTATCTTATAATTATCTTTTAAAAGTAATTTGTCCACAATGGAAATTTGAGGTGAACAAATGAAATTCAATTTTAACATAGTGACAATATTCTAATCTAAATCCTAAATGCTCAATTTAAAGATATAAAGAAGTTGAATGAATTCAAAATAACAAAGTGCAGAGACTAGTGCCTTGTTGGGTATGCAGAGTCAAATGAGATCAAGATAAGCAACACTTTCTGGAGAAGACACAAATTATCTGGCATATGTTTTGTTTACAACTTGTATAAACATGCAACAATGTGACTACTAAGTTCTACTTCAATAATCCAAAATGAGTTTCTCTAATTACTATGATCAATAAAAAGATTTAATCTTTGCTTGAAAGAACCAGTTGATTGATCACACAAATACATCAAATGTGTATCGATAAATCAAACATAAACTTGTTATGTTAATTTAAACAACCAGAAAAATCATTCATGGAGACATCTTAGTAGTATTTTTCACTTCAATTCAACAGATAATTGACACCAGAGAAATGTAGCAACATCAACTAAATCTCATAAATACCTCCTTTGTGAAATCATGCAATAATAGCCTCTGGTCTGATAATTTTATTCTACTCTATATCTACTTGCAGTATATCTAAAATCTAATTTCTGGTGGTAATTAACAACTACAACATGCTTATTTATACACCAGCATGAGAAAAATATCAAAATAAAATATTATGTCGGCCCTCCACAAGATTCAAACTCAATTCAAGTTGGCTAGCAACGCTCTCCAAGCATTCAACATCTCAGCCACAAGATTTTGGAATTCTGTTTTTACCAGTAGAATAGTTGGCCAGACGCAACATATCGTCCTGCTGAAGGCAATTCACTCGTTACCATAACATGCTCTGTGATTCGCGTTCACCGTGACCACCCATTTGTTACATCGAAGTCACGAAGTATCGCCTCTGTTTCATTATAGCCTTAGGCAGTCGGTGAGATGTCATACAGATTTCACTTCGCTTCACCGAAAGTCCTTCAGTACCCGTAGGTCGCTATGACACCATGCTTGTTACATCGAGGCCACATAGTAGTCTTTCATTCATTTGTGCTTCACCATAACACTCGAGTATCGTGGAGACCCCACACTGACCGCTTTAAGTTTCACCGAGAGACAAAAATTCATTTCCCAGTCACCGAGACATCCTGCACGCTATATCGAAGTTGCAAAATTTTCCCATGTTCCTTTGTTGTAACATTGTGGAATTGAGGAGACCACATACCGAGATCAATATGTCAGGCTGAAAGGCACTCATTATATCTAAGTCACCAGAACTTAAGAAATCTCCCGCCGAACTTCACATTTCATTCTATCTGCTTCGCTATAGATCATAGATATCAGGGAGACCTAATGGAGAAATCACCCCGTCCCACCGAAAGCCTCGAGCCATAATATATCACCAAGACACCAATGCACCCATATCGAAAGAAAAGATTTGTCCAATGTATGTCGTTGTAGCCTATCACACTTGGGGAGACGTTATATAGAGTACACAATGTTTCACCGAAACACCCCGAGCACATACCAATTCGCCAAGACAATTCAGAACTCCCGCCGTAGATCCTTCATCGTATTCCATCGGCGAGACTGAAGGTCACTCACCGAGACCCTATGGTGAATTAGCCAGGTCTAGCCAAAGATAATCCATAATGCGCTTGTCGCTGAGACACCCTAATTTCAGTAAGACACTAGCCCGACCGTTTGACTCCCGCCGATGGATCCTCTCACATGCACAAGTTGGGGAGACAAAAAAAACTCGGTGAGACCCTATCCCAAAAGCCATAAGATATGCTGACAGGAGCCTCCACGGTCGCCTAAACAATATGGATGTAATGTCGATAACTGCCAACAAACAAATGCTAGTCACCACAATAGAGAACATGTCATGCGAAAAACCACCTGCAAGAAAAATCCATTCGCTATGACAGATAATAAGTCTTGCCGATAGGCAACACAGACTTATTGCAAGCAGAAGAAGCACAACGGGTCAAGGAGACAAGAATGAACCTATGTCGATATGGACCCAGACATGAAAAATTCACAACATGATTGATTCAATGGGACAATATGGCAAACTATAGATGAAAAATGCATATGGTCAGACCAAAACTAGAAGCTTATGAATGAAAACTTATGTAAAAACACCATATTTTTATAGTTCTAATAGTAGGGAGGCCTCATTGAGAGTCTTGCCGACCCGATAGGGTCTCAACAAAGAATGCGGAGCTTAGGTAGAGAAAAATGTGTCGAGGTGACATCAATATACCTTCGCCGATAGAGGATGAGAAGAGTTCGCCATGTTGTCTAGCTAAACACGATTGTCGTGGCGACCACAGAGATGATATCGGTATGCTTTTTTGGGCTTGATAAGAGCTCTCATCGACTGTCACATGTTGTGACAATAGTTTCAAAGGGGATAATTGCATTGGTGAGACACTTCCAGTTTCTCATCGAGATGCAATTTTGATCAAAGGAGCTTTTGACCGTCCAAAGAATCCACATGGAGTGAACCCGACCAATCGGGGAGATCTGAAAGCAAGCCATGGCAGTCTGAACAAGATGAAGAATGTCAACGGAATGAATGCAACGCGTATCTATTCTGAGCTTGGGGCATTCAAAGCGCTCGTCCGAAGAGGTTCAAGGAGGACACAAGGATCATAAATGAATGTGGTGGTTGCAGAAGATCAGAAGGCTTCTTCGGGGAATGTTTCTTCACTGACATAGGCAACAAGATGGACATGCAACAACGTAACATTAATTTCAATCAAAAGATCTCAGGATAGATCTATCTGGAAGGGAGATATTTTTGTAAGCCCTAAGGGGCCAACATCTTTTTTATATAACGATTTTTTTTCCTTTTTGTAAACAGTTCGGGAGTATGCTCTTCTGAAGTCTATGACCCTTTGGCAGCCCTCTCTCAAACTAGTAGAATTCTGTAACTCAGTTTATAGCATGATGTATAAGGTTTTCTTTGGTGACTATTGATGTTCGGATTTCCATCTTGTCCTTGCATAGTGTTGTGCATTTCAAGTTCATGATCAAGTTATTTTTGTGAATTTCTTTCATTCCTTCCTTTGCAAAAGTACCATTATACAAATTACAAATTGTGTTCATTTAGTCACACATAGATTTTGATTTGTGAAAATATTTCTTTCCTCTCCGGAAAAAGTGTGTGAAATGTTAGTGCAAGGCTTACAAGGTTTTATGTGTAATCTTATGTTCATCGATAGTATTCAAGTGCAAATTGAGTATCTCATTGTTCTTATCAATTCGGTGTATCACCATAGTGTATTTTTTATTTTATTCATTCCTTCTCCCTTTACCTTATAGAGATCAATAGTTTAGGTGGTACCCAGAGGAAGTCAGCCTTCTCCGAAGGTTCATTTCAATTTCAGGTGACCCACAGCCTTGAAATGATCCAATGTTTCACTAGAAAGCTCAGTTTTTGTAAACTTTGCATAGGGTGCATTTCTAGGTGACAACACACACCTCAAGAGAAGTGATCTAAATTAGATCCAAAAGCACATAAATGAATCATTTTTGGTTATGGTGAGATTGTAAAAGTTTATAAGCTTTAGAATCCTCTAACCCATAAAATAATATTTTCTATAGATGTGGTTTTTAGGGAATTTAGAAATTATTCAAGAGAAGAACAACATATGGAGAAATATAAGAAAAAGATAGTGCACTTTGAGAAACATATTGAGAAGAAGGAAGATGGACATCTAGAAGAATAATTAGATAGATCTAAGGATGTAGAATAAAAAGAGGTTATAGATAAATTAGAGGATGTATAGGATGAGCATATACAAGAAGAAGTATATCCATTTACACCTACCTTGAGGAGGTCTACAAGGAAACAAAATCTAGTTGATAGGTATAGCCCATCCAATTACTATTGTGTATTTTAATTGTTGAGTATTGTTGATGCACCTAGATCTTTTAGGGAGGCTCTCTCTTGAAAGGAATGTGAGTCTTGGTTGCAGACAATGCAAGAGGAGATGATGGCTTTGGATAGTTGTGACACATGGGATCTTGTTAGTTTTCCCAAAGGAATGAAGCCTATTGGTTGCAAGTGCGTATTTAAAAATAAATTTGGTGTAGATGGTCAACTAGATAAATACAAGGCCTGATTAATGGGTAAGGGAAACTCCCAAAGAGAGGGAGTTGTTTTTGGTGAAATTTTCTCTCTTGTTGTCATATTAAATTTTATTAGTGAAACATAGAAAAATAGGATAGGTGATTTCCCAAAATAGAAAACTAGATCCAAAGAGGGAAAAGGGGTCCTATTCTTCTATTTTCCTTAGGAAATGAGATCCACACCATGAAATGACAATCAACCTCAATGAGAGGGTATGTGTAGGATCGTCATGGAAAAAATAGGCCCTTAAAAGTGGCAAAAAATTTAGAAAAATTAGAGTTAGGAAACTTGATGTAAAAATTTGAATAAGTTAACTATATTATTTCAAAAATATTTAAGATTAGAATCTATAGCAAATTGAATGTAGTTTCTAAACTACTAGGTTTTTTTTTTAATTATTTGGTGAAAATTTGAAATTTCAATGCAATAGTACTTTAAATTTTAGGGAAAAAATAAGAAATAGGTGTCTATCGACCACCCTAACCACAATAAAATGATAATTTTTTTATAACATTTTAGATATAAGTAGACGACTCATGTCTCAATGTGATACATATTTTTTTGTAATTTTTCTAAGTAAATAAGTAATTATGAATTTTTTATTACAACTTTTAAAATATATAAAATTTTGTACGTTTGACCACCTTAACTTGGTCAAAACCTCATGAAATTCAAATATTTTTTAATCATATAGTATGTGAAGCATAGAATGTAACACATGTTTCAAATTCAAAAAATATGATACCATTTGTAAGCTATAGATGTTTCTCAATCAACCTATCAATCAGGACTTTAGTCGTAATTCAAATAGAAAATGAATAATAATTATTTATTAAATTTAAAGTAAAGCATAATTTATATTGGTGGAAAGCTGAGAATCTCCTTTAAAAACCCTTTTTGTTTCATCAATTTTGGGTAAAAAAAAAGTAATCAGCCACATACCCTACACATACTCATCATATCACCACTTTTTGGCCCATCATGATCCTGCACATACCCGAGAATCAAGTTAAAATGTGATTATGCAATTTTTTCTTTTATTCTAAGATGGGGGCCTAAGCTATATAGCACTTTGGGGAGAAATATTAAAAATAGCAAAAAAGTCCAAATTGTCATCTATAAAGTGCATTTAGAAGCTTAAACATAAAACTAATGGAACCTATAGGATTAAGGGAGAATCTATCAAGGATAAAATTTGTGTACCTCTCACAAAAAGTGCTTTTTCAAGGCTCACTAAGAACTTATTTTCCCTATGGTGAATAGGTCCTGGCTAGGGTTCCTAAAAAATGCTTTTTGGGTTCTCTTCTACTATGTCTACACTCCTAGATTCCAAGCTTTCAATTTTGGATAGCCAAAAATAAATTCTATAGAGGATTTTTTGTGATTTGACATTTTTTCTTGCAACTTTGACTACTTTGCAACTTTCTTCAATGTTTCCCTTCAAAGGATCTTCAATCGAAAACCTACAATCATAGATCAAAGAGAGAGAAAAAATTGTTTGATAGGTGAATGTGGTTTTTCCTTAGTCAAACCCCATTTTGGTTGAAAAGGAGAAAATTGGGTGTCTGCTCTTTCACCTTTAGGGTTTTGGACCTAAAAGGAAAGAGGAAATTTTCACACTCTTCACTCAAGAACAAATCCTTAAGATTTCAAAGCAAAGGAGATTGAAATCTTGCAAATTTGTTGTCTTGAAGGTTGAATGATATCTAATGAGGGGTTCACCACCAAGTTTAGACTTGGAAAAGACAATTCAATGCAAGTTATGAGACAAAACCCTAATTGAATGCAAAGTAACTCTAAATGACCTAGAAAGAGGAACAAAATGTAACATAAAACTATGAAGTAGAAAGTGTGCACCTGGGAGACTGAAGAATGAAGAATGGAGGTCTGGAATTCTATAAAATCTATTGTGAATGTTGATTGAGACTCATTCAACAAGATGGACGAATTAGTCCAGTTTTTGGGAAAATGTGCAGATACAGGTTTCAACCAAAAGGGTATCTAGATCTATGAAAATATATGTTAGGTTTGTATAGTGGGACTCATTCAACAATAGTGTTGAATCAATCCAATTCTACTTTTTTGGAAATTTTGAATTGGATTTTGTTCCTCTCGGTCTGCTCTACTCTTTTTGACTAGTTTCTAGATTTGAAACTACAAATTGTCAGGTATGTAGACTTTCTCCAAGCTTCTCCAAGGCTTGAAGACAACTTTAGGGATTTGAAAATTTTTCTCCAACTTTTCTTCTTGACAGATATGCAACCTAACCATGCAAATCACACACAAGAAAAGGGAAAAAATGTTGTGTGGTTATGAAATAGGGGTTTACCTTGGTCAAACCCCTTGTTGGTAATTAAACCTTGAAATGAAAGAAAATATGAAAGGATAATGATGAATGAACACATAGAAATGTTGCAACTCACCAAACCCTAGCAATAAGGTGTTTTAAATATTCTTGAAATGGCTACAATGGATGTGGTTCTTGACACTTTCTTGAATGGTGTTGATCTTGAATGCAATGCTTGCTTGAATCATAAACTCTACATCACAATTATTAGCACAATAACAAACATGAAGAATGAAATCTTTGAGATGATGATTGACACTTGAAAAATACTCTAAAATGCTTGATAATCTTCCCTTGAAATTCCTTGAATACTATTGTGAATGCTTAATGATCTCTTGTGAACTTTCTTGAATGTTAAATGACTTGTAAACTTGCTAGGTGAGAATATGAGTGAAAGAACCTTATATTTATACTCAATTATGCAAGAATTATTGAAATTACAACACTACAAGCCAACATTAGATCTAGAAGAATAAAATCTTGCTAGAAATTTGAATTAAATTTGAATTTTGGTCAGACATGACTCATTCAATCAAGGTGGTGAATGAGTCCCACCAGAGATAATGAATGGGACCAAAAATGAAAACTGCTTAGAAATGTGTGAAACCTACATCAGAGCCAAAAATACCTAGGTGGGACTCATTCTCCCAAGGTGGCGAATGAGTCATAAACACTAAATCTAGGCCACACAAGCTAGGAACACCTGAATTATGATTGGTTACTAATTGGTGTTGGGATTATTCTTGAAAAGATGCAATAAATGAGGCTTGTGGATGCAAAATAAGGCCAATTAAAGTATAAGAAAGCCCAATTATTAATGAAATTCCTAGAGAAGTGTGAAAGTGTATTAAAACACTTTACAACACTCCAAATAAGGGAATATTAAGGTTTATTATGATTAAAATTATATTTATTATGCTTAATTAATTGATAAAACCATAGAGAAGGGTGAAAGTGTGTTACAACACTTCATAGCACTTTAGTAAGGCACCATGAAAATTTATAAGCTCACAAGGGTAGGCCCAAGACCTAATGTGAATGTTTTACCCACATTACAACACTAAATCAAGGCAACATTAATCCAAAATCCACAAGGAGGGCCCAAACAGGTTCAAAAATGAAAAGGGATACATTTTGCTACACTACATTTAGTCCCTACTTTAGTGAGAGGATGAATTTGCTTCAAACTCACACTAAAGTAGACAATCATGCATCAAGAGGGGTTCAAATATACCAATGCTAGCAAGATGAGACAACAATGATCAAGAGGTGTGATCAAGCCCCCAAGATCAAGATCCCATGATAAACCAACATAAGCACAAATGAACACACACGAGAATGATATAAAGAATGATGATAAGGAAAAATCATATACACTACCAAAGATTTAAAAGAAAAGGAAACATGAAATAAAAGAATCAAATCAAGCTTCAACCATTTTTCCATCATGATGTGGATCAGATCTAGGTTGTTTTTCCAAAAAACATATACTCAAGTTCTGAGGTGACAGTACTCCTAGCTGTCCACCAGGTGAGAAGTCCTAAAAGGTCAGAAACATACACTCATGGTTG
Organism: Sequoia sempervirens; assembly: GCA_007258455.2. Taxonomy (NCBI): domain Eukaryota; kingdom Viridiplantae; phylum Streptophyta; class Pinopsida; order Cupressales; family Cupressaceae; genus Sequoia; species Sequoia sempervirens. The sequence goes on along the minus strand of VDFB02256132.1, from coordinate 150,386,958 downwards.
GTATTCTCTCTCTCACACACACAAGTGGCTATGGGTAAATTCATGCCTCAGATTGGGCTTCCCACTCAAACCATACCAAAGTTATACCTCCTAATAACTTTAGTAAGATGCCACAAAAAATGATTTTTGAGCTTCATGAGACAAGAAAAACTTCGTATGCTTGGAGCTCATGAAGAAATAGGATGGCTCCATAGGCATGTAAGATGTGTTATGCAAGGTGGCCATATAAAATAAAAAAAAATTCAAAAATAGGAAATGTTCAAATGAGTCTTGCTTAGTTCATGCGAGGTATTTCACTTAGGGAACATTGTGCCTAATATCTCCAAGAGAGGACCAATCAAAGAATAGAAAATTTGCAAATTAGGGGATGTAGTGTGTCACATCAAGACACTAAGAGGAATGTAATATGCTAAGAGAGTCACGCTCTTGAATGAAATCACACCCAATGTCATCCACAAAGTGACAAATGCATTGTATGAAGTAAGAAGGTTGCACTAAGATCTAAGAAAAAGGAAAATGCAAAAGAATAACGTCAATGTATGCCCCCACTTTAAATAAATTACTAAACACCATACTATGAGAAATTACTTTAAATTAGCAAATGAAAAATGAAAACAAGAAAGAAGACATGAGAACCAACTTGTAAATCCCTATGGCAAGTCATATGTTTCCAAGTAAAGTTGTGTCATGCGAGAGAAAAAGAAAAGAGAGGGGTTGCCCCCAAAATGAAAAAACCAAACAGAAAAGTGATCTATGGATTGGGGTCAGTATGTTATTTGATGCAATGTTTTTAGAGAGCATGGAACTGTCGTCGTCCCCCAAATACACATAGAATTAAAAGAATGTGAACCAACAATTTTTGTTGTCTATGTACTTCTCTTGCACTCTTAGGGTTTTTCACCTAAAAGGCGAGAGATAGACCCAAAAATTATGGTGGTTCACTCAAAATAAGGAATGTATGATGTAATTATGACTAAATTCAATGATCTATATGTAGCTAATTGATAGAATTGATTGATTATGAATGCAAAAACTAATGAAATTTGCAATGTTTGAAAACACGGTGTGATATGCAGAAACAAGCCAGAAACATAAACAAATGCAAACAAAATTGAATGAGACTGAAAAACGTGCACTTGGAGATAAAATGATGATGTTGGAAGATTCTAGAATTTGGAAAAATTCATTGCTGATGACTAGTGAGACTCATTCACCACTAATGGCGAATCAATCTTGCTTCTAGTAAACTTTGCAAGAACTAGTTTCTGACTGTCAAGAACTGAATTATGATGAAATCAACTTTTCCATCCTGTAGGTGGGACTCATTTTCCACTGATGGTGAATCATTCCTCCTCTAAAATTCTACAAATTTTGGGGTCAAGTTTGTGGGTCTAGATCTACACTTGTCTTCTTGTCGGGTTGATGGAGTCAAATCTGCCGAAAACTGGCTAAATGTTTTTGATAAAGGAAAAAATGGGTTTTACAGCGACCCAAAACCACAAAGTTTACAACAAAAGATAGGAAAGGAAAAAAAATCCAATGAATAAAATAGGTTGCTATAAAAGAAAAAACCAGAATAACCAGCAACCAGCCAAAAAAAGCCACGAAGGACAATAAAAAAGCCAGCCAAAACGCAGACCAAAAAACTAGCAACAACTAATCTAGAGTCTTCAGAACAATCTCAGTCTCGGCCTCAAGATCCTGCATATCCTAGACACCCTTCTTGAAAGTTTGAATCATTTGTGGCATTGGGGGTGCCTTCCTTTTCAGATTAGCCCTGGTTCTTTTCGAAATCCCAATGTTCTCTTCCTGGTTTTTATGTTTCACCTCTTCCAAATCAACAACCAAGGACCCTTGTTGAGCTTTATCGAGTTTTCAATCATAGTGTTGATAATGATTACATTATGTCTTGCCATTCTGTTATTCTATTTAGTAATTATCTTCATAACATTTTTTATTTTTTCCAAATCAATTTATATCCTTCTGTCCTTACCCGCATTGTCCTAGATCTCTTTACTATCTATGTTTTCATTATGCTCTTCAACCTTCTTGCATAACTCAGAAACCTTAGCTCCTACCTCTTCCAATTTACTCTAAAGGGCCCAGTTTTTTATTTTTAGGTCATTAATTTCATGAAAGACCCATTTTGACATTTTGAAATGGTCCACAACATTACTCCTAGCTATGCCTAGAAAGTCAACAAAAGGTTCCCTATCAGGATTGAGAGTACTTTTAGTAGGGTCAGAGGCTCCAGGGGACCCAGTTCTAACATCTTTGTCCATCAACGGGACAACAGAGGAAGAATTATTATTTGCGCTAGAGTCCTCAGAATTAGGAGAGTCTTCAGAATATGAAACAAGGTTTTTGACAAGGAAATTCTTTCCACCACCTTTGGCTATTGGAGTAGAGCTTCTAGGCTCAAAAGCAAGGAAAACTTTAATAGACTGGGGGTTATGGATTTGGTTTTTCTTGCCAATCTTGACAGCTAGCAAATCCAAGACCATCCTTGTTAGACTCGTATTAGGGTTGTTCCCTAAAGAACTAGGTTCAGTGTCATCCTCCTAAGACACTGAAGAGGCATCCAGGTTAGCAGAGGCCAAAATATTTTTGAAATGTTCAAAAATTAACCTTATCAGACCAGTATGTAATATAGGATATCTTTTAGGGTTTTTCTTATGGTCTTCTAGGCTCTTTCTTAAGGAACATAGTAAATAGTAGGGGAGAGAAACCCTGACCTTATAGCAAAAATTATTTAGCAAGGAAAAATGATAGTCGTAGACCCTAGTGAACTGACCATCCAGGGTGATATATTCCATAATGACACAAATAAATTTTCTCCAGAGAGATTTAATGGTGTCGGCCTCGAAGTAACTGTTGGAAACTTTCACAACTTCTAATTTTTCCTTGTCTTTCTTCAGAAATTTGACCACTGCTTCATTAGAGAAATTCCTGTCCTGAAAAAAATTTGTGTCCTTTAGTGGACATACCAGTCACTTCAGCAATGAGATTTTCACCAAGCTTAACTTTCCTACCGAAAAGGGTAATTTCTCCATTGTCCCAATTCTTTTCAAAAAGCTTTGTAGCTTCCTGATTTGACCCATGGAGTTTTTCTAGAAAAGGGAGTAAACCCCCACTTTTAACTTTTTTCCACGCTTCAGCGTTTCTTGTGTAGATCTCGAAGTTTTCTAGCTCAACTCTTTTTCTATCTCCCATTTTAGCAAGCATAGTAATGCAGAAAAAGACAAAATTTTGGTTCAAAATGGTCTTTCCAAACCTGTGAGCCCACAAAGCATGCCGAGCAAGCTTACAAGACAAGATAATTAGGTTGGCCCCATGCAATCTAATGATAGTCATGTACTTACCCCATTCTATCATCATTATTGAGGTAACAGGCATCTTTCCCATGTGACGCATCATAGTTCAATAAAGCTTGGACATTAACACCTAAATCATTGATATTCAACCATGTGTGTTGTCCTTTACTTTTAACCCCTTCAGTTTCAAAAAAGTATACCACAACATTGACTTCTCTATAGACATGGGATATCTTTATATTATCAAACTTAGCTAAGGTCGAAATAGCATCATCAATCCAAGGCTTTATAGTCCATGAGGGGGGGGGGCTACCTAAAATACATTCAATAATATTTTTTGAGTCCCCTTCAAGCCATAGGGTTTTAAAATTTAGACTATGAGACAAATTTATTACATGAAAAGCACCGACAACCTCAACTAAGTGATTGGTTTGTGAGCCAAGGGGGGTAGCAATTTCACCTAGAAATTTTCCAAAAGAATCCCTTATAACACCGCCACATCTCGCCGCCCCAGGGTTGCCTTTAGCTGCCCCATCAAAGTTGGCTATGATCCAACTGTTAGTCAAAATAGTCCAACAGATACCCTCCCTGTCCTTCTTAGCATGTGTAGGAGCACATGAAATATCATAACTAGTTTTCCATTCCTTAGCAATCTTAAGATCATAGGAAGAACAAGCCACTTTCTCAGTGTCACAATCCTGCTAGGGGATTGCATTGAAATTTTCTTTTATTAATCTGATTATTTTATCAAACACAATGACCTCTGAATATTCCTTATTTCTATAAATTCTATTTTTTCATTCTTTCCATAAACCCCAGGCCACATGAGGGAAGGAAAAATCCCACAACTTCTGAAGTGTTGGGTTGTGAGTGGGGGCTTTCCATTGAATGGAGAAGTCTTCAATTGACAAGGGGAACACCCAAGATAATTGCCAGTAACAAAGAATTTTTTCCAAAATTGAGGTAGCAAATGGACAATGAAGAAACAAATGACAAACTGACTCAACATCCATCTTGTAGAGATAACATCTATTAGGTATTTGAAAACCTCGCTTACAAAGATTAACAATTGTGACCACTTTGTTTTGAAGTAGGATCCAAAAGAAGATGTTGACTTTAGGAACCAGGTGTTTGATCCATGCATTCGACCAGAAAAGGGGGGGAGCCTGGGTAGAAGACAACCTGGTAAAAGCTGACGACATAGAGTAGTTGCCCAAGGGTCAATCTTTACAAACAAGACAGTCTTCTTTTTGGTCATGGAAAAGTCTAACAGCCAACAGGGATGATTGAACATGAGCCAGAACCTGACTAACAAGACACAGATCCACCCATTTTCCATTCTTCCAATAATATTTAACATACAAACCAAACAGAGCTTTACAAATCTCAGCCCACCCGCGAAAAAGTTCAATTTTGGCAAGGGGCTCCTTGAACAACCATTTATCATCCCAGAATCTAAATTGGTTTCCACTCTTAACATGCCAACCCATTCCTATATCAACCACTTTTCTACCAACAATTAGGTTATTCTGACATGTTGAGCCTCTGGGTAGAAGATGGGATTCCATCATGATTATAAGAGATCTATTATTCTCCAAATATTTGCTTGTCAGGATATCAGTCCATTCCCCTGAGGTCGAAAATAGTCTCCAAATTTGTTTAGCTAGAAGAGTCTTGTTAACCATCCTGATTTTTCTAAGACCTAAACCACCAACCTTTTTAGGTCTATACACCAGATCCCACCCTATTAAATGCAACCTTTTTCTTTCTTCAACACCCGACCAAAGAAATATTTTTTGAATCTTTTCAATAGCATCCATAAACTTGGCAGGGATTTTAAAAAGGCTTAAAGCATAAATTGAAAGATTCTGAAGAGTAGCTTTGAGGAGCTGTAATTTACCAACTTGACTTAGCAGAGCTCCTTTCCATCTAGCAAGCTTCTTGCTAAACATCTCAACCAACGAAATCCAAAAGGAATCTAGGGGTTTGAGGCTTAAAGGTAAACCAAGATAGGTGGCAGGTAAAGACTCGACCCTACAACCTAGGATTCTGACAATTTTATTCTGTCTATGTTCAGGAGTATTAAAGAAGAAGAGAGATATTTTTTGTTTGTTAATCAGTTGGCTAGATGCCCTCCCATATCCATCCAATATATTTTTCAAAGTATTTCCCTCCAAAATAGTATATTTTCCCATGAGCATGGTATCATCAACAAAATGTTGATGAGAAAAAATAAAATTACTAGAAGATGGTTTAAGACCAACAAGGGATCTTAGATCTATCATCCTTTTCAAATTTCTTCCAAAAATTTTAGCCATAATAGTAAATAAAATATGAAAAATAGGATCTCCATGTCTTAGACCTCTGGAGCTTTGAAAGAAAATCAAGGGAGATCCATTAACCATAACAGAGATAGAAGCTATAGAAACAAGCTACTCCACCAACTGAAGAACCCTGCTACTGAACCCAAACACCTTTAAAATTTTAAACAAGAATTTCCATTCAACTCTATCATGTAGGCTTTCGATATATCAAGCTTTAAGAGGAAACCCTTAGTCTTTGACTCAACCACAGAATGTATATTCTCATGCATAGTGACTATTGAATCAAGGATCTATCTGCCAGGGACAAATCCATTCTGTTGAGGTGAAATCAGAGTTGGAAATAGAATTAAAAGTATGGAAGTCAAAACCTTCGAGATGATTTTGTAGATAGAGTTACAAAGGTTGATGGGTCTGAAAGCATCAAAGTCCACAACTCCAGTCTTCTTAGGAATAAGTACCAGAAAAGTAGCATTTAACTCTTTTAAGAGACTTCTAGAACCAAAAAATTCTTTGACAACATTAACCAGATCCTCTCCAACAATCTCCCAAAACCATTGAAATAAGAACATAGGAAACCCATCAAGACTCGGAGCTTTACTCCCTTCAAAGGAAAAGACAGCCTTCCTAACTTCCTCACTAGAGGGAATAATAGTCAACATAGAGTTATCACCCTGATTAATCACATTAGGTATAGCCTCTATCAAATGATCCTGATCATTTTAATTATTTTCCTCATTCTCAGAAAGAATATTTTTGAAGAGAATAATAGCTTTCCTTCTAATATCCTCCTCCTCATATCAGTTACCATTAGCTTCAATAAGAGAGATTATGTTAACCGCCCTATATTTTGAGGCCGACAAGTGAAAGTACCTAGTATTTTTGTCACTTGCAGATAACCATAAAGCTCTAGATCTTTGTCTCTAGAACTCCTCTTCTTTAAAAATGATGGCATGCATCTTAATAAGGAGCTCGTTCTCTTTTTCCTTAATATCATTCAAATATCCTTCCTTATGAATTTTATTTTGGACCTCCCCCAACTCCATCTAAAGATCAGATTTAATCCTAAAAATGTTACCAAAGGACTCTTTTTTCCATTTTTTTAAATTGAATTTAACTTCCCTAAGTTTTTTGGAAACTCTAAACATAGTTGTTCTAGAGATATTAATGTTCCACCATTTCCTAATTTCCTCTTTAAAAAGAGGATGGGAAAGCCACATTTTTTCAACTTTGAAGGGGATATTTTTCTTTATCTTTAAAGGATCCGTAACAAAACTTATGGGAAAATGGTCAAATCCAATCCTAGAAAGGGCTTTAAGAGAACAATAATAGTTTAAGAACCATTGGTCAGAAATTAAAGTTCTATCTAATCTAACCTGGATTAGATCCATACCATTTATGTGATTTGACAAGGTATAGGAAGCACCCTGTAAATCCATATCAATCAATGCCTGATTATTGATAAAGTTCTAAAGATCCTCCTTACTTTCTGCATTGATTTGGGATCCTCTAAATTTTTCTTCATTTAGTAAGGGAGTATTAAAGTCTCGCATGACAACCCAAGAATCACTGTTAAAAATCCTTCGAAAAGTAGCCAACTCCAACTAGAAAGATTTTTTGGTGCCTTTTCCATTGTGAGTATAGATATTTGATTGAATCCAGCTAAAATTGTCCCTAATGTGGGTGAATCTAGTAGCAATATGGTTTGATCCTTCCAAAATTGGACCCCCTTTAATTATGTAACTATTCTAGAAAGTGGCAATACCTCCTGAATCACCATTTGAGTTATTGCCATGTATACTATAGTACTGAAATAGTTTCATCTTTTCCACTTTTTCCTTCAACATTTTAGTTTCCTGAATAAGGAGAATATTTGGCTTATGATCTCTAAAAAAATTGCACAGAACATCCTACTTATGGGGATTATTAAGTCCCCTGATATTCCATGACATGATTTTCATGATTTTCCAGGGGAGTGGAGAAACTTCGGGATGGTTTTCTGAAAGCCATCCGCAATATCTTGAAAATTGTTATGCTCTCCTCTCCATTTTGTTGATTTTTTTCAATGAGAGTTTTTTGTTACTCCACAGTTTGCCTTGGATCTTCACCTTGTAGAGATACTACTTGGAGTACTCCAATGTTTATCTTTGTTCTTCTTTTTCTTGGATAAAATCTCCTCTCTATCAGTATCTTCTTGACTTTCCATTTCTTTACTAGATTCCCATTCCTTATCAGTTAGAAGACTTTTCTCTAGGGTAATGTGTCCATGAGGCCATTCAAATGATAGGTTGAATAGTCACTAGAAATTTTTGTAGCTTGGCCCTGATTATCATAGGAGTCCTTTACTAATTCCGGGGAAATAGGATCCATTAATGGATCTACACCCGAAGGAAAATAACCTTCTGAGGAAGGAAGCAAAAGAGGAATATTCAGTTCCAAGGAAAAACCCTAGATAGGTATGTCCTCCAAGCCCAGATTCCCTTCTATTTTCTTAGCTGGACTTGTCTCTTGGAATAAAAGACCTACATCTTGACTCTGCCTTTCTTCACCAACCACCTGCCCCACACTTACTTCTATTTCCTTAGTTATCAAGGTGTCCTCAAAATCCTTACGCTAGGGTTCCTGGGGAACCACACTCTTATTATCCATATCACAACCAACCTCTTTTAAGATACCATGAGTATTAGACTCTTTATTCTCTAGGAATTCCCCTTCTGATTTCTTTCTCCATATAGATTTTGAAGTTCCAACTGGCTTCTCCTTTTCTTTGATGGCATTTAAAGGACATTTCTTGGCCCAATGCCCAGATTTCCTATATTTGAAGCAAGCAAAAGGAATAGTTTCAAACTCAATAGCCTACGACTAGGATCCCAACTTCGAAAGAATCTCAACTAATGAAGGAAGGTCAGGAATCTGAGAAACCCCCACACATATTCTTGCAAATACCAGCCTCTTTCTAGAAGTTGTCATAGAGTCAATAGAAAGGAGCTCGCAAAAAGAGTTCGCTATGCCATAAAAGACATCTTCATTCCAATACTCCAGGGGGAGACCTGGGAGTCTGACCCACACTGGGACATTCTCAAAAATAGAATCTGATAAGTCTAGATTTGAGGACCATTTTTTAAGAGCCAGGGAGGATTTCCCTATAACCCATGGACTGCCACTTCTTACTGCCAAGATATCCTCCCTCCAAGTGAATTCTCCAAGCCTAAATTAGGGTTTAGTTGACTTGAATCACTTTTATGACTTTTTGAACACTTTCCAACACCTATTTATTTGAAAAATCTTCCTACAAGACCTCCAAACACATATGCAAAGAGGGGAAAAATGTTTAAGGGTTAGAGTATAGGGATTTTCCTTGGTCAAATCCCACTTTGGTAATTAAAACCTTGATAAAGAAAAGAAATGAAAACAAGAAAATAATGATGAATAAGTAACATGAAAGTGTCTTAAACTCACTCAATCCTTGTTGTTGAAGTTTGAAGATATGTCAATGGCTACTCCAAGATGTTTGTTAATTGCTTGATCAAATGATGCAATGATGCTTTGAATGCAAGAATGCTGATTGATGTTGAATGAGTGAATGAGATGAATGGGGGTTAAAATGGATGTAAAAAAACTTATTTATACACACTTATTCCCAAATAATCCAAGAATAGATCACAGGCTGACATAAGGTCTTAATGAATAAAAACCCGAAAGAAATTTGAATTTATTTTAAATTTTGTGCCAAGAGGGACTCATTCACCACCCATGGTGAATGGGTACCACTCAAGGCTTGCAAGTGAGTGTGAGGAATTAAATTTCTTTTAATGAGGTTTTTCAGGTGTGAATTCCTAAAAACAATTAATTAAGGCCTATAAGTCCATAAAGGGGCCAAACAAAGCATAAGAAAGGTGTAATTAGTGATGAAAAGCCTAGAAAAGCATGAAATCTTGTTACAAGACTTTACAAAACTTTGAAATAGGACTTGATAAGGAATAAAAAGAGAATATTTAGATGAATTATAATAAGAAGAGTCTAGAAAAGTGTAGAAATGTGTTGCAACACTTCACAATACCTTTACATGACATCATAATTTGAATATTCAGGACCTAATGTGAATGTTTAAGTTACATTGTAACATTAGATCTAAGAAAAATGAACCAAGGATCATAGGAAAAAGAGCTAAATAACCATGAAAATGTCAATGATCCATTTTTCTATGGTACATTTAGCCCCCACTTTAGTGAGAGGATGAACTTGCTTCAAACTCACACTAAAGTAACCATGCAAATCGAGAGGGATCCAAATGCGCTTATGCTAGCAAGATGAGATAACAATGATCAACAGGGATGATCAAGCCCCCAAGATGAAGATCCCATGGCAAATGAAACATAAGAAAAAAGGAACACGCAAGTGAAAGAGAGAAGGAAAGGACGAGGAAAAGAAAAAAGGTTTGATCAAGCTTCAATCATTTTTTCACCTAGTTGTGAATCAAATCTAGGTTGTTTGTTCAAAAAAGAATATGCATACTCACTTTGGGGCAACGAAAATCATGGCTATCCACTAGGTGAGAAAGACTAAAAGGTGAGAAACATACGCTCAGTTGGTATGCACTCACAAACACACACGTGTCTATGGGGAAAGTTGTGCCATGGAATGGGCTTCCTACTCAACCATATCAAATTTATACCTCCTGATAACTTTAATAACATGCTACAAAGGAAAATGTTAGTTCATGCTTCATGAGATAAGCAAAGATTTATATGCTTAGAACTCGTGAACAAACAAGATGGTACCATAGGAATGCAAGCTGTGTTATGCAAGGTCGCCATGTAAATGCAAAAATGTAAAATGTAAAAATGTAAAAAAAAAATCAAATGAGTCTTGTTAAGTTCATGCAATCTCTATAGCTTAGGGAACATTGTGTCTAATGTATCCAAGAGAGGACCAATCAAAAAATAGAATATTCACAACTTAGGGGATGTAGTGTGTCATATCAGGCCACTAAGAGGAATGTAATATGCTAAGATAGATCACACTTATGAAGGACATCACACCCAATGTCATCCACAAAGTGACAAATGCATCGTATGAAGTGGCAAGGCTACACTAAGAACCAAGAATGAAAATGAATAATGCCAATGTATGCCCCCACTTTAAAGTAGCGAAATGAAAAATGAAAAAAGAAAAAAGACATGAGAGCCAACTTGGAAAGCCCCTATGCCAAATCATACATTTCTGAGTAAGGCTGCTTCGTGTGAAGGAAAAGGAACAAAAGAAAGAGGGGTTTCCCCCAAAAAGGAACACACCAAACACATAAGGGATCTGTGGATTTGGGGTCAGTATGTTCATTGCTACAAGGTTTTTATGAAAGATCTTAGAACTATCATCATTCCCAAAATACATAGAACTAGAAGAATGACACGAAGAGAGCGAAAACAAAAGAAAAAGAAAGTCTATTTTGGGTCAACATGGAAGAGATGTTTCAGTCTCAACACTTTGCATCATCCCCAAAAGGAGAAACACAAGCGAAAAGAAAAAAAAAAGGAAAAATAAAAGGAAAAGCTTTTGGGTCAACATGAAGGAGACATTTCGGTCTTGATGCCTTGCATCATCCCCAAAAGGAAAAACACAAGAAAATACAAAGAAAAAGGAAAAGGAAAAGGGACCACATTAGGGGAAATTTACATAAAAAGTGGGCCTCCTAAGGATGACATCATCTACTTTTTAAGTTATCAAAAATCAACTAAAAGATGACATCAACCTGTACGGTGACATCATCCAAAATAAAAATAAAATTATTTATTTTATAAAATAAAACTTTCTAAAATCTTATGAATTAACTCATGATGGTTAATTTAACTCTACATATCCTATTGTATCTCACTCATCTTTCTAAATATAAAATATTCTATTTTTTTTTTAAATTTATATTCTTAAGTTCTATTATAGAAATTATTATATTTTTAAAAAAATATTTTCATTCTTAAAACAAAAAATATATTAAAAGTATTTCAAAATTATTTTAACAAAACTTTTTTTTAAAATATTTTAAAAATTTGGAATGAAATTAATTTGTAATAAAATTCATCAATAACATTGACATAGTTCACTCATCCATCTAAGCTACGTAATTTATCCAAGTTTGTAAATCTTAAAAGTAGGAGTGTAAAAGATCAAGAACATTTTAATATATAATACATATATGCTTATTTAATAATTGATCTCAGATTTATTAACCAAACAATATTATTATTTTTAATTTTATTTATTATTGTCAATAATTATTATTATGTGCATACTTGTTAATATTTAACTAATATTTATTTATTTATAAATATATGGAAAAAAATAATAATGATCATATGTACATAATTGTTTATTCATTTATTCCTTTTCCTCAATTTCAAAACTACTACTTAAAAACTATTTTATTTATTTAATACAATATCTATTTTTCTAAACAAGATAGAAAAAAACTACACTAATTACATGTAATTTTTAAACCAACAAATTTTTATTTCTTTCAATATATATATGTACTAGTATACATATCTTAAATATAATCTATATAAAATACGTTGAGATATATATTATTATTATTATTATATTATATTATTATTATTACATTTTTTTTAATACTATTACTAAAATAAAACAAAAATATTACTAAAATTATGATTATTTTTAATAATATACTTTTTAAAGCCATTATATATTTGAAATTAGCAATATACTATTTAAAGTTAATATATAATTTCAAAAAATTATAATAATATATTAAAAAGTATATTGCTAATTTCAAATACATAGCTTTTAAAAGTATATTATTAAAAACATTTTTTGTTTCTCAAAAATGTTTTTTTTTTCGCTTTTTTCTAAAATACGTTTGATTTTGTGTTTTTTTTTGTGACAAATTATGTTGACCTCCTAGAGTGAGATTGCTTTGAAAGTCTAAATAAATGGATATTTTAAATTCAATCTCATTTTTTTCCTCCATAATTCAACTTCAAAATTTTTCATCTATAACTTTCCTCAAAATTTCCCTCCATAATTCAACCTCAAATTTTTCCCTCTACAATTTGACATCAAAATTTTCCCTCAATTTTTTTTCTCTACAATTTTTTTAGTAAACTTATTTAAATTTTATATAGTTCAAAAACTTCATCATATATATAAAATCATAAAACTTGTTATAAACATATTTAACATAATAAATCTAAATCTATAATATGGAACTTGATTTAATATCTAAAATAAAATATACAAAGTTACTTTACTTTGCCATTGTTTATAAAAATTGTAAATGTGTTTATTTAAATAAACCACATAATATAATAAATCTAAATATATAAAATCATAAATTTAAATATATATAAAATTATAAATATAAAAAATCAAAAAAAGAAAGTGAACTTGAGTTTTTTAATAAATTATAATAGAAATATATGTTACCACTTTTTTTAAAAATAAACTTGAGTTTAAGATTTTTTAAATAAAAAATAAAAAATCAATAAAAGAAATAATCTAAAATGAAAAGTGAATTTGAGTTTGTCAATAGAAATATATGTACCACTTTTTAAAAAATAATGGACTTGAGTTTTTTAAGGAATTATAATAGAAACATGTGTCCCCACTTAACTCATGTAGTTAAGTAATTTATATTTTTTATATTTAAAGAATTTTTATTATTTGAGATAATTTTTTCTTTTTTACAATTCCTTAGGAGGCCAATTTTTTATGTAAATTTTTCCTAATGATTTGGTCAACATTGAAGAGACATTGTGGTCTCAACGCTTTACGTCATCCCCAAAGGGAAAACAAAAAGTGAAAAAGAAAAGGACCTTTTGGATCAGCATGGAAGAGACATAGGGCATCTCAATGCTTTGCATCATCTCAAAAAGGAAAACAAAAAACAAAAGTGAAAAAGAAAGGATAAAGAATGACATATAGAAGAATGGAGGTACAAATAGAGGAAGTGCACAAATAGAGGAGAACATTGAATGCACATTATAGGGGAACACAATATGCACATACAATCACACCAAAGAAAAGGAAAAGGAAAAGAAAAAGAAAAAGGAAAATGTAAACAAAAGGCTAGTAAGCAAAATGTAAGTCAATCATCTAATAGGTCATCCACCTCCCAATCATGTTCAATGTATTGCACAGGTGATTGACTATCCAATGGAAGAATTGCAAGTGTCAAACTAGGGGAACTACCAAGTTCTTCACTTGGTGAAGGATATTTATCATTTAAGCTCATGGAAGAGGAAACTAAATAGTTTAGATCATTACATACCTCTTCATCTATTTTAGAGAACTCCTCATCATCATCATCTAGATTAATCGCGACGAGAGGACAGAGGGTAATTTTCAATGGAGGATGTATCAAGAGTTGTGGCTATTGTATTGGATATTTTTTTTGTGATGGTTGTATCATACTATCTTGGGGAGGGTTAGGAGGATTAGGGTGGTCAGATATTGCTTCTGTCAAGGGTGGAGGTTGATTTTCTTTAGTTTCTTCTAGTTGTAACTGATGATTAAGGAGACGATGTCAATGACTAAGCTCTCTAGAACCACAGTTCTGCTTGATTCTATTTTGAAGTTGTGTAGATGTAAGAGTGGGTTGATCCATCATAGGTTACTTTTCTTCCCGTAGAGGAGGAATCGAAGGAGATGGGTCAATCACTTTCTCTTTTTCTTTATAAACTTGTTTAACATGAGGTTTCATAACGAGGTTGGCTTTGTTATCTCTTGGGAATTTAGACGAGGAGGGTGAGGTGTTTATGGTTGGTTCCTCATGGGGTTGCATTGTTTGCTCAGGTTTGTATTTAGGTTGAAGCATTGTCTCATCTAAGATAGGAATGGTAGAAGTGGACAAGAACATGTGGCGAAGAGACAATTCAGCTATCCATTTGGCTTTGAACTTTTGATAGGTAATACAAAAAATTCCTTGCAAGGGGTGATGGGTTCCATAGGTTTAGGCCAAAGGGCTTCTAAGGAAAAATTAACTTTAGAGGACAATGGACTAAAACCACTATGGTATATGGTAAATATCTCATTGTCAAATAGAAACTTCAAACATTTGTGAATTACTGAATGGAAAAATTTCATTGAGTGAAGCCAAGGATGACCTAACCACAAACGAAACTGATTCAACTATGGAATGATAGAGAATGTTACATCCAATATTTTAGTTCCTATCTATAATGGGAGGATGATCGATCTGATCATAGGGAATGCAAAACCAGTATGTGTTTTAATCCATGCTATTGGTTTTTCATAATCATCTTGATAAAGATTATGTAATACCAAAAACTCTTTCGTGATCACATTCTCACCATAGGAAGGATCTATTAATATCCCATTGGTGGGCTTATCATAGATGTGGCCAACTATGTAAAGAGGACCATCGGGAAAGTTTTTAAGTATATCATGAGAAGAAAAAGTAGTATTAAGAGACTATTTTGTGTGGCCCTTATGAGGGATAATGTATATTATTCCTAGCATTTCATCAATAGGATTAGTATGTGTAACAGTTGGAGTAATACCAAGTTGTTCATCAATTGTATCAGCATTCATCACATTATTATTTGAAGGTTCACTGGCTTTGAAAAATGAAACATTGTGTTTAGACATGGGATTGGTAAATATTTACAAATTTTGATTGGGGGGAGCAACAGACTTATGGCCCTGATCATTGACACCTACAATGGATAGATGACTAGAATCAATGAGGTCTTGTACTATATGCTTGATATGCTTGCATTGTTCTATGTCATGTCCATTTTGGTGATGAAAATAACAATAAGAATTTGGTTTAAAGATGGGGGTAAGAGTTTGGTTGGGTCAAGGGGTTTGACTGCAGGAAAAACTATCATCTATTGTTGTGGCAGTTGATTCATTGTATTATGGAGAGTATCAGGTAAAGGGGTAAACTATCTCTTTGGGTCCCCATAGGTAAAGGGCATGAATACTTTAACAATGGCCACTTGATTACGCATAGATTGAATTGGTTGTAGAGGAGGGGGATTGAACTATAAAAAGCCTCTGTTTGGTTTTCTAAAGTTTTACACATTGTTCTAGTTGTTTTTTTCAGACTTCTCAGCTCGGTTAGAAGTGGATTTTGAATCACGACTAGTAACCGAGTTGTAGTAGTCACAAAGGGCTATGCAAAAATGCATGAAAGAAGAAAATTTCATCATGGTCAACTTATCCTAAATTTAAGTTTGCAAGTTTTCAATAAACATCTTTTGGAGATGTGAATTAGGAATCTTGACATCTATTTGAGCATACAATGACTGATAATGGGAAATGAAATCAATTACTTTTTCATCCACATTTTGTTTACATCTCATTAAATCAGCCATTGTATTTTTGGGGGTCATATGGACTTGGAAATGACTTATAAAAGCATCAAATATTTCATTAAATGATTAGATGGAATGATTGGGTAAGTTGTAAAACCACTCCAATGTAGTGTTCGTTAAGGTCTTAGGAGAATAGTTTGGCTAATAGTTTATCATCAAGGAAAAAGTCACTCCACAAGGTTGTATAGGCATTAACATGGTTAGTAGGGTCTCCTTTACCTCCATACTTCTCAAAACTAGGCATCACAATTCCTTGTGGCATCGGGGTTCTTCAGATCTCTAAAGATAATGGGCTACTACAAACATAGTATGTGGATGGTGCGGTTTGATTTTGGTTAATGGTGGATATTTATTGTTGCATGGAAGAAATAGTTTGGAAGAGTTGCGTAATGAGAGGTTTAGTGTAAGTGGTATGAGGTGGAAGAGAGAATGGTGATGGAGTGTATGTAATATTGGGAAAAGTGAAGGGGAAACTAAGAGGGGTGAAGGTGGTCGAAGATAGAAAATTTGATGCCACAAAAGAACTAGGAATGCTAGAACTTGGAATAGCGAAAGGAGTCACTTGACTAACTTGTTGCATGGTTGTTGTAACTTGAGGAGTGGTATAGGTAGGTATGGACGCTATAGTTGAACGAGGAGGAAAGTGGGATCCTCCTTGGCTAACCATAGTGTTTACTGGCTGAGATGTGTTAAAGGCATGTTTTTAGTATATGTAAACAATTTGTTTCATAACATCTAAGCCCTCATAACTTTCAAGCATTCAATGGATGTTTTCTATAGCAAGAATTGCAGTGGTGGAAATGTTTTCAAGACACAAATTGTGTTGCAAATGTGCTAAATCCTCATGAATGTTAATGAATTTATCTTGCAGATTGGAATTATCTTATGTGTCAACATGAATTGTATGTGAAGGTAAAGATGTACTAGTGGTAGTATACATGCCTAATGCACCATTATCCATACCAAGAGTAGGAGCTCGTGACAACCCAAGGTCCACAATGAGTGTGTTATCATGGGATAACATGAGTTGGGAACTTCTTTTCACTAAAGTATTATCAATAGGGTACCAAAAACTCATAAAAGTACCACAAGAGGTGGGATTAATGCAAATGCAATGCAATCTAGGAATAATAAAATGCAAAAAAAAAATGCAGAAACTACTGTAAAAATGATAGAAATTGTTGAGCAAAAAGTGCAATTGGATTGATTTGCCTAGGGTGGTGAATGAGTCCAAGGGTGGATTTTTTTGTGTTTTTTTAGAAAAATTAAAGTGATTTTTATGTGTTTCAGATGCAAAATGAAGATGCAGATGCAGAATTTTAGTTTTTGTAATGTTTTGAAATGCAAAAATGAAATCTATGTGACATATTCACTAATGCAAATGTGTAAATCCTAGGATGCAAAAACAATGCAAAGACTAATGCTATGAGTCCTAGGATGTAAATGCAATGTAAATCAAAAAGATAATGTGCTCAATATGTGGGTTCACCAAAATCAACAAACATTTTTTGTTGTTTTATGTACTTCTCTTGCACTCTTAAGGTTTTTCCCCTAAAAGGAGAGAGATATACCCAAAAGTGGCGGTGCACTCAAACTAAGGAATGTATGATGTAGTTATGACTAAATGTAATGATCTAGATGTAGCTAATTGATAAAATTAATTGATTATGAATGGAAAACTAATGAAATGTGCAAATGTTTGAAAACACAATGTGATATGCAGTAATGAACTAGAAACATAAACAAATGCAAACAAAATTGAATGAGACTAAATAGAGTTCACCGAGACATAAAATGCTCATACTAGAAGATTTTGGAATATGGAAAAATTCACTATTGATGACTAGTGGGACTCATTCACCACTGATGGCGAATCAGTCCTGCTTTTGGTAAACTTTGTTAGAACTAGTTTCTGACTATCACGAACTGAATTCTAATGAAATAAACTTTTCCAGCCTATAGGTGGGACTCATTCACCACTGATGGTGAATCATTCCTCCTCTAAAATTCTACAAATTCAGGGGTGAAGTTTGTGGGTCTAGATCTACACTTGTCTTCTTGTTAGGTTAACAGAGTCAAATCTACAGTTTAGTTGACTTGAATCACTTTGATGACTTGTTGACCACTTTCCAACCCCTATTTATTTTACAAATCTTCCTATAATACCTACAAAAACATATGTAAAGAGGGGGAAAATGGTTAAGGGTTAGAGTATAGGGATTTGCCTTGGTCAAATGCCACTTTGGTAATTAAACCCTTGATAAAGAAATGAAATGAAAACAAGAAAGGAATGATGAATAAATAACATGCAAGTGTCCTAAACTCACCAGATCCTTGTTGTTGAAGTCTGATGATATGTCAATGGATGCTCCAAGATGTTTGTTAATTGCTTGATCAAATGTTGTAATGATGCTTTGAATGCAAGAATGCTAATTGATGTTGAATGAGGGAATGAGATGAATGGGGATTAAAATGGATGGAAAAAAACTTATTTATACACACTTATGCCTGAATAACCCAAGAATACAACATCATTCGCTGACATAAGGTTTTAGTGAATAAAAACATGAAAGAAATTTGAATTTATTTTGAATTTTGTGCTAAGAGGGACTCATTCACCACCCATGGTGAATGGGTCCCATTCAAGGCTTGCAAGTGGGTATTAGAAATTAAGTTTATTTTAATGAGTTTTGTTGGGTTTGAATTCAAAAACACACTTAATTAAGGCCTATAAGTGCATAAAGGGTCCAAATAAAGCATAAGAATGGTGTAATTAGTGATGACAAACCAAGAAATATGTGAAATATTGTTACAAGACTTTACAACACTTTGAAATAGGACTTGATAAGGAATAAAAACGGAATATTTAGGTGAGTTATAATAAGAAGAGTCTATAAAAGTGTAGAAATGTGTTACAAAACTTCACAACACCTTTACAAGACATCATAATTTGAATATTCAGGACCTAATGTAAATGTTTAAGTTACATTGCAACATTACATCTAAGCAAAATGAACCAAGAATCATAGGAAAAAGAGCTAAATAACCATGAAAATGTCAATGATCCATTTTTCTATGGTAAATTTATCTCCCACTTTAGTGAGAGGATGAACTTGCTTCAAACTTAGACTAAAGTAACCATGCAAATCAAGAGGGATCCAAATGTGCTTATGCTAGCAAGATGAGATAACAATGATCAAGAGGGATGATCAAGCCTCCAAGATGAATATGCCATGGAAAAATAACATAAGAACAAAGGAAAATGCAAGTGAAAGAGAGAAGGAAAGGATGAGGAAAAGGAAAAGGTTAGATCAAGCTTCGATCATTTATTCAGCTAGTTGTGAATAAGATCTAGGTTGTTTGTCCAAGAAAGAAAATGCTTACTCACTCTAGGGAAATGAAACTCATAACTATCCACTGGGTGAGAAGGCCCAAAAGTTGAGAAACATAGGCTTTGTTGGTATGCACTCACAAACACACAGGTGGCTATGGTGATAGTTGTGCCATAGAATGGGCTTCCTGCTCAACCATATCAAAGTTATACCTCCTAATAACTTTAATAAGACACCACAAAGGAAAATTTTGGTTTGTGCTTCATGAGACAAGCAAAGCTTCATATGCTTAGAACTCATGAACAAACAAGATGATACCATATGCATGCAAGTTGTGTTATGCAAGGTGGCCATGTAAATGCAAAAATGTAAAATGTAAAAATGTAAAAGAACCGTTCAAATGTGTAGAAATGTGTAACAATACTTCAGAACACCTTTACAAGACATCACAATTTTAATATTCAAAACCCAATGTTAATGTTTAACTTACATTGCAAAATTAAATCTAAGCAAAATGAACTGAGTATCATAGGAAAAAGACCTAAATAACCATGAAAATGTCAATGATCCATGTTTTTATGGTACAAAATGACACAAAGAGAGAAAAGACAAAGAAAAACCTTTTGGTTCAACATGGAAGAGACATAGGGTTTCTCAACTCCTTGCATCATCCCCACAATACAAATGTAAAAGATAAAGGCAAAAGAAAAGGAAAATCCTTTTGGGTCAACATGGAAGAGACATTAATATCTTGATGGCTTGTGTCATCCCCAAAAGGAAAACACAAGATAAATAAAAAAGATAAGTGAAAAAGAAAAAGAAAATCCTTTTGGGTCAACATGGAAGAGACATGAATGTCTTGATGCCTTGTGTCATCCCTGAAAGGAAAACACAAGACAAAAGAGAAAGATAAAAAAATGAACAAGATGTACAACATATAGAAGAATGAAGGTACAAATAGAGGAATGCCACAAAGAGAGAAAGCATCAAATAGAACATCACAGGGGATCACATTACGTACATGCAATCACACAAAAGAAAATGGAAAAGAAATAATGCAAAAGACTAGTAAGGAAAATGCAAGTCAACCTATGAGCAAGTCATCTACCTCCCAATCATGTTATGTGTATATCGAAGGTGGGAAACTAGAAAAAGGGACAAGCACAAGTGTTGAACTAGGAGAAGCATCAGGTTCAACAATATTTATAGGATATTTTTCTTTTAAGCTCATGGAAGAGGAAAACAATGTGTTCAATTCATTATGCACATCTTCGTCAATTTTAGCAACCTCGTCATCATCGTCCAAGTTAATCCCAATAGGAGGTCAAAGGATAATGTCCATGGAAGAGTTTGAATCTTGTTGTGGTTGTTGTACTGGATTATTTTGTTTCATGGAAGGATTATGGTCATCATGCATTGCTTCAGTCAAGTTCGGATCTTGATTTTCTTTGTTTGTTTCTTCGTGTAACTTGTGAGAAAGGGCATGACATATACACCTATGCTCTCTAGCACCTCTGTTTCTTTTGGTTTTATTTTCAAGTTGCATTTGTGTAGGATGATCAACCATAGGTTTCTTTTTTTCCCTAAGGGGAGGAACGGATGGAACCACAAGAGGTTGTTCAACCACTTTGTCTTTGAATTTGTAAACTTGTTTTATTCTAGGAGGTGTGATGGGGTTAGTTTCATTGCCTCTTGGTCATTTGTAGGATATAGGTGAAGTTTTTTTTCTAGGTTGGTCTTGGTTGTTTGGGTCTTGTTTAGGTTCAAGCATGGTTTCATCAAGGATGGGACGTTCAAAGGTGGATGGGGACATGTTTTGGAGACATAGTTTGGCTATTTTCTTTGCTTTGAATTTTTGGTAGATATGAAAAAGAATTCTTATCATGGATTTATAGGTTCCATGGGCTCTGGCCAAAAGGAATCTAAGGAAAATTTTCCTTTGGATGACAAATGGTTGAAGCTGCTATGGTGAACAATGAATACTTCATTGTCAAAGGGAAACTTTAAGCATTTATGCACAATCGAAGGGACAACTTTCATGTAGTGAAGCCATGGGTGGCCTAGCTTCAAACAAAATTGGTCTGATTGTAGGATGATGCAGAATGTGACATCCAATGTTTTTGGTCCTATTTGTAATGGTAAGGTGATCAATCCTATCATAGGGAAAGAAAAACCATTGTGTGTTTTGATCCATGCTTTCAGTTTATCATATTCAGCTTGATAGATTTCATGAAAAAGTAAAAATTCCTCAGTGATCATATTCTCTCCACATGCAGGATCTATGAGTATCCCATTAGTGGGCTTGTCATAGATACGGTTGGCTATGTAGATAGGACCATCAGGTGCATGTTTAGTTATATCCTTAGAGGAGAAAGCAATTTCAAGAGGACTCTTAGTTCGGCCCTTACGAGGGATGACGTCTATTGCCCCTACCATTTCATCTATAGGATTGGCATTGATAGCATTATTTAGAACATAACCATTGTCTTTATCATTTGTATCAACATTCATCACATCATTCCCTATAGTTTCATTGGATTTGACAAATGAAATATTATGTTTGAGCATTGGATTGGTGAAAATTTTCAAATTTTGGTTAGGAGGGGAAATGGACTTATTTCCTTGATCGCTAACACCTCCAATGGATAGATGGTCAAAATCAATGAGGTCTTGCATGAGATGTTTAAGATACTTACAATTTTTTGTGTCATGTCCATTTTTTTGGTGATAGTGGAAATAAGAATTTGATTTAAAGCTTGGGGGTGTAGGATTATTAGGGTTGAGTGTTTTGATGGGAGGAAAGGTAATCATTTTTTGTTCTAGAAGTTGGGAAATTGTGTTATGAAGGGTATCAGGTAAGGGAGTGAATTATCTTTTTGGATCTATATAACTAAAGGGCATCATGGATTTGACATAAGCTACTTGGTTATTGACATTTTGAGTTGTTTGTTGAGGGGGATTGAATTGAAGGAACCATTTTTTTTTTTCTAAAAGGTTGGGAATTGCTTTGGTTTTGCTAGCTTGGATCTCTCGATTCGGCTAGAAGTGGACTTTGTATCTCGACTGCTAACCAAATTTTGGTAATCATAGAGGGAAGTACACAAGTGGATGAAGGATGGGAATTTCATCATGGTGAGGTTTTCTTGGATCTTACTTTGAAAGTTTTCTATCAACTTCTTTTGAGGTTTTCTTGGATCTTACATTGATTTTGGAATAAAGCGATTGATAGTGTGAGATAAAATAAGTTATTTTATTCCTCTTTTTTCTTGTATTTAATCAAATAGGCCAAGGTCATTTTGTGAGTCATGTGAAATTGGAAATGGTTTACAAATTCCTCAACAAGTTCATTGAATGAATGAATTGAGTTTTTTGGTAAAGAAGAGATCCATTCCAAGGCAGTATCTTTCAAGGACCTAGGAAAAAGTTTTGCCAATAGTTTATCATCAAGGAAAAGGTCACTACATAGGGCAATATAGGCATTAACATGGTTAGAATTATCTCACTTCTCTCCATATTTCTTAAATCTAGGCACCTCAACACCTTATGGCATCGATGTTCACAATATCTCCAAGGATAATGGGTTTCTTTTGACATAATATGTAGGTGGACCATTTTGATTTTGGTTTATGGTGGAAATTTTTTTTTCAAGAGATGAAAAAATTTGGAAAATTTGTGTTGTGAGAGGATAATTACTTTTGTTATGAGATGGAAGTGAATGTGGTGATGGAGTGTATGTGTTCATAGGGCAAGTGAATGGAATGCTTATAGGTGGTAATTTAGGAGATATAACTTGCAATGCCATGTAGGAACTAGGGATGCTAGCAATAATACCCAAGGAAGGAATCATTTTACTAACTTGTTGCATTGTTGTTGTGACTTGAGGATTGGTGTAGGTAGGTATTGAGGAAATTGTTGTGGGAGGAGGAATTTGAGTTCCTTCTTGGCTTGCGACATTGCTTGTTGGTAAAGGACAACTAGTGGTTGAGGGAAGATGTTTTCCAAAGATTTGAACTATATTTTTCACAAGGTCAAGGCCATCTTCACTTTCAAGCATGAAGTGAATGTTTTCTATGGTAGGAATTGTAGTAGTTGATTGTTTTCCAAGCTTATTTGATGTTGTAAGTTTACTAAATCCTCATGAATTTGAATTAGGTTTTCTTTCAGGACACTGTCATTCCTTGGTTCAACTTGCATGCTACTTGAAGGCAAAGAGTTACTAAGGGTGTTATCCTATGCCTAGTGTACTAGTGTCATTACTAGGAGTGGAAGCTCTACATAACCAAAGATCCATAACAATTGTGCTATCACAGGATGACATGAGTCTCGAACTTCTTCTCACTATGGTATTAGCAATAGGAAACCAAACACTCATGCAAAGGTAATGTAAGCTAATAAGAATGAAATGCTCATGACTATTATTCTGGAAAGTGAAAAAAAAATGCAGAAACAACAAATAGAAACTCTGAAATTGAACTGTCAATGCTAGAAAATGCAGTGAAAAATATGCAAAGGGACTGATTTTCCCAAGGTGGAAAATGAGTCCAGGTACTGATATTTTTGAAAATTTATAGAATTTTTTAATTGAATTTTATGCGTTTATGTTTTTTGAGCTATGCTTAAGATGCAAATGTAAAATTTGATTAATTTGTAATGAATTTAAGTGAAAAAATGTAAGCTAAATGAGCTTTTCACTAATGCAAATTTAAAACCCTAGAATGCAAATTAACCAATGTAAATATTAATGCAATGTTAATGCAAGCTAAATCTAGGATGTGAATGCACTCCAAATCATAATTATGATGTCCTAAATGCAGGTTCACAAAAATGAAAAGGAGAAAATTAGGCTTGTTCTCTTTCACCTTTAGAGTTTTGGACCTAAAAGGAGAGAGGCAATTTTTGCACTCTTCACTCAAGAACAAATCCTTGAGATTTCATTGCAAAGGATATTGAAATCATGCAAAGGGACTGTCCTGAAGGTTGAATGATATCTATTGAGGGGTTCACCACCAAATTTAGAATTGGAAAAGATAATGCAATTCAAGTTAAAAGACAAAACCCTAATTGAATGCAAACAAACTCTAAATGAGCTAGAAATATGAAAAAAATGTAACGAAAAACTATGAAGTAGAAAGTGTGCATCTGGGAGATTAAAGAAGGAAAAATAGAGGTTTGAAATTTTGGAAAATATGTTGTCAATGCTGATTGGGACTCATTCACCAAGTTGGAGGAATTAGTCTAGTTTCTAGGAAAATGTACAAATATAGGTTTCAGCAAAAAGGGTATCCAGATCTATGAAAATATTTGTTAGGCCTATACAGTGGGACTCATTCACCAATAGTGGCGAATTAGTACACTTCTACTTTTTTTTAAATTCTAAACTAGATTATGTTCCTCTTAATCTACTCTACTCTTTTTGACTAGTTTCTAGATCTAAAACTGTAAATTGCCACCTGTAGACCTTCTCCGAGATTCTCCAAGGCTTGAAGACAACTTTAGGGATTTGACAACTTTTATGCAATTTTTCTTCTTGACAAATCTACAACCTATCCTTGCAAATCACACACAAGAAGAGGGGAAAAAATGTTGTGGGGTTAGGGAATAGGGTTTTTCCTTGGTCAAACCCCTTGTTCATAATTAAACCTTCAAATGAAAGAAAATATGAAAGGAGAATGATGAATGAACAAATAGCAATGTTGCAACTCACCAAACCCTAGCAATAAGCTGTTGCAAATATACTTGAAATGGTTGCAATTGATGTGGTTCTTGAATCTTTCTTGAATGATGTTGATCTTGAATGCAATGCTTGCTTGAATCATAAAATCTAAATCACAATTGTTAGCACAATAATGAACATGAAGAATAAAATCTTTGACATGATGATTGGAACTTGAAGAATGCTCTAAAATGCTTGATAATCTACCCTTCAAATGCCTTGAATGCTCTTGTGAATGCTTAATGATCTCTCGTGAACTCTCTTGAATGCTAGGTGACTTGTTTAATTTCTAGGTGAGAATATGAGAGAAAGAACCTTGTATTTATACTCAATTATGCAAGAATTCCCAAAATTACAACACTAAAAATTGACATTAGATCTAGGAGAATAAAATCCTACTAGAAATTTGAATTAAATTTGAATTTTGGTCACACGGGACTCATTTTCCCAAGGTGGTGAATGAGTCCCACCAGACATAATGTACATGGGGCCAAAAATGAAAAATTCTTAGAAATGTGGGAAACCTTCGTTGGGTCCAACAAGACCTAGGTGGGACTCATTCACCCAAGGTGGTGAATGTTTCCCATACACTAAATATGGGGCACACAAGCTAGGAATACCTGAATTATGATTGGTTACTGATTGGTGTTGGGATTAGTCTCAAAAAGATGCAATAAATGACGCTTGCAAATGAAAAATAGGGCCAATTAAAGCATAAGAAAGCCCAATTATTAATGAAAAGCCTAAAGAAGTGTGAAAGTGTGTTACAACACTTTACAACAATCCAAATAAGGGAAGATTAAGGTTGATTATGATTAAAATTATATTTTTTTATGCTTAGTTAATTGATAAAAAACTAGAAAAGTGTGAAAGTGTTACAACACTTCACAACACTTTAGCAAGGAACCATGGAAATTTATTAGTTCAAAAGGGCCCAATACCTAATGTGAATGTGTTACCCACATTACAACACTAAATCAAGGAAACATTAAGCCAAAATCCATAAGGAGGGCCCAAACAAGTGTAAAAATTAAAATGGATACATTTTACTACACTACATTTGTAATTAAACCTTGAAATGAAATAGAAATGCATGAAGGAATGATGAATCAATAACAATATGTAATAACTCATGAAACTTTATTTGAACCTTGGAATACAAATCTACAAACTAGCATAAAGTGGCCTCAATAGATGTAGATCTTGATCATGAAACTTTATTATAGATAATGCCTTTGAACACTTGAATAGATCTTGAACACTACATCAACATATTATCTCAAACAACATGCATGATTCAAGAAATCTTTGACATGACAATGGAATATTGATTGTTGCAATAATCTTCAATAATTATACTCTTGAATGCCTTCAAATTCTCTTGAATGCTCTTTATATCATAAAATTTCTATCAAAACCTTTCTCATAAAATTTCTCATATAATTACAAGGTGAAACATAGTGAAATAACCTCTTATTTATACATATATCTTAACAATAATTCCTAAAATTCAAATATAACAAGCTGAAATTGAATTTTAGGTTTGAAATCATTAAAATACCACCAAAAACATAATTTGAATTTATGTCCTAGGTGCAAATCAGGACCCATTCACCCTATGGTGAATTGGTCCTAGGCCACTTGTATAGGACACACATTACTCAATGTTAAACCTTATGTTATGCCATTTATGAATGTCAAGTTTAATCCATTGGAAATTGTAATTAATGAGGAGTGGATTTCAATTAAAGGGGCCAATTAAGGAAAATTAACCTCTAAGTAATTAATAAGGCCCTAGATTAATGTGAAAATATAAAGGTACACCTAACAACATAAAAAACAAGGCACAATTCAGTCCATTTTAGTTAAAAAGACCCTAAACTTAATGTGAATATGTAAAATAAATATTGCAACACTAAATTAAGGTATAATTAAGCTCATTTTATTATTAATTATTCATTCCCAAATTAAGTGTGAAAAAGGGATACTTTTTCCTACACTACATTTAGCCCCTAGACTTTAGTGTGAGGATGAGCGCAAGCACAAAATCACATTAAATTAGACATTCAAAACACTTATGTATGCAACAATGTCAAAGACACACAATCATACACCATAAAATACCAAGAAGATCAAGCCTAGATAGTCTAATCAACATGGAACACATCTACGATATCAATTTTATTTTTGTCACATGCTCACTTCAGGGTTGTGGAACCTCAGGCTATCCACTAGGTGAGTATCTCAAAAGGGTGGTAAATGAGAGAATCATATTAGGCTCCCATACCATATCAAATCTATCCTCCTAAAAACTTCAATAATGTGCCACAAGATAAGGCAAGGCTCCACATGCAATCAATGTGTGTTATGCTAGGTGACCTTGAATTTAGGGTTTTGATCTTCATAGGGCTTAACAAGCCATGTTATGCTAAAAACCTATCAACAAGGTGATAAGAGGTAAAATGATTTCTTTATGGTTTTGGACGTAAAAGAACACTTTTTTCAAACTATCATTCAAGGAAAACCCTAGAAATCTCAATCTAAGGTATGCAAAGGAGAAAGAGATCTTGTAATAGGGTTTTCATAGGGTCTTATTAGAAACTAAAGAGGGGTTCACCACCAATCTATGGTTTGGAAAGACTAATGAAATGCAAGACCTAATGCAATGCAATACTTCACTAAATGACCTAGAAAAGTATGTAAATCAAAATAGAAAGTTGAGAGATTAGGGGTGTGCACCTAGAAATCTATAGAGGCCTTGATGAAGACTTGAAATTCTTAAAACATTGAAATTAATTCCTAGTGGAACTCATACACCAGTTTGGGTGATTTAGTCTCAAATTAGGGTTTTTGGGTAGGAACAAAAATCTAGCAGAGATATGTCTAAAACCCTAGAAATCTATAATTTTGACTATACTAGGACTCATACACCAGAAGTGGCATATCAGTCTAGTTAGGGTTTTCTAGAAATTTAAAGTCAAATTCTACTCTTGAATGTATGCTCTATTCTTTCCACCTAATTATCGGATCTGAAACTCTGATTTGCAACCTGTAGATGTCTTTTTGTGATCTCCAATGCAAGGTGACAACTTTGAAAACTTTCTCCAAAATTTATATTCACTATATTCAACCTAGATCTATAAATAACACACTAAAGAGAGGCAAAAATGTTGTTTTGTTAGTAGAAAGGGGTTTTCCTTGGTCAAACCCTATTTTGGTAATCATACCTTGTAATGAAATGAAGGAATGTTGAATGAACAACATGAAATGTTAGAACTCACCAAACCCTAGAAATAAAGTGTTGTAAACATGTATGAAGTGTGTCCAATGAATGTAGATCTTGAATCTTGATTGAGTGTGATAGATCTTGAATTGAATGCTAGCTTGAATCATAAAACCCTACATCACAATTGTTAGCTAAAAAACAAACATGATGAATGATGAATTTTACATGATGCTTGATACTTGAATGATGCTATACAACACTTTATAGTCATCCCTTCAATGCTCATGTATTCTCTTGTAAACATTTGAATGCTCTTGTGAAGTCAAATTTGCTATAATGCATGAATACTTGAAAGCTTGGGGGTGAAAGTGAGTGAAAGAAACTTGTATTTATACTTGTTTACACCAAATTTCCCAAAATTACAACACTACAAGCCCACATTAGATCTAGGAGGACAAAATACCATCAAGAATTTGAATTAAATTTGATTTTGGGCCACATGAGACTCATACACCAAAAATGGCATATGAGTCCCATTAGGCTTAACTACGGTACACATTTTCAAAAATGCTTAGAATGATGTAAAATACAAATTGGGGCCCTAAAACCTAGGTAGGACTCATACGCCCAAGGTGGCATATAAGTCCCAGACCTCTAAATCTAGGCCACACAACCTAAAAACACCTAAATTATGATTGAATCTTGCTTCATGTGAGGATTATCCTTGTAAAGATGCATTAAATAGGGCTTGTAGATGTAAAATTAGGAAAATTAAAGAATAAAGAATCCCATTTGTTTAATAAGAAAAGTGTGAAAGTGTGTTACAACACTTTACAACACTCTAAATAAGGCACCAATAAGTTCATTTAGCTCACAAGGGCCCAAGACCTAATGTGTATATGTTATACATATTACAACACTAAATCAAGGCCATGTTAGGGAGTACTTTTTCCGTCATTATATCTAGCCCCCACTTTAGTGAGAAGGTGAACTTGGTCCAAACTCACACTAAAGTGTACCAACATGTACCAAGAGGGGTTTAAATGTACCAATGCTAGTAAGATAGGACGACCATGATAAAGAGGGTTGTGCAAGCCCCTAGGACCAAGATCCTATAGAAAACTAACATAGGCACTATAAGATAGAAAATTTTCATCACCATGGTTAGGACATAGGATAACAATCTTGCATACTCTACATTGAAGTAAAACCCTCAAAATATCAATCCAATAAATAAGGGGGAAATAGATCTTGCAAAAGGGTGTCCTAGGGTTTGATTAATGACTAAAGAGGGGTTCACCACCAAGCTAGGGCTTGGAAAGACCAATGAAATACAAGATCTAATGTTTAAACCTTGTGATGCATGAAACTTGAATGAATGACCTAGAAATGCATATAAATTAGAACATAAGGCTGTAAAATCATAAGTGTGCACTTGGAAACCTATATAGATTTGATTGAGGATTGGAAATGTTGGAAATGTTGATTTTAGGGATGAGTGGAACTCATATTCTAGTTTGTGCGATTTAGTCCTAGACTAGGTTTTCTACACCAAAACTAGAATTTGACAGTGCTTATTCTAAAACTCCTTAAACCATGAAAATTGGTTGTATTGAGACTCATATACCCAAGGTGGTGTATCAGTACCAGTGTGCTTTTTCAAAGGATTAAGATCTAATTCTGCTCTCCAATCTCTAATATTTCTGCCATAGTTTTTTTCTAGATCTAAAACCTTAATTTTGGACTTGTAGATGATTTGTGAAGATATCTAAACCTTGAAGAACTTTTGTTTTATAGGAAGTGCTTGAATATACTTAAATTGGAAAACAATGGGTTTTATAAAACTTGCAACCAACATACTATTGCAAAACCCTCTACACATAACAAACTAATTGATCGGTCACCCTCACCTCAAGTTTGTTAGATTTATGTATCCCCCACTTGCAAATCATCCCTGTGCTCTCAACCTTTTAGCTTTGGATGTGCAGAATGAAATAATTGACAATTGATATTGTGTTTTCCAACCTCCAATTATTTTGTTCATTTTTTGTTCCAATCATATGAAGAAATTGAAATCCAATTTTGAAGGTGAACCTCATTACATTCCTACTATCTAAAAAATAAAAGGTCTTCATTACATTCATACTATTTTCATATATTACAGTTTGTAAAACACTAGGTGACTAACTAATTGGGTTGTTACTATGTAAATAACAAAAGGTTTTGATTACATTCAGACTATTTTGCAAAATTGTAGGTGATCACAAGGAAATAGGGTTTCACCTTTTAGGAGATGGAACTAGGAGAGCCTATTTCACTCTTAGTTCATTCAAGGAAACCTTGGAGACTCAATTAAGTGACTCAATTGAGGGAAGGGTATATATTCAAGGGTTTCCTTAGGTGTGATTAAAAGAGGATTCACCACTAAGAAAATGCTTAGAAAGAAAGAAATGAAAGTAATATGCAAATCTAACTATATGACCTATAATATGAAACTTAAAATCAAATCATTAAATAAAAATATACATAAAAGTACTTGGAGGATCGAAGATGACCAAACAAGACTTGAAAACCATGAATTTTTCTTTTATTAATGTGTACAAGGACCCATACGCTAGACTGGGTGATTTAGTCTTAATCTAGGGTTTCTAGGCAAGAATTGGAATCTCATAGTGACAAGTCAGAATCCACTAAAATTTGGTAAAATTCTTGTACCAGGACTTAAATTCCCAAGGTGGTGATTTAGTACCATTATGCTTTTCTAGAAATTTAGGATTTGAATCTATTCTCCTATTTTTGCACTTCCTATGTTTTCCAAACTTTGCTTATGGATCTGAACCTGCTAAAAATCCACAAAACAAAACATTATGTTGATTTGGTTATGGGGAGTTTACCTCAGTCAAACCCCTAGTTTGGTAATTAAACCTTGATAGAAAGAATATATCTTGAAAGGAAATGTGTGTGAACTTTCCCTAATCTTAAGTGCATCTAAGATCAAGAGATCTAGAGTGCAATAAACCCTACATTAAGGTGCTCGAATAGGATGCATGAATGAAACATAAATATGATGACCCACTTTGAGAGATCTTTAATCACCCTAATAAGCCATATTAGTGCATGTACCTTCCTTTAGGTAGAAATTAGAATGATAATGGAAGATGGAATCACTTAGAAAAAAAATCATTGGGCTTGGTTCAAAGGTTAGTTACATCTCACCAACCTAGAATCCATCATGATCTTCCATAGGCATCCATCATCAATCCTTGACAATGCTTGATCTTGAAATGAAAGTGAGCTTGAATACCTAAAAAAACACTATTATTCTACTCCAAGACTTCAACTTTACTTTCTCCTTGCTCTTGAATGCTTGAAACTCTCTCTTGAAAACTCTAAAATCTAGGTGATACTCTCTTCCTTGAAAAATCTAGGTGAAATAATGATTCAAAACCTTATTTTTATACGCATCTCTTCTAATTTATCGTCTATTAGATCCCAAATTCTGAAATTTGTGAAATTTTAATTAAACTTGAATTTTTCATTCAAAACCATAAGAAAGGGCCAAACAAGACTCATACACCCAAGGTGGCATATGGGTCTCATCTTGGGGGACTCATACGTTCAAGGTGGTGTATGTGTCCCATCCTATTTTTTCAAGATAAGAAAATGTCAAGGTGATAGAAAATTAAATGTATTTATTGAATTTGTTAGGATTTTAGTTGAAATAAGCCTTGGGATTTACAATAAAGGGTCATTTATCCCCCACTTTAGTGCCCATATGAAACTATGTGCATATGCAAGCCAAAGGAATTCAAATAGTAAATTTTGTCTCATAAAATGATACTTATATGGATTAATTCACAACACATGGGAGAATGAAGACTCCAATGTAGCTATCTACAAAACCAAAATGTTGGGAAGTACATACTACAAAACCAACTCATTAATCACTCAAAAATCCTCTTATCTAACTTCAAGAAATAAAATTTGAGTGTAGATGTATGCCCCTCCTTGATTCTGCTTTCTTTATGGAGGTGGAATCAAGGTAGCAATCTAACCACATCAAATTCCATATGTCATATCATAGTTTATTTTCCAATACCATAACACATAATGATAGAAATTTGATGATACTGAGGGAGGAATTACAAATCCAATAGAAAAAACGGCATCAAAAATGGAGTTCTCTAGCTCCCAATATGCTAATTTGAATGCAAAAGCACTTTTAACCCCAATATGTAAATAATCTATTTTGAAAGTACATAAGAGTAAAAAGTTACTTAGTTTGTGATAATTTTGTCTTTTACATTTTTTTATCTTGACTTTAGTGGAGAGTGAGTGACAATTTTGAGCGTACAACCTTACGTGCCTCCAAGACTCAAGAGCCTACATGATGAGGTGGCATGGGGTGATCTGCAACATATAGTGAGTGGATTCTTCTCTACCTTAGCTTTGTTTTTATGCATTTATTTTATGTTTTACATATTTCTAGATAGATTTAGGACCCTGGAAGAAAATTTCACAAAGCGTTCCCTCTTTTTCGCAACATGTCCCACTTTTTTGTAGTGTCCAATTTTTTTGCAAAGTGTATAAATAAGGAATAAAGTGTCTAGGATCCTTAGAAAAGTACCCTAGAGAAACTTTAGCACACTTTTTGATTGTTGATTTATAGATTTAATATTTTAGAATGCTTACAGATGATATATTTTCTTTTTTATTAGATTTCTCCTTTATCGTGACACCATCTCCGTGGCAGACTATTCTATCACTTACGAGACCTAGTTACAACACTATCAAAGGACACACATACATTATAGGTGCTAGGTATATATTGGTCATATCTCATGCCTCCCATGAGTACCATGATGTCATGCTGAGGTCATTATTAGAGAGGTGGGATGTAGATACCTACACATTTAATCTACCCACTGATGAGATGACTATCACTATGGAGGATATGTATCACATTTTTTGGGTTCCTATCTGAAGTGAGACCATTCATTTTGTAGAGGACCAATTGTACCAAGAGATGAGAGTAGATATCTAGTATTGTCTTGAAGATCTGATTCGGTAGGAAATCATGGGGCCACATGTTGAGATGAGGTGGATATTCTACACACAATCACCACTTTTGAGGTAGATTATGGTATTTATCATAGCATGAGTACTAGTCCTAGATGGATGGGGAGCACACCTAGATGGAGGACTAGTGCACATGATATGGGAGATGGAGTAGCACAAGACCATCTATGCAAGGGTTCATAGTATACTAGAACATCTCTATTATGATTTGGGATGGTTCACTTACCAAGAGGTGGATAGGATGGTTCATTATACACTATTATAGGTTTGGTGCCTGGAGCATATCACATGTACCAGACCAATAGGATTTCCTTCTGTAGGTGCCTTGGGATACCCACGCTCCTTCAACCATCTGCTTAGGTGAGTATGGAAGTATGGATATTTTCTATTCTAAAGAGTTAGATTTGACCATCTTGATCAGGAGGAGATCATATGGAGGCCTTACTAGCTAATACTATAGTGGCCTGATGAGACCCACCAGTTGGCGAGGAGGCAGAGGGACTAATTTTTACTGGGGAGGTGTAATTATGTAGGGAAACCATTCTACTATTATCATGTCATGAGACAATTTGGATAGGTACATGTTCCTCCTGTGGCACAATGCTTTTACAAACAATCAGTGCAAAGTGTCCCTAGTGATGATGTTGTATCTAGGGATTTAGATGATGAGGATCTCAATATTCCCCCAGTCTCTGGCATTGATGACATGGGTTCTATAGATGCATATGAGGAGTGGTGGGCCACAGTATGAAAAAATATAGTCTTTCCTATGAATCAACCTATAGGCTACATGGGGCCCCTTCCAGATCACAGGGATTATTAGGAGGAGACATGTGAGGAGATGAGGGTTGCGAACTTGTTTTTTGATGAGGTAGAGGAGGAGTATGATGAGGAGGTAGAATTAGACTATGAGGTGGATGAAAAGGACGAGGATGAAGATGATGATGAGGAGGAGTAGAGCCAGCTGATGAGTGATAATAGTGATACAACAAAGGATGGCCTAGTTGCCCACAAGTGGAGAGATTCAATTCCCACTTGGGTGACCAGATCACAGTCAGTACCTGCAGCATGTGCTAGCAGTAATGAGCATGGAGAGGGTAGTAGATCTTCTATACCTCCAACATAGGATGGGACTATTTTTCCACAGTAGGTTGGAGATCTAGGTGATGACTCATTATTTATGATGATGCTTATAGTTTTATAATTATGCTCATGTTCATGTTTTTCATTTATGTATATATAGCTTATGATGTGTGTTGATTATCTTT
Source organism: Sequoia sempervirens (assembly GCA_007258455.2). Taxonomy (NCBI): domain Eukaryota; kingdom Viridiplantae; phylum Streptophyta; class Pinopsida; order Cupressales; family Cupressaceae; genus Sequoia; species Sequoia sempervirens. The sequence continues at coordinate 150,352,350 of VDFB02256132.1, read as the reverse complement.
ATAATTTCTATCTTGTAGGGTCCATGAGAGAGCTACATGATATCTATCGAAAGGTAGCTGCAAAGATAGTACCTCATTTGCTTGCAGATGAGGTTGTTGCCATAGACTACATGCCCCCACCCATCATGGAGCAACATCAAGAGCTATTCAAGCCTTTCACAAGGTTAAGAGGAGCATACAAAAGTGCTACCAAGCATCTAATTGAGCCATAGTAGATCTATCAAAATAGCATGCTACCTATGGTGAGCTTCGATCATCCCAAGATATGGGGGAGGTCGAGAGATTACATGGAGAGGTTATCAGGGTACAGGCAGAGAGAGACTACATAGATTGACAGTGGATGGAGGCTATTGTACGGGAGGCTAGAGCTATTCGACAAGCAAAGGGCCTATAGGATGCATTGGATTCCATGGGTAGATCTCAATCACATACTACCATCTCTCAACGGAGGTGATCAGCAAGTCCTAAGGGATCTAGTAGTCACAAGCCAAAGTAGCATTGTATACTTGAGGATATGTACTTAAAGTTGCTTGATATATATGAGCATTTATGTTTGATTTCTTATTTTTATGTGTTTAAGTTAGATGGTAATGTGATTTACAAAATAATCATTGTAAGACTATTTAATAAATGTTTCCATGATCTAACATTTTTATGTTATCAAATTAAAACTATCTTAGTTTTCTTTTAGATTCAACTTTATGATTGAGTATGTTATGCTAAATTAAATTCACCTATGATCTAATTGTAGAACATTAAATGCATATAAGGATCTAATATATAACAAAATAAAATATTAACTTGAATACTATGACACCTAAAGTAACAATCCAGAGCCAATTTGAATAATTACCTTAATATTCAAGATGCAAAAAATGATTGTTTGTCAAGAATGAAGCACAACGAGAGAAAATAGCATACTATCTACTAACTCTACCATCATTGCTTTACCATTCACACTATTCAAGAAAGTTTTACATAGTACCAGTGTAAATGCATGGCATTAATAGGATCCTTAAGAGGTGTACCATCCATTTATGTTAACGTTTATGCACCAGACCCATAAATTTCATCAATTATGTAAGGTCCTAACCAATTAGGGCTAAATTTTCCTTTTTAATTCAAGGCGACATTGACGTTACATTGATTATCAAATAACACCAACTCACCTTTATTAAATTAATGAGGGATGACCTGATCATTGTAACTACGTTTCTTTTTCTAGAGTAGGATTGGAGATATTCAAGATTTTTGATATGTTGTTCATCAAGCATCTCAAGTTGGTGTAATCCTTGTTCTTTATCAGTATTATCATCAATAAGTCCTTGAAGAGTGATTCTTAATGAAGGAATCTCTAATTCCAGGGAATTATTACTTTGGTACCATAAATGAGGTTATAAGGAGTATTTCCAATTGATGTTCTAACACTAGTATGGTAAGTCCATAACACATATGTTAACTACATGTGCCAATCCTTATTATTTTTTCTTACTATCTTCCTTAAGATTTTCTCAAGGGTTTTATTAGTGGACTTAGCTTGACAGTTAGATTGTGGATTGTATGGTGTTTAAAAACAATATTGGATGCTAAACGTTTCTAAGAAATTCTTCACATCATCTTTCTTAAATTGTGTCACATTATCTTAAACCAATGTAGGAGGGAGTCCAAAGCAAGGAATAATGTGTTCCAATATGAAACGACATATTTCATCAACAATTGTTGAATGAGGGGGAATGAATTCTACCCATTTCATGAAATAATCCGTTGTGGTAATTATGAATGTATGTCCAGTGGAAGAAGGTGGTGATATTTTTCCAATAAGATCTATAGACCCCATACTAAGAATGGCCAAATAGAAACTTGGGCATGAATCTCGAAAGTAGGAGTGTGAATCAAATTTCTATGTTCATGACATTTGTGACATTTCTTAATGTATTCAAAGCAACCTTGTTATATATGTCTTCAATAGTATCCTATGCAAATTAGCTTTTGAACTAATGATCTTCCTCCAAAATGGCCTCCACAAGCACCCGCATGAGCTTCCACAAGTGCTATGGGGATTTCAGATTGTTTAAGGCATCTAGGAAAAATACCATCAAAGCACCTTCTATACAGTATGTTGGCAATGATTATATATCTAGACACAATTTTTTGAAGATGGGCTTGAGTATTCTTAGTTGTCGGCTTGGTAAAGGTAACCTCTTTCAAATAATTAAATATCAATGTGTATCATTAACTATCTAGATTTATGTGGTGGTTAATAACACTTCTTTGACCTTATATTCTATTGATGGTTGCATAATTCTAAGGACAATGAATGTGAAATCTTTTACAGAATCTTGAGGAGATATAAGGGAAGCCACACTTGTCATTATATCCACAATGTTGATTATCTTTTCATGGGATGTTATAAATGGTATATGATTCAAAGCTATCCAATCTAGAGTCATTGTGATATCCTTATATTTTGATATTTTTTCATGCTTTCCTTGATACGACCCATTTATTTTCCTAATGACTAATTGTGAATAACTGGATTTCTTAATAGTTTGAGATCCTAGAGTTAAAGCGGCATGTAATATAGCAATTAAATCTTCATACTCTATTGTATTATTTGTGCATAAGAAGTTTAAGAAATAAGACAAGGAAATAGGCTTTCCTATAGGTGGGATTAATACAACCCCTTTGTCAGAGCTAGTTCTACACTTAGATCCATCAAAACATAACTCTCACATATTAGTTTCAATTTTCAACACATTATCATCATGGAATGAATCAATATTAGGTAACAATATGGGAGAGGGAGCATCATCTAATTGGTCAATCAAGGCTTGTCCTCTAATTTCCTTTCAAGAGAAAAACTTAAGGTCAAACTCAGTTAATAGCATAACCCACTTAGTTGAATGTCTCGATAAATCTATTTTAGTGAAAAGGTGTTTTAAAGGATCGAGTTTCATCATCACATGGATTTAAACATTCAGTAAGTAATTTCTCAATTTATTAGTAGCAAATACGAGAGCCAAACATTATTTTTCTACTGTTGTATATTGTTTCTCATAATCAGTCATAGTTTGGCTAATGTAATTGTTACATATTTTTTGTCTCAGCTCAAATGGAGGAGCTGGCTGACTATTATTTGCCATAAAGTGGAATTGCAGATTGGATTTTAAATGTTGTTTTGCATTATCATTATGCATTAAATATTATTTATGCATTCTAGTGAAGTTATAAGGTTTCAGAGTGCCATTCAGATGCTGCAGGATGTAAAGAAATATAAAAATTGAGTACTTGAGAAAAATAGTATTTCAGATGCTTTTTTTCATTTCGAAAAGAACTCATATTTTTACAAGGCTTTGTTTGATTTCACAATCAAAATAATATTACAACATTGCATGAGATGCATTTTTCTTTTCAACTAAAAAGAAAAAAATGAAATCAAAGATCCACACAAGCCATGGATTTAACTATAAATGTTCCAATGCATTTCTAACAGCACAATGCACTACTGAAGATGTGAAAGGAGAACATATAAGCAACAACATAGTCATCATTTCCTGTTATCGACGCTTGGTGTTGGAAGGTGCACCTCGCCTTCTCGAGCTTCGTCGACCTATAAGAGGAGAAGAAGGGTGTCAGTGGCTCCGACTATGACATAACTCATACGATGCACCTACAATAGTATAGTATACTATGAGCAATGCATCGAAACAATCAGAAGAAAATCAAATGTAGTATGAAGAAGTGAACTGAAGGAGAAGTATCAATATCATAATCAGCATGTTCTATTTTTATGCTAACACTATTTTTTTCCTTGTGCAAGTATAGGTTAAGTCATGAAGCTGAACATTATTCGAAGACCAAGCATGTGGAGTAAAACGGGCTCCCACAAGGGTAGAGCCCGACATGCTGCCCTATGCATTTAATGGGCTGATTTTTGAAATATTTTTCATCATATACATCAAACAAAGTGAAATACAACTGAAAGAGTAAAACAGAGTTATCCATCAGGTAACGAAACCAACTATGCATTCATAACGATCAGCATTTCTTTCTAAAGGCTACAGGTGAACAGTGAGTTTAGTTCACTTAAGGAATTTAACTGAGTGCATTTGCATCAGAATTGTTGAATTACTTCATTTTTTGTGCTGATTATAATCATATATCATGTGAGTTTCAATTTATTTCTCTTTTGATAGTGAACATGCATACATATGCGTAAATGATTTGTTCTATTTTCATCTTCAAAGAGAATAGTTTCTGATAAGAGTTTGAGCAGTGAAATATAAAAATGCATGAAGAGTACCATGTCGCTCATGAATACAAATAAAGACAGTGCACCTAAGTGTTAGATAAATCTCTAGTTCTGAGTTGACTGATGAAGAAATACTACTTTATTAATGGTTATAATAAAGTGATATTTTCAGAAAATAACAGAGGAGCAGTGTTGTAGTCCAAGAACAAAAGGTAAAGCCTCTACAAAATTCAAATAAAGGAAATGAAGTTGTTGTGTTAAAATTAAGGAGGGACAGAGGACTAGGTACAGTCTGTTATGATTCAATGATTAAGCATAGGGGATAAAACAGGAAGGTAACATTTTTCTTTGGATCAATTTTTGTTTTGGATCTTAACCATGTTAGGTTGTGTCTCAGTGGAGGAGGCATCAGTTCATTGTTTAAATAATGCAGAACACAAGTTAAGGGAGTCCAAATGCTTAAAGGAGCTCATAACAGAATATAGTTTAACACTATTTTGATCTAAGTCATGAGTGCACATTTCTGAAGGAAGATCTGAAAGCAAAACATCAAAGGCCAATATTGTTTTCTGAAGAAATGCAAAACTACATCTAGTGATGCATAGGTCAAACCATGAATTGAGATCGATGAAAGTTTACAGTTTTTTTTCAACTCCTACAGGTGTTTACAGTTCTATGGTAAGCAAAGATGAACAGTTGTTACCCACATGGGGTTTGTCTATAAGATGTAGAAAACATGATAATCTATGACACCCATATTTCATAAAAGCAGCAGTTTGATTACAAACATGCAAATTTATGTGCTTCTTCGAGCCTTAAAGAAGAAATAATACAACTCTCATATAATGTTCATGATAACCACAAAGAAGTAACAAGAATCAATGCAATGAACTGATGGTCAAATTCTGAAGAGAAACCATAATAGAGATTTTTTCTTCAGAATATACAAACATTTGCTTCAGGACTACGAAATAAGACTATGCTCAGTTATTCATGGTTTTCAATGTGGGTTCTCATGCAAGGTACAGAAAATGTGACACTCTACAATACCCATGTGAGTTTTTTCATAAAAACAATAGTAAATTACAAGTATGAAAAATTATGTGTTAAATCGAGCTCAGTAAAGACAGAAGATAGATTTCTCTTTCAAAAATTTTAAATACCCAAATGTGGGTTTATTCTCAAAATGCAGAAGAATGGAGTTTCCTTAAAAATTTCGAATACCCATTTCCAAGGTTGGTGTCAAGATGCAGAAAAATAGCTACAAAAGTACCCACATAGAATTTGGAGAAAATGGCAAAGGTATACAGTAAATGCGAGCTCTCAGATACCAGTTGAAATACAGAGAGGGAAAATGTAGATTTATTTAAGTTCCTATGTTACCCATAAACGGAGGAGCTTTTAAATTAATATGATGGAGAATTTTTGTTCTAGGTCGAGCTAAAATTTGAAAATAATGCTTTCTACAGTGCTCTTTTGGCACGGCCTGTACATGGCCAAAAAATTTATGAAATAAAGAGAGCTTTTAAAGTTTCTACAAAGCAAAGGAAATTACCAGTTTGAATTTCTGGTTAAGTCTAAAGCCGCGGCCTTAGCTTCCTCTTTAGCTTTCCAAAGCAGGGGTTTGAATTTCCAAGTGGTGGCTGAGCTCTAACTAGTGAGTGGAGCACAGCAATGAGCATGGGAAGCACACAGAAATGCAGAGTAAAGACATCAGAGTGAGTGCACCATGACTTTGAAGCCGAAATGAGAAGAATACAAAGCCATAAAGTCCAAGAACACAATCTTACCTTTGCACAGAATGGAAAAAATAGAACACAAGTCGAGCTTCCATGGAGTGGACTGTAGAAGTCGAGCTCGAGCTCGTAATGGCATGAGAAGTCAAAGAAAGAAGTGAAAGTCAGAAACAAAATCACATAGGCCACGCCCTTAGGGCTTTTTGATGCTTGAGATAATGAAATGGAAAGTTTATTTCGCCATGAACAAAGACTTACCCAATGGAGATTTGGTCAAGTAAAGATCAGAGGAAGATTTTTGTGCACACGGGCTCGAATCCAACATCATCATGGCGGAAATTTTTCTCAGGCAGAGTTTCCTTCTCCTCAAGTCATGGGTGCGAAATGGTGATAATTAGGGTTTGACCCTATTTTGTTCAATCCCTAATTTGAACATGATGAACTTTCCAGAATTTCATTTGAATGCACATGTCAAATGTCAAATGGTGGCTGAACCCATATTCCTTGTGATTTATTTTAAGCCTAAGTTTAAATCATTGATTATGTTAGGCCGAATTGCTTACGCCTAGGGTTGTGTTTAGGGATTTTAGAATTTGAGCTAAAGTTATCTTATGCCTTAGAGAAATGAATTGGGACTTGGGCATCTTAATATTATTGTTTTATGTGAAGACAATGTGATAATATTTGTGAGTACCCTATGACTTAGGGTTTATTATTTTTAGGGTTTTATTTTTATTGATTTTGGAGAAATCAATGATGGAGTTAAAAGGGTGATTATGTAAAAATGTTTTTTCAATTTTTTGAGAAAATCAAAATGTATCTTGGAGAAGTAAGCAATTTTATTTTTGCAAAAGATTTCTAATCTTTGAGTTGCAAAAATAGACAAAATTGTAAAGCTCTGCACCTTGTAAAGCAGAAGCATAAAAGCGGTGTTTTATAAACTGCTTTATGTTTTCTTTCTATTTTTAGCAGATCTTTGACTGAGCTTTCTTCTTGGTCAAATTCCAGACTTATCTTAGAGAGATAAGGTGTTTTTTGAACTTTTAAAGTAGATTTTTCCCATTTTTAGGGGCTTGACAGTGTAATCATAAAAGGTTGGTGCTTTTTTCTGCTTTACAGCAGTTTTTGAGTTTGTTTGAGGCCTTTTTTCCTGGAGCTTTTTCTAAGCTCGGATTAGGGTTTCCTTGAGAGTTTCTTGATAGATTTAGTCTTTCAACTCTCCATTCTCAGTAGTGGAGATCAGAGTTCCTTCTCTTATGCATTTTTGAGCTTGTGAACATTGTACTCAGATTTGGTCAAATTGATACTCTTCCAGTTTTAATAAACAGTAGATTTCTCCTTCTCATTTTCTATCTCAAATTTTGTAATAGCAATCAGATGTACTTGTGTTTTCAAATTGAAATCCTTTTATGTCTTGCTATTATAGGTGGTGTTTCAGAATTACATGTTTCAAGTTGCATGTTTTGTTTGCTTTCCAGATCTTTGTGCAAATTATTAATGTGATATGTGCCAATGAGATTGTGAGGATTACTGCAATAGAGAAATTGTTATGAGTGATTGGGTATGAATTCTTATAAGTTTGGTGAATTATCTTTTAGAAATAGGTTTTATTTTTAGTTATCCTTCATCCCTTCGCTCAGAAGTAGTTTTAGGATAGAATTCATCATTCATAGAACCAACTCACTCCAGAGAATCCTCTTTCGCATAAGATCACCCACATCTGAGAGAGGTTTCCATGTTTCAGTAGTTTGCTGAATATTGCATTCAACAGGGTGCAAAATTATTGATAACAGTAATAAACATGATCTTCTTTACCACTTTGGTCTTGTTGAGCCAACAATCTTGTGAGAGCATGAGTTGATGCTACTGTATAAAGGATAAGCAGTTTGTATTGCATAGTAGGTTGTAAAATAGGTGAAGTAGAAAGATAATCTTTCAAACTCTCTGTAGTAATGGAAAAAGTAGCCTTTTCCCTTATTTTGTTTGATAATTGGAATTAATCCTAAACTAATGATTTCTTGGATTGGTGTTGTAATGTGTTGTACACATTCAAAATATTCTAGTATCTTTATTTGACTAAAGCATGCCTTAATTGATCCTTTCCAAAGTTTTTGTAAAGTGTTGTAACACTCTTTCATAGTTTTCTATGATGTATTTTCTCAATTAAGCCTAATGGACCCCTTTTATAATAAAAAATACATAAAGTGTATCTTGTTTAAGTGTTGTAAAGTGTTATAAAGCACTTTCATATTTATCTAGGTGGTCTTAATTAGTTGTGGGTAATTGGAGTAATTAACCCCCTTTAATTTACATTTATGCCTTAATTTTAAATCCTCTCAAAGATCTATCCTGACACATAATTTAATTAACAAAATATTTCATTAAAAAAAGTTTGGTCCTAGAAAAGTGTGCCAAGACCCATTCTCCCTAGATAGTGAATGGGTCCTCCCTTATCAAGACCCCCATTTTTTAGTTGATCCAGAATGGGTTTTTACCCCTCTTTCAATCCCCTGGGGTTAGGTCCTAGTAAACTAAACTAGGACCCATTCTTCCAAGGTGCCGAATGGATCCTCCCTTAATGAGACCCCCATTTTTGAATTTCATTTTGGAAATAATTTAATAATTTTTCTTTCTAGATATGGTGTCAACCTTAATTCTTTGAATTTTAGGGTTAATCTACTAATTTAGTATAAATAAGGGGTTAATTAACATTGTTTCTCCTAACAAGGGATAGCAATTCATTCTAATCATTCAAGCATTCAAGTAATCAAGCATTACAACATTACAAGAGTATTCATAAGACATTTCAAGGTAGATTTCAAGAGTCTTTTGCAACAATGCAATATCAATTCATCATGTCAAGGGTTTAATGCATTCGTGCATGTGGTTGAGCTAAGATAGCTAATGTTGCATTGAGGATCTATTTACAAGCATCATTTCACATCCATGATCTACATTCTTCATGGCCACTACATGTTAGATTACAAATTTGTTTCACAAGGCATCATCCAAGGTTACATCATTTACATATTTCATGTTTCATGCTTCATTTCATCATTTGGTTTGATTACCTACAATGGGTTTGACCAAGGAAAACCCCTATTCACTAGAAACCAAGTTTTTATATCCTTAAGTGTGTGATTGCATATTTACAAGCTAACGATCAAGTGGAGAGAGATTTGAGGAAGATTGTTAAAGTTGCAAAGTTGTAAAAGTTGTCGTTCAAAGTGCAAGATCATGGAAAGAGCTCTACAAAATTTCCTACATACTTTCAGAAGCTAATAACATGAAATTTGAGAGTGCTGACATCGAGGAATAGAACCCAAAAATCAATTTTCTAAAACCCTAAAAGGACCCATTCACCATTGAAGGAAAATGAGTCCTTAGTAGCTCAAAAACAACTTTTTGGTTGGGTACACAACTTTTTATGCTATAAAAACTTCCCCCATAGTTTCTATAACACTTAGGTAGCATTTTTTATTGTTATTGGCATCTTATTTTACATGTAATTGAATAAAACTCCCCTTAGAAAAATAGTGGTTCATCATCTTGTTTATCAAACACCTTGATGAAACCCACATTTTTTAGTGATTCATTTTGGTGAACCCGACATATCAAACATTGCAATTTTCTAGTTTTTGGAGTATCTCATTGCATATTAAGTTATATCTTACATTCATTTGCATTGAATTAAGATCTCATTTAGGGTTACTTGTTTTGCATTGAAACCTTGCATATTATATAGGGTTTAGATTTGCGTTGTTTTGCATTTCTTAAATCTAAAAAATATAAAAAAAAATCAGTCATTTTGCATCTCATTTAGACCTCATACAATTACATTTGAAAATTAAAAAAAATTGCATTTCAAATCAGTCCTTGCATTTCATCTTTTCATTGCATTTTTACATTAAATTTATAAGAAATCTAAAATTAAAGCTCACTGTCTCAGACTTGGAACTACAAGATATAAGTGAGAAGTTTCAAATCATTAAAAAATAGTTTAAAAATACCTAACCAACACCCATTCACCTTTACTGGTGAATAATTCCCCGATCAGGTTTGATCTAAACCTTCTAACAACTGAAAAAGCATCAAAATTCTCTCTAAAATCCACAGAAATATCTAACCATGACCTATTCACCGTTATTGGTGAATGAGTCCCTGTTAGCTACTAATCTACATTTTTTGGACATTAAAATCTTAGTTTCTAGCTTTTGTTTGGTGTTATTACTTTCTTGTTTCAGTTTCATTATTTTTTGTTTCATCAAATTCATTGCATTTAACTTTATTTGCTTCATTTAAGTACATTGCCAAAAAAATCAACATTGCATTTTTAATTTATTGCACTATGTGAAATCTGAAAATTTCACTTCATTCTAGGTCATTTCATTGCATTAATTTTCAAAAATGTTAGTATCCATCTTTTCCAAGTTTGCAAAGACAAAGTTAGTCAATAAGCATGTTAGCCATTCATTCAATACATTTCCTAGTTATGAGAGTCTCTTAGTGCAAGAGAATGAAAATGTTAACACTTACCTCAAACCTACAACCCCTCTTATCTCTCTTACTTGTGGGAATGATGTGATAGAAGAATATGCAAGCATAGATAATCATGCAGATCATAGTTCTTCTCTGAATACCTCTCCTATTTGTGACAAAGGTATCATGGTGAAAGAAGGTCCAATTATTGAGAATCATGAAGGTATTTTTTTTCCTTCTTCTCCTTCCCCTTGGGAAGAAATTATGACACAAGATGATGAGATCACTAACACTACTTTACCTAGTCTCCATTCATCTCCCAACTCCACCCCTACTTGTAATAATGCTTTAGCGAAAGAGGATACAATCATAAAAAATCATGAAAATCATATTTATGAGGAGGAAATATTGGTGTTAAGAGATAAAATGATTAAGAGCTATGAAAATCCCACCTCTCCTACTTCGTAAGACATTATATGACATGGGGATATAGTTATAGATAACCATGACAATCAAACTTGTTCTTCTCCTAATATCTCTTTTAGATGTGAATAATATAGTTTGGTGTTAGAAGATACACTTACTGATAGTCATGAGAATCATTTTTATCCATTTGCTAATTCCCCTACCATTTGGGAAGATCTATTTTAACAAAAAAATATAATCATTGGTGATCATAAAACTCATAGTTGTTCTTCTCTTCGGGCCTCCCCTATTTGTGATGAATCTACTTTACAAAATATAATAATGGAATTTGATGAACCTCTTGAAAGCTTTCCAACTAGGGTGCACATCATGACACAAGAAAATGAGACCTTAGAAAACAAGGATGAAATAATGGGTAATCACAATAATAAAATTTGGCTTTCTCCTAATATCTCTCTTATTTATGAAGAAGAATTTTTTTTGTTAGAAGATCCAATTGATGAGATTTGTGAGAGTCCTATTTTCCTCTCTTCTCCTAGGAAAAACATTATTGAACAAGAGAATGTCATCATTTATAAGCATGAATATTCAACCATTGATAAATCCCTTACTTATGATGAAGTTATTTTAGAAGAACCAAACAATGAATGCCATGAACATGTAGTTTGTTTCTCTCCTAAAAACTCTCCTACTAAGGAAAATATCATGGTGCAAGAAAATGAGAACATCGACACATGTCTTTCAAACAATAGTGATGTGACTTTCTTAAATGAAGATGATGAAGTGACATTAGACTCCCCTTTGCTAAGAGATCATGAAAATGGGTTCAAGTGTGTTGAGGTTATGAACATTAGAAATCCTTTGAGTCCTCTAATTATTGAACCACCTAAGCCTCAACTTATCATTTATCCACCCTCACAACAACCACAAGTTCAACATAAACCCGTGCTTATCTTAAAACCACCTAAAAGGAAACTTGATAATGATAATGTTTCAAAACAAATGAGTTAAAATAACATTTCTCACATATATAACAAGGTGTATACAATCAAGACTGACCCTGAACCTAAAAGAACTATTTTCATGTCAAGAAATAAAAAGAAAATCATATTGAAGAAGTCACAAAATTATTGGAAGATGCTTCGAGTTCCTTTGATTTCATACCTACAGTCATGGGAGAATAGAAGATCATAGCAAAAGATTCTAAAAGGGGAAAAGAAAAAGTGGTGATTTCAATACAAAATTCAAAATAATCCACTTCAATCACTTTAGAAGAAAAGAAGACATACCTGAAAAACTTTGATGAAGTTGATTATGAGCAGCCACTAAATCTGAAAGAAATGAAAAATCTTTATGGAAGAGGTTATGAACTTATGAGACAACTTGGTTATAGTAGAAAAATATGTTGCACTAGAGAAAAAAGTATCTATATCCCTATAGAATGTAACATGCAAGAAACAAATTGTGGTCTTGGTTATTTTCCTTCAATAGAAATCAAACCATCAAACATTCCTTCACTTAATACCAACAACATTACAAAACATTCTTCCAAGAAATGTTTAACTTTGGTTCATCCTAAACTGATAGATATTATTTGTGGAAATATCTCATTAGATAGGCATCAAGTAGATACTTTATCTACTCATTATAATCAATAACAATAGTTGTTGCTCCTTACCATGTAATAGTTGTAAGATCATCTAGGATAATCACTATTGCATTTTTTACATTAATTACAAATCATTTCCTTTTTGCAAGGAGCAGGATACCATCATCCATTCTAGGCTCATCCTTTTCTCACACTAAGTGGGGAAAGGGATTAGGTAGCCTCATCTTTGTATGTCATTTGTCAATTGTCTCTTTTGGCTAGTTGACCACCTTCCATGTATATGTAAGAGCAAGCCTGGAATGTGGATGACATGCCTTAAGTTGGTTCATATGTGACATGCTTTTCTTTCAAGGTTTAGCATTCTATTTGTGGGGGAAAAAATTCCTTCATATTTCATGATGCAGCTTATTTTAGAAACATATGAATTGGCATAGATTTTTTTGAGGAAAGCTCTCATGTCTTGGGACAAAAACATTGGCTACTTTAAAGTGGGGGTATACATTAATGACATCTTTTGGAAAATTTTCATGGCATAATTTTTCTTTTTTCTTGTCTTGTTTCCTCTTCTTCGTGGTGTCATTTTGTTTGATTCCATCGAAGAGTGTGTGATCTATTGTCATGGCATGATATGAATGAGGCATCCCACGGGTGACATTTATGACATTTTTGGAAAAAATTCATGGCCCGCTTTAAAGTGGGGGTATACATTGATAACATCTTTTGGAAAATTTTCATGGCATAATTTTTCTTTTTTCTTGTGTTGTTTCCTCTTCTTCGTGGTGTCATTGTGTTTGATGCCATCAAAGAGTGTATGATATATTTTCATGGAATGATATGAATGAGGCATCCCATGGGTGACAATCTGATACTTTTGAATTGTTCTCTCTTGGAGACATTAGGCGCAATATTCCCTAAGAGGAAGACCATTACATGAAGAAAGAAAAATCCCATTTAGAAATTTTTTTACATGATGAAATAAATTACATTGTGGTGCTTTATTGAAGTTATTGAAAGGATAACTTTGGTACAATTAGTATGATGGGAAGTCGATACACTACATGACTTTCTCATTATATGGTGAGAAGTTGACACATTGGCATCACATTCTCACTAATCCACTTCTTTGGGATAACTCACCTAGTGGATAGACTAAGGTACCACTTCCCCAGAGTGAGCAACACATGTTATGGACAAACAGGCCCATTTCACATCATGTTGAAACAATTATGCTTGATCCTTTATTTTTGTTTATTTTCTTGGCCTTTGACATGGTATTATTATATATCTTTGTTATTGTTGCATAATTAAGTGTATTGGATGTCTACTTTAGTGTGAGTTTGACATGGGGTCATCCTCTCACTAAAGTGGGGCCAAAATGTAGAAACAGAAAAAGTAGCCTTTTTCCTTACTTGGTTTGATAATTGACATTAAAACTGAATTAATGATGTGTTGGAGTGGTGTTGTAATGTGTTTTACACATTCACACTATTCTAGGACCTTTAATTAACTAAAACATCCCTTAATTGATCCTTTGCAAAGGTGTTGTAAAGTGTTGTAACTCACTTTCACACTTTTCTAGGAAGTATTTACTTAATTAAGCCTAATGGCCCCCTTTTTTAATAAAATGTACATAAAGTGTACCTTGGTTAAATGTTGTAAATTATTATAAAGAACTTTCACATTTATCTAGGTTGTATTAATTAATTGTGGATAATTGGAGTAATTAAACCCATTTAATTCAAATTTAAGCCTTAATTTTGACACCTCTCAAAGATTGATCTCGACACTTATAATTTAATTAACAAAATATTTCATTGGGGAAAGTTTGGTCTAGGAGAAATGTGTCAAGATCCATTCACCCTATATGGTGAATGGGTCCTCCCTTAACATGACCCTCATTTTTTAGATGATCCAGAATGTGTTTTTAGCCCTCTTTCAATCCCTCAAGGTTAGGTCCTAGTAAACTGAGCCATGACCCATTCCCCCAAGGTGGTGAATGGTTCCTCCCTTAATGAGACCCCCCTATTTGAATTTCATTCTAGTGGGAATTTAATAATGTTTCTTTCCATATCTGGTGTCATCCTTAATTCTTTGAATTTTGAGGTTAATCTCCTAATTTAGTATAAATAAGGGGTTAATTAACATTGTTTCTCGTAACAAGGGCTAGCAATTCAAATTCTAAGCTTTCAAGCATTCAATTGATCAAGCATTAGAGAATTACAAGAGAATTCATAAGTCATTTCAAGACATATTTCAAGAGTCTATTGCAGTAATTCAAGATCAATTTATCATGTTAAGGGTTTAATGCATTCATGCATATGGTTGGGAAAAGATAGCTAATGTTGCATTGAGGATCTATTTACAAGCATCATTTCACATCCAAGATCTACATTCTTCATGGCCACTACATGCTAGTTTGTAGATTTGTTTCACAAGACATCATCCAAGGTGACATCATTTACGTATTTCACGTTTCATACTTCATTTCATTCATTTGATCATTTGGTTTGATTACCTACAAGGGGTTTGACTAAGGAAAACCCATATTCATTAAAAAACAACAATTTATTTTTCCCTTGAGTGTGTGATTGCAGATTTATAGGTTGAAGATCAAGTGGAGCAAGATTTGGAGCAAGATTGTGAAAGTTGCAAAGTTGCAAAAAGTTGTCATTCAAAGTGTAACATCATGAAAAGAGCTCTATAGAATTGCCTATAGAAATTCAAAAGATGATAACAAGAAATTTGAGAGTGCATACATCAAGGAAAAAGACCTTGAAATCAGTTTTCCAAAACCCTAAAAGGACCCATTCGCCACTGAAGGTGAATGAGTCCTTTGTAGCTCAAAAATAACAACTTTTTGGCTAGGTACACAAGTCTTTATACTCTAAAAACTTGCCCAATAGTTTCTATTATAGTTAGGTAGAATTTTTTATTTTTAATGGCATCTTATTTTGCACATAATTAAATGGAACACTCCTTAGAAAAATAGTGGTTCATCATCCTTTTTATCAAACACCTTGATGAAACCCACATTTTTTGGTGATTCACTTTCAAAAGAATGTTTACAATCTCTGTTCCAATTAAATTGAACCTCTTTCTTAAGGAGTTACATAAAGTTTAATTTTTGGTCTACTAAGTATGCTACAAAATGATGGATAGCCTAAATTCTTCCTTGTAAAGTGTGCAATTGAGAAATGTTTCTAGGAGGTAGCATGTTAGCTATAGCATCAATTTTCTTCATGTCCACTTGAATGCCTCTATGAGATATGATAAAACCAAAAAAAAATCCACTATCTACACCAAAGAAACACATTTTAGGGTTCAATCTCATGCTATAATTTCTCATTTTTTCAAATATTTTTTGAAGAATATTCACATGGTCTTGTTGAGCTAATGATTTGGCTAGAATACCATCAACATAATCTTCCAAAATCTTATGTATGTAATCATGAAATATCAATGTCATAGCTTCTTGATATGTTGCACCTATTTTATTTAATTCAAAATGCATGACTACTGAACAAAATTTTCCCCAAGCTATAGTAAATACCATTTTATATTGATCTTGAGGGTTAATAAAGAATTTGATTATATCCAACAAATCCATCCATAAATGTTAACATACCATGTCTCACAGTCGAGTCCACTACCATGTCAATATTAGGAAGGGGAAAATAATCTTTTAAATATATTTTACTAAAATCACGAAAATCCATTCACATCCTAATACAATTATTAGGTTTTTTTACTGCAACAATGTTTGAGATCCAAGGAGAATAATAAATAGGTTATATAAAACTAGCTTCAAGGAGTTTCTTTGTACTGTAGGAAAATGCATACCCTTGTATTTTCACACTTGTTTGGGCCCTCCTTTCTTTTTTTATCCTTATTTATGTCTTAATTGGTCTTATTTTTCATCCACAAGCCTAATAAATTATATCTTTTTATGGGTAATCCTGACAAACATTGAAGGATAAATGATAATTTAATGATATTGGGTGCTTGTCCTTGATTTTTGGACTACGACTAAGATGCAACCTAAGGCGTCTTTTTCATCCAAAGGTATTGGGATCCTCTTTTTAAAGGCACCTTAAAGAATCCCCTTTTTGGTGTCTGTGCCCCGTTTCAAGCCTCGGGACTAAGATGCCACCTAGGGCATCTTAGTCCCCCTCAAGTTATTTTCAGGATTTAATTTCAAATCTTGGTGAGATTTAGCCTCCTTTAATTAATGAATTCATATGTCAACTTGTTGTGATGTAATTCCAGGATATTAAGCATGGATAAGTATAAATAAAAGGTTTTTTTACTCATTTCTCATCTATGAAGTTGAATGAGCATTCCTAAGGAAAGTTTATGAGATGAAGAGCATTCAAGAGCAATTCATCAAGCATTTGGAGCCATCATCAATATTCAAGCATCATATCAAGGATATTCTTGTATCATGTGTGTTTTTGAGCTAAAATTTGTGATGTAGGGTTTTGATTCAAGAAAGTAATTCAATTCAAGATGTATCAAGCATTTCAAGATCTACATTCAAGCTAGCAACTTCAAAAAAGTTTGAAAACTTCATAAAAAGGGTATGGTGAGTTGCAAAATATTACTTTTTTCATTTATCATTTCCCTTCATAATTTCATTTCATTCCAAGGTTTAATTACCAACAAGGGGTTTGACCAAGGCAAACCCCAATTTTCTAACAATCAATTGTTGGTGAAACAAGGAAAGATAGCTGAGACGTGGGGAGCGTGAATCAGTTGTCACAAAATATTAAACTTTTCAAACTTAACTTAATCTCAGATCTACTAAATAAACAACAAACCATAAACAATCAGCACATTAGAAACACATAGAACACCAAAAAAATTATGTAGAAACCTTGTTAGGGGAAAAACCACAGTGGATGTTAGTCCACAATATTATACCATGTTAAAAGTATAATGAAGAATAATGGGAATGCACATGCATTCAGGAGCACTACCTAGAGCTCACTACTCAATTACAAGAGGGCTCACTATTGGATGTTGTGGTTGTGTTGCTGATATGTGGTTTTCATTGATGTCAACACTATTATCATTGGTGTATTGAAGGTTGTTTATGTTGACGATATTGAAAAATTTGTAAAAGAAGAGTTGCAGGTTGATAGTTGATCAGTGAAGGTCGTGAAGGTGTCATTCTCAGTAATTTGATGTTCAGTCATTGTGGATTAAAGGGTTTATTGTTGAGTGTATCTAGTTTATCCACTAGAAGTTTCAGAGGTCTACGTGAAGATTTGATCTTGTTATGAATAGTTGTGTTTTGACTGTGTTTTTGTGGTTCTAGTTAGTGTTCCTAATTGAAGTTGGTGTGATTCTAGTAATCTCAATTGCTACGGATATTTATTTGATGGTCCTTGATGCTCGTGGATGTTTCTAGATCATTCTCTATCTTTGTTGCATGTCTGCATTGATTGGTGTGTTTGTGGTCGAAGATTTTTCTCATGTGTGGTTTTTCATGTTCTTGGCCGACATGTTGGTTCTAATGTGTTGCGGATCCTTGGAGATTAAAATTTGAATGTTTGGAATGCTCAAGGATGATGTTTTGGGCCACAACATAATATTGGCCGACAATGTTTGATTCGCGTTGAATTTTTTTTTGTAAATTTGGGCCGACATTGTGTATATGTTTTATGTTTTATATTTTGGCTGATGAATTTGTTGATGTAATTCATGTTGTGGATATATAAGAGTGGTTTTTTGTTCAAACTGGAGCATGCTCGGTGTGCTCCTATGTGTGTATGTGTGAATATCATTCAAAGGTAGAGTAGAATGTGATGAAGTGTGTAGAGGAGTGAAAAATTGTGCTTAATTGGAACTATAATAAGGCTTTTGAAGAAGCTACTTTCTCAGTTAAAACTATGGATGGTTATAATCTGAATCTCTTTGTAAGATAGTGTGCCTTCCATTGTATTTGAGTAGTGAGCTCTAGGCAATATGCCTGAATGCATGTGCATTCCCATTATTATTCTTTATATTTTTAAGAGGGTATAATCTTGTGGAATAACATCCACTGTGGTTTTTCCCCTAATAGGGTTTCCACGTAAAAAAATTTGGTGTTATTTGTGTTTCTGATGTACTAATTGTTTATGGTTTATTGTTCATTCATCATATCTGAGATTAAAGTTAAATTAAGTTTGAAAAGTTAAATATTCTATGAAAACTGATTCACCCCCCCTCTTAGTTGTCTATCCTTCTTTTTCCAACACTCACTGCCCAAAGAAGACACACTGTCTTACAACAATTCAGATTAAATCCGTAGGGTATGAATTGAGAAAATAGCTTCTACAAAAGCCTAATTACAGTTTTCGTTAAGCACCAAAACACTCCATCACACTTCGCTCAAACTTCTTCACACTCTGCTCTGAAATTGAATGATTTGATCACTATTCACACACTTGCACTTTCTCTAGCTCTTCCTCACTTCACAATCTGTCTAATTTTGCACAAAAAATCACTCTTATATATCCATAACATGGATTTACATCAACAACTTCGTCGACCAAAATATAAAACATATTTACAATGTCGGCCCAAATTTACAAATAAATTTTCAATGAGAATCAAACACCATCAACCACAATATAATGAAGACTTAAAAAATAACCTCGAGCACGCCAAACATTCAAATTTTAATCTCCAAGGATTTGCAACATGTTACAACCACCATGTCAGCCAAGAACATAAAAACTCAAATACACAAGAGAAAAATATTCAACCACAAGCACACTAATCAACATGGACATGCAACAAAGATAGAGAATGATCTAGAAGCATCCATGAACATTAAGAATTAAAAGAGAAGCATCTGTAACAAATGAAATTACTAGAATCATGTCAACTTCAATTAGGAACAAAAACTGAAACCACAGAAAAACTATCAAAACACAACTATTCATAACACAATCAAATCTTCAGGTGGACCTCTAATTAATTTAGGTGGATAAACTAGATACTCTCAGAAATAAACCCTTTAGTCTACAATGACTGATCATCAACATACTGAACAAGAAACCTTCATGACCTTCATTGTTCCACTGTCAACCTGCAACTTTTTCTTTAACAATTTTATCAATATCCTCAACATATACAACCTTTAATACAACAATGCTAATAGTGTTGACATAAATGACAACCACATATAAAAAAAAAAAAACCACATATCAACAACACAACCACAACATCCAACAACATCCCCTTTTGGCATTGATGGCAGCACAGGATGTGAAAAACATCATCAACCTAACTTTCAATCAACACTTACTCCCCCTTAGATTCTAACTCATATCTTCACATGATCTTTTTCCCACAAGGCTCTTCTCCCAAATAATTCATAGTTTTTCACATTATTGTTCTCCCCCTTTGACATCAATGGAAAATATAAACATTATCTTTCCACACATAAGCTCTGAACCACATATCTGTATATCTGACTACTCCCCATGAGTAGCAGCCACAAAAACATCAATCTGGATCAGAATATAGTTATGAAGCACACAGATTGATCTGCAAGTAAATGTATCTCTAGTTCATATCAGGAGGGGTAATTACCACTAGCATCCCTTGGAGATACTCAAAAGTATCCTTTGGCAACAACTTGGTGAAAATATTTACAATTTGTTATTTGGTAGGCACATACTCTAGTCTAACTTCTTTCTCACTCACTTTCTCCCTGAAGAAGTGAAACTTGATTGATATATGCTTGGTCTTAAAGTGTAGCACCAAATTCTTTTATATGTTTATTGCACTTGAGTTGTCATAGTATATGGAAATAGGCTCATCATATACTACTCTAATTTCATTCAACATATGTTTCATCCACATCACTTGAGTACAATTATTTGTAGTAGCAATAGACTCTACCTCAGTAGTAGATAAGGAACTGGAATTCTGATTTTTACTCAACTAAGACACCAGCTTCTTCCCTAGGAAGAAGGCACCACCACTAGTTCTTTTTTTTTCATCTACATATCCTACCCAATCTGGATCAGTATATGCACTCAAAGTAAGATCATCATCTTTAGGATACCAAAGCCAAAAATCAACTATTCCTTTTAAATACCTAAAAAATCTCTTTAAAACAGTCACATGAGATTCTTTTGGACCAGCTTGATATCTAGCAACCATACACATAGCATTCATGATGTTTAGTCTAGTATGAGTTAAGTAGATCAATCCACCAATCATTGACCTATATCTTGTTTGATTTTCCTTAAGAGAATCATCATTCTATGTTAACTTGCATTTGGTTACCATGGGTGTACCAATAGGCTTTGAGTCTTCCATGCCAAAAAATTTCAATAACTCTCTCACATATTTGGACTAAGATATGAAAATCCCATTGTCTAACTGAGTGACTTGCAATCCCAAAAAGAATTTCATTTATCCAATCATACTCATTTCAAATTCACTTTTCATTTCATCAGCAAACTTCATACATAGATCATCATCTCATCCAAAAATAATGTAATCAACAAAGACTTCAATAATCAACTTGTTATCATGATCCAACTTAGAATACAAGTTGTTGTCACTGGTACCTTTATTGAATCCAAGCTTTAGTAAGTATTTATCCAGTCTAGCATACCAAGCTCTGGGGGCTTGCTTGAGTCCATATAGAGCTTTCTTCAATAGACAAACCATGTCTTCCTTATTAGTTAGTTGAAATCCATCTGAATATTTGACATATACCTCTTCTTCTAACTCACCATTCAGAAAGGCTGACTTCATATCCATTTGATAAATTTTGTAGTTCTTATATATAGCATAAGAAATAAATAATCTCATAGCTTCAATTCTAGCAACAGGGGAAAAGGTTTCTTCAAAATCAATACCTTTCATTTGTGAATACCCTTTACATACCAGTCTTACTTTATTCTGAATCACTTCCCCTTGTTCATTCAACTTATTTTGAAAGACCCATTTAATACTGATCACATTTTTATCTTTAGGTTTGGGAACAAGAATTCATGTATCATTATTTTCAATTTGCATCAATTCCTCCTTCGTAGCTTCCATCCAGTGTTCATCATTACATGCTTCACTGACGTTGTTAGCCTTAGTCTTGGAAATCAGACAATACTCTTCTACAATCCTTCTTCTAGTTTGCACACCTTTATTCTTGTCTCCTATAATTTGACTTTCAGAATGATTTAGCTTAACATACCTCAAAATTTTAGGATTCTCTCAAACTTCTGGTTCTTTTGTTCTTTCTTCTACAGCTCCACGTGTCTCTCCTTCCTGACTTTCTTGATTTACAAGAATAACTTGAACTTGATTCTGTATCTGAGCATTCTTCCCTTTGTCTGTACTATCTTGATTTTCATCTATATCATATCCATAGTATCTTGATGATCTAGCAGAGTCCTCATCAACTCTAACAATTTCACTTTCAACCATTTTTCTCAATCTTCTATTATAGCACTGGTAGTCCTTGCTTTTAGTAGAGTAACCTAGAAATATTCCTTCATGGCTCCCTACATCAAAATTTCCTATGTCTTCATCTCTTTTGATATAACACTTTCTTCCAAAGATCTTGAAATATTTAACAGTAGGCTTATAACCAAACCATAGTTCAAAAGGAGTCTTACCGGAAATACCATTGACATTTACCTAGTTTAGAGTGTATACAGTGGTGTTTACAACTTCTCCCCAATAGATGTGAGGCACATTTCCTTTTATCATCATTGTTCTAGTAGCATCTAGAATTGTTTTGTTCTTTCTCTCTACAACTCCCTTTTGTTGAGGGGTTCAGGGAGTAGATAACTGTCTTTTGATTCCATGCTCTTCACAAAAAGAATTGAACTCCTGGGAGGTGAACTTGCCAGCTTTATTTGACCTTAGGCATTTAATCTTCAGACCTTTCTCATTCTCTTCCATAGCTTTAAAATTTTTGAACTTCTCTAATGCTTCACATTTTTCTCTTAAGAAAGCAACCCATATCATCCCAAAGTAATCATCAATAAGCAGCATAATTACCTTTCTCCTTGTAGTCTTTTGATTCTAGAGGGACTACACAGGTCAATATGCACCAACTCCAGTACTCCATTAGAATGATGCTTTTTTCTCTGAAAAGAGACTCTAGTCTATTTTCCCATCTGACATTCCTTGCATATTGTGTTAGCAAGTTTCACTAGCTTAGGTAGATCTCTTACTGCTTGAGTGGAGCTTACCTTGATAATTTTATCAAAATTCACATGACACAACCTCCTATGCCATAACCATATTTCATCTACTTGAGCAATTAAAAAACTTACATTAGTAGCACTCAGGTGAAAAATGTTACCTCTTGTCTTTGTACCTGAAGTAATCATATTTCCAGAACTTCCAAGTATCCTGCATCTTCCATCTTTGAACTAAAGATCATAACCCTTGTCCACCATCTGTCCAACACTTAATAGTTTATGCTTTAAGCCTTCAACATAAATGACATCATCATTTTTATGTTTACCACCAAGACAAATAGATCATCTGTCACATATCACACCATCATTATTATCTCCAAATCTTACAACCCCACCATCATATTTCTCTAGACTTACAAATTTTCTTTTGTCACCAATATGATGTGAGCATCGACTATCAATAACCCACTCATCCTTTTCTTCAATTCGGGCTACAAGAGCTTTCTCAACTTTAGTACGTTCAATAGCCACTAGACCATTTTCCTTGATAGTAATGAAAACCCATTCATCTTCATTTCCATTTTCTTTATCATATTCTTCATCAGTCACACCTTCTTTAGCATAATAGTATTTCTTTTAAAATCTAGGTTTGTTAGGCTTAGACCTAGGAACTCTTTCAGGATACCTTGAGGCAAAATGACCTATTTTACTGCAAGAGAAACATTTAATAGGAAACTTTCCTTTATACTTACCTTGCCCTATGCCTTCTTTCTTCACAATCAATGCTTCCAACTATTCTACCTCTCTTTCTTCATCTTCAAGCTATTTCATTTCTTCCTCATACTTGAATGTCTTTCTAGAACTCTCTCCCAGATACAGAAGCCTTAAATGTAGATTTAGTCTTGGAGGTAGAATCGCCAAATTCACTTAACTCAAAAGCAATAAGTTTACCAATCGACATATCTCTTGTCACATTTGTTACTGATATGAACTCTTCAATAGCATGAGCCTTTTATTTGTAAGAGGGAGGAAATGATCTGAGCACTTTAGCTACAATTTCTTGTTCTTCCAGGGTACCATCGACACATTTAATACCCATCACAAGTTCATTTACTCTTTGCATAAAAGAAGAAATATATTCATCTTCACCCATTTTCAAATTTTCATACTTTCCTTTCAAACTTTGTAGCTTAGAGACCTTCACATGTACAT
Organism: Sequoia sempervirens; assembly: GCA_007258455.2. Lineage (NCBI taxonomy): Eukaryota > Viridiplantae > Streptophyta > Pinopsida > Cupressales > Cupressaceae > Sequoia > Sequoia sempervirens. The sequence goes on along the minus strand of VDFB02256132.1, from coordinate 150,328,482 downwards.
CTCTTTCATACAAAGTCTCCAGCTTTGTCCAAATCTCATGAGTTGTCTTCAGACCTATCACATTTATCATTTCTAAATCTGTCAGAGCACTCAACAAAGCTTCAATAGCCCTGATGTTAATCTTTGCCTCTTTAATCTCATCAGGAGTGGAAGGTCCATTCTGAGGAATAACATATCTATTCTTTGTAATCTTCCAGAAGGGTTCACCAATACACCTCAAATGACAATCCATTTTTGGCTTTCCATAGAGAGTAGTTTGTTCCATCAAATCTAGGATTGTCCTTCTTCTATGATGCCATCTCGAATTTCCTCAAGCTTTTAAACTTCTTCAGAGGAACCTGCTCTAATACCAATTGTTGGGAAAACAAGGACAAACAACTGAGAGGGGAGGGGTGAATCAGTTATCAATGAATATTAAACTTTTCAAACTTCACTTAACTCAATCTCAAATTTTATGAATGAACAACGAACCATAAACAATTGGTACATCAAAAATATAGAGAACACCAAAAAATTTATGTGGAAACCTTGTTATGGGAAAAACCATGGTGGATGTTAGTCCACAATATTATACCCTACTAAAAGTATAATGAAGAATAATGGGAATGCACATGCATTCAGACACACTTCCTAGAGCTCACTACTCAATTACAAGAGGGCTCACTACCCAAAGAAGACACACTATCTTACAATAATTCGGATTAGATCCGCAGGGTATGAATTGAAAAAATAGCTTCTACAAAAGCCTGATTATAGTTCTAGTTAAGCATAGAAACACTCCTTCACACTTCACTCAAACTTTTTCACACTCTGTTTTGAAATCAAATGATTTGATCACTATTGGCACACTTGCACTTTCTTTGGCTCTTCCTCACTTCACACTCTATCTAATTTCACACAAACAACCACTCTTATATATCCACTACATGGATTTACATCAACAGGTTCATCAGCCCAAATTTAAGAATAAATTTTCAATGCAAATCAAACACCATTGACCACAATATAATGAAGACTTAAAAAATATCCTTGAGTGTGCCAAACATTCAAATTTTAATCTCCAAGGATCCACAACATGTTACAACCATCATGTTGGCCAAGAACATGAAAAATTGAGTGTACAAGAGAAAAATCTCTGACCATGAGCACATCAATCAATGCGGACATGCAACAAAGATAGAGAATGATCTAGAAGCATCCACAAACATTAAGAATCAATAGAGAAGCATCCGCAGTAATTGAAATTACTAGAATCACATCAACTTCACAACTATTCATAACACAATCAAATCTTCACGTGGACCTCTAAAACTTCCAGTGGATAAACTAGATACTCTCAACAATTAACCCTTTAGTCTGCAATGACTGATCATCAACGTACTGAGCAAGATACCTTCATGACCTTCACCATTCCACTATCAACCTGCAACTCTTTCTTTAATAATTTTCTCAATATCCTCGACATATACAACCTTCAATACAACAATGGTAATAGTGTTGACATCAATGAAAACCACATATCAACAACATAGCCACAACATCCAACATCAACAAGTTTTTCCTATATTTCATGTTTTTGTTTACAAATTTAGGTTGAAGACTTGAAGATCATTTGAAGTGAAAAGTTGCAAAGTTAAAAATTTGCATTGCAAAGTTGCCATCTTCATGGAAACTCACCTACAGGCCAAATCTAGAAGTTTTAGTATCTAAGATCTAAGAATAAGGAAGTGCAGATATTGAGCCTTAGGATGACATTCAAATATATTTCAAACTCAAGATGGGACTAAGACAATAGTAAGGGCATCTTAGTCCTCCCAAGGGTATTTTGCAGAGATTCTTGCAGATTCTATTTAGCCAGCCGAAGATTTTGCATCTACCCTAAAAAACAACAATGATACTAAGACAATAGTAAGGGTTTCTTAGTCCTACCTAGCATATTTTGATAAAAATTTCTCAGTTCTAGAATCCTCATCACATTTCCAGACTTCCTAGGTACATACATCATAACTTTCTGTTACTTAATTTTGTCATTTGCGCTCATCACTTGGCTTGCATTACTAGGTTTTGTGAGTTGAATATCAAGTTTTCTTTTCCAAACTTTTTCTTGGTGGTGAACCCTTCAAAGCCTAAAAAACCCCCCTAGGTCTCCCTTGTTGAGAATTGACTCATTTTTGTGTTGATAGTCAATCCAATTTTGGGATCCTAGGGCATCCTTGAATGATAATTGGAGAAAAGTGGTGTTATATGACCTAGGCCATAAAGCACCCATTTTTCCATTCTTCATTTTGGTCAACCTGATATTTTTGAACATTCATTTTTGTGATTTGGGGTTCATTAAGGTCCTAGATCTAGGTTGCATTCATTTTTGCATTGGATCTTGCATTAGTGAAAGTACATATAGGTTGCATTTTTGCTTTCTTCCATCATCTCATCTCATTGAAAAATTGAAAAGTGCATTGTCAACTATCTGAATTGCATTTAGAAAAAAAATTATTGCATTCAAAATTGAAAAAAATACATTAAACTTTGCATTCAGTTTATTGTTAGTAGTCACTTTTTCTTGCATTCATTTGCACATTTTTTTGTTTCTAAACATCAAGTCCCTAGGTAGGTAACCTAGGAAAACTATTATCAACTTATATTTTCCTATTTTTCTAAAAAAACCCTCTATTGGGACTAAAAATACCTTACTGGCATCTTAGTCCCTCTATGTATTTTTGGCTCAGATCCCTATCTGAGTTGTTTGTTGTTTGTTGCAATTTCTAGAACCTCATAATTCTTTCAGCAAGACCAAGACACGCTTGCTGGCATCTTAGTCACTGTGGATTTTGAAGTTTCAGTTTGCAAGGTTTAAATATTCTTTTCTATGCTTCTATTTGCTGCCATTGGTTATTTGTTTCAGTGGGTTGACTTTTTATTTCATGCATTTTACTAAATCTAGCTTAAGCATATGTGCAGGATCATGATGGGCCAAAAAGTGGCAATATGATGGGTATGTGTAGGGTATCTGGCTGACAACTTTTTTTTTACCCAAAATTGATGAAATGAAAAGGGTTTTTAAAGGAGATTCTTAACTTTCCACCAATATAAATTATGCTTTACTTTGAAATTAATAAATAATTATTATTCATTTTCTATTTAAATTATGACTAATGTCCTAATTGATAGGTTGATTGAAAATAATCTATAGCTTTCAAACATTATCATTTTTTTAATCAGGAAACATACATCACATTCTATGCTTCACATACTATAGGATTAAAAAAAAGAATTTCATGAAGTTTTGACCAAGTTAAGGTGGTCAGACATACAAGTTTTTATATTTTTTAAAAGTTGTAATAAAAAATTCATAATTAATTTTTTACGTGGGAAAAAATTACAAAATGATATGCATCACATCGGGACATGACTCCTCTACTTATATCTAAAATATTTTAAAAAATATTATCATTTTATTTTGGTTAGGGTGGTGGAAAAACCTCACTTCTTATTTTTTCCCTGAAATTTAACACTCTGCATTGAAATTTGAAACTTTCACCAAATAGATATATATTTTTAAAAAACCTAGTAGTCTAGAGCATTCAATTTGCTACAAATTCTATTCTTACATATTTTTGAAATAATATAGATAACTTATTCAAAATTTTACGTTAAGTTTCCTAACTCTTTTTTTTTTTTAATTTTTCACCGCTTAAGGGCTTTTTTTTTCCATGATGATCCTACACATACCCTTAAAGTGGTTCATTTCATGCATTGCTTCATTACAAATTTTCATTCACAACATTTTATTCCATAGTGTAATCAGTAAATTACCTTGTTTGAAATCTAAAAATTGCATCTACACATTTCATTTTAGGCCTTTACATTGCATTTTGAGTTTGCATAAATTACTTTTCACAAATGTTGGTATCAGTCTTTTCCAAGTTTTCAAAGAAAAATTTAGTTAATAATCATGTTAGTCATTCATTCAATGCATTCCCTACTTATGAGAGTCTTTTAAAACAAGAGAGTGAAAATAGTGATGCTTGCCTTAAACCTACACCCCCTCTTATCTATCCTATTTGTGGGAATGATGTGATAGAAGACGATACAAGAATGGACATTCATGACAATCATAGTTTTTCTTCTCTTGATACCTCTCTTTTTAGTGATGAAGGTATCTTGGTGAAAGAAGATACAATCATTGAGAATCATGGAGGTCCTATTTGTCTTTCTCCTCATCCCCCTTGGGAAGATATTATGGTACAAGAGAATGAGATCATAGACACATTCCTAAAGATCACCTTACCTAGCCTTCATTCATACCCTACTTGTGAGAATTTCCTTGTTAAAAAGGATGAAAACATAGATAAAAATGACAATCACATATATTCCTCTCCTAGTTGCGAAGACAATACTATGATTGATGATAATATTATGTTTTTCTCTTCCCCTAGGGATAACCTTATTGAACAAGAAATTACGACCATTTAAAACTCCCTTGCATGCAATGAAGTCATTGTAGAAGAACCAACCTTTGAATGTCAAGAACATTCGGTTTGTAGTTCTCCTAAAAACTCTCCCCCTTTGGAAGATATCATGGTGCAAGAAAATGAGAACATTGACAATAGTAATTCCTTAGATGAAGATGATGAAGTAACATTAGACTCCTCTTCACTAAGAGATCATGAAAATAAGGATAAGTCTTCTAAGGTTATGCACATTAGATACCCCTTGGAGTACTCTCCTGAGCCTAAACTTATCATTTATCCACCCTCTCAAAAACTACAAGTTCAAAACAAACTTGTCCTTATCCTAGAACCACCTAAGAACAATGTTTCACAACAAATGAGTTACAATACCATTTCTCATGCATACAACACCAAGAATAATCTACAACCAAGACAAACATCTTCAACATCCCTCCCATTGCCTAACCCTATCATACTAGGCCCCCCTCGTTTTCCTCCACAAAGTGGAAAGGATAATGATCTTGTTGATCAAATTAAGAATTATCCTGCTAAAAACTATTTATGGGACCTTATTCAAGCCTCCCCTCATTATCATAACATGATTTGAAATAATTTACAACAAGTTTCTACCCATTCTAATGTGCAACCAAATGACATGTCTACCCTAATTCAAGGAATAAATGCTGACATTGTTTTCCATGAAAGCGAGCTCCCTCCTTTGGAAGTGAAAAAAAAAATGATGCTTTCATGATCATAGCTCAATACAATAGCACATGGATAAAGCGAACCTTTGTTGACAATGGCTCATCCTTAAATGTGTGTAGTGAAAACCTTTTGGATAAGCTTGGTGTTGATAAATCAAAAATCCAACCCACCTCTTTATCTATTAGTGGCTTTGATAACGTGGGAAAATGACCACTTGGGGTGATCACATTACCTATTAAAGTTGATAAAGTTACATTACAAACACTGATCCATGTTATTCCTGATGATCTTTCATACAATCTTCTTTTAGGCTGACCATGGATTCATGAGATGCATGATGTGCCCTCTACCCTTCATCGTATCATGAAATACATATACAACAATAAAGTTTATACAATTGAAGCCAATCTTGAACATATAGTTATTTGAACATTGAGAAAGGTAAAGAGAATCCTTTGAAAATATTGACACCAACTATGCAAGTAGAACCTATGCAATAAAAGGACAAAGAAAAGCATATTGAGGAAATTAAAAAACTATTAGAAGATGATTGGGGTTCCTTAAACTTCGAACTAACATTCATGGGAGAATCCAAGATCATAAACAAAGATTCAAACCAGGGAAAAGAAAAAGTGGTAATGTCAACACAAAATTAGGAAGACCCTTTGAAAGCATCCACCTCAATCACATTAGAAGAAAAAGAAAAATATACAAAAAAATTTGATGAAACTAACTATCAACAACCCCTAAATCCAAAAGATATGAAAAATATTTATGGAAAAGGTTACAAACTTATGAAACAACTTCAATACAATGGAAAAGGATGTGGTGCTAGAGAACAAGGTATTCATGTCCCTATAGATCCTAACACATAAGAAGCAACCCATTGTCTTGGGTATTGTCCTTTGATAGAAATCAAACCATCAAACAAATCTTCACTCACTATCAACACTCTAACAAAAGATTCCTCCAACCCAACTTTAATATTAGTGCATCCTAAATTGATAGACACTAGTGGTCTTGATTATTATTCTTTGAAAGAAATGAAACAAACAAATAAATCTTTGCTTAATGTCAATGCCATCTTGCAAAACACTAATAATTTGAATTCGTTATATTTTACACCCTCTTGTATAGGAGAGAAAAAAATCTCACAATCTAAAGAGTCTTGTGTAAGTAGGGCATCTTGAACTAAGCAATAGATATATTTGTCGCAAAACAAAGCAACATCTCCTACCATTGATCAAGATGCTATTTTTCCAAGACTCCTCCAAGATCATTTGATATCCCTCACTCCAAGAACATGAAATAAATTTTACTACAAGAATTCATTTTGTGCATATCATAGAGTTCATGGTCATGCTACTAATGAATGTAAGGATTTAAGTGATAAAATTCAACATATTAAGGAGTGTGGTGCTCTTCCTTGTGTTCAAGCACCTAATTCCTCTAATTGATACTGATTTTTACATGAGCATGTTTCTTGTCAATCATTTTAGCTCACCCTTTCCCTACACTAAGTGGGAGAAAGGGGTTAGGTAGCCTTGTCCTCATATGTAATTTTTTGATTCTCTTTTGAATAGTTGACCACCTTCCATGTATATGTAAGAGAAAGCTTGGGATGTGGACAACATGCCTTGAGTTGGCTCACATGTGACGTACTGAGTTATACATTTTTGGGGCAACCCCTTCCCTTCTCATGACATAGCTTATTGGAAACATATGACTTGGCATAGGGCTTTCTGAGTAATCTCTCATGTTTTCTTCTACTCTAAAGCAATTGATCATAGCAATGGTGTTAGCAACCACTTTAAAGAGGGGGCATACATTAAAAATCATGTTTCATTGTGTGATTTTCTTTCTTCCTATGATGCATTCTTTTCTTGGTGGTGTCACTAGGTTTGATTTCCTCCAAGAGTGTGATATTTCTTTGACTTGTCCTCTCTTGGAGAAATTAGACACAATATTCCCTAAGATGAGACCTTGCAAAAACTAAGAAAAATACCTTTGAACATCCCTCTTTCTTGTTGCATTTTCTTTTTGTACCTTATTAAATTCATGAAGGTATGTCTTTGATATGGTTTCTTGGGGCTCACCTAGTGAACAACTAGCTTTACTAGCCCTTGTGAGTTTGCATTTTCTCTTTTTCCTTGTCATAGTCATGGGGGTATGACTTTGATATGGATCTCTTGGGGGTCACCTAATGGACAACCAACTTCACTAGCCCTTGTTAGTGTGCATTTTGTTTGCATAGTGGATAGTGCATTCCCCTTGTAAACCTCTTTTGGAAAAACAACCTAGACCTGGTCCATAGCGTGTTGTATGTCCATTCGAAGCTTGATCCATTGTATTTTTTTTCTTTATCCTTTTTCTTTTTTCTCTCTTTGATGGTGTATGTTTGCAATCTAGTTATGGCTTCATATATCATCTGCAAGTGTGTTCCTTTATGCCTATGTTGGTTTTTCATAGGATCTTGATCCTGGGGGCTTGGCTACCCTCTTGGTTACTATCATCCTATCTTACTATCATTTGTATGTTTGAACCCCTCTTGATTGCATTGTTGGCTACTTTAGTGTGAGTTTGAAGCAAGTTCATCCTCTCACTAAAGTAGGGGCTAAATGTAGTGTTCAAAAATGCATACCCTTCAATTTTTAGACTTTTTTGGGCCCACCTTTCTTTGTTTATCCTTATTTATGTCTTAATTGGTCCTATTTTGCATCTACAAGCCTAATAAATTATATCTTTTTATGGCTAATCTTGAAAAACATCAAAGGATAAATGATAATTTAATGATTCTAGTTGTGTGTAGATTTTTGGACCAGGACTACAACACCACCTACAGTGTCTTTGTCCTCCAAAGGTCTTGGGACCCTCTTTTTAAAAGCACCTTAAAGAGGCCCCTTTTTGAAGTATGTGCCCCGAGTTTCAAGCCTCGAGACTAAGATGCCACCTAGGGCATCTAAGTCCCCCTCAAATTATTTTTCCTAGATTTAATTTCAAATCTTTGGGTGATTTAGCCTCCTTTAATTAATGAATTCATATGTTCGCTTGTTGTGGTGTAATTTTGGGATATTAAGCATGGATAAGGGTATGTGTAGGATCATGATGGACCAAAAAGTGGTGATATGATGGGTATTTGTAGGGTATGTGGCTGACGACTTTATTTTTACCCAAAATTAATGAAATGAAAAGGGTTTTTAAAGGAGATTATCAGATTTCCACCAATATAAATTATTCTTTACTTTAAATTTAATAAATAATTATTATTTATTTTCTATTTGAATTATGACTAAAGTCTTGATTGATAGGTTGATTGAAAAACATCTATAGCTTTCAAACGATATCACATTTTTTGAATCCAAAACATGTGTCACATTCTATGCTTCATATACTATAGGATTAAAAAAAAATGAATTTCATGAAGTATTGACCAAGTTAAGGTGGTTAGATGCACGCATTTTTATTTTTATTTTAAGTTGTAATAAAAAAATCATAATTAATTATTTACTTGGAAATAAATTACAAAAAAATATGCATCACATCGGGACATGAGTCCTCTACTTATATCTAAAATATTATAGAAAAATATTATCATTTTATTGTGGTTAGGTGGTCAAACAAACACATACTTCTTATTTTTCCCTGAAATTTAAGTACTACTACATTGAAATTTCAAATTTTCACCAAATAGATTTTATTTTTAAAAAAAAAACCTAGTAGTTTAGAAACTAAATTCAATTTCCTAAAAGTTCTATTCTTACATATTTTTGAAATAATATAGATAACTTATTCAAATTTTTACGTCAAGTTGCCTAACTCTAATTTTTCTAAATTTTTTGCCACTTAAGGGCCTATTTTTTCCATGATGATCTTGCACATACCCATAAGTATAAATACAAGTTTCTTTCACTCATTTCACATCTATCAAGTTGAATGAGAATTCCTAAGGCAAGTTTATGAGATAAAGATCATTTAAGAGCAATTCATCAAGAATTTGGAGCCATTGTCAAGATTCAAGCATCATATCAAGGATATTTCGCATCTTGTGAGTTTTTGACCTAACATTTGTGATGTAGGGTTTTGATTCAAGCAAGCAATTCATGTCAAGATCTATCAAGCATTTCAAGGTCTACCTTCAAGCTAGCCACTTCACACAAGTTTGTAGACTTCATAACAAGGGTTTAGTGAGTTGCAACATAGTACTTTGTTCATTAATCATTTACATTCATTATTCTATTTCATTCCAAGGTTTAATTACCAACAAGGGGTTTGACCAAGGAAAAACCCAATTTACTAACAATAATTTTTTTTCCTCTCTTGCATATTTGATTTGTAGATTTAGGTTGAAGACTTGAAGATCATTTGAAGTAAAAAGTTACAAAGTTGTAAAGTTACAAAGTTGCATTGCAAATTTCTCATCTTCATAAAAACTCACCTACAGGCCAGATCTAGAAGTTTCAGGACCTTTGGTCTGAGAAGAAGGAAGTGTAGACATTGAGCCTTAAGATCACATTCAGAGATTTCAGAAACTCAAGATGAGACTAAGAAAATAGTAAGGGTGTCTTATTCGTCCCAAGGGCATTTTCCAGAGATTCTTTCAGATTCTATTCTAACATCTGAAGATTCTACATCTGCCGCAAAAAATAGAAGTGGGACTAAGACAATAGTAAGGGAATCTTAATCCTCCCTAGAATATTTTGATAACATTTTTGAATTTCTAGAATCTTCATCACATTTCTAGACTTCCCATGTACATACATCATAACTTTCTGTTACTTAATTTTTTCATTTGCACTAATCATTTGTCTTGCATTACTAGGTTTTGTGAGTTTAATATCAAGTTGTCTTTTCCAAGATTTTTCTTGGTGGTGAACCCTTCAATGCCTAAAGAACCCCCTAGGTCTCCCTAGTTGAGAATTTACTCATCTTTTTGTTGATAATCAATCCAATTCTGGGATCCTAAGGCATCCTTGAATGATAATTGGAGAAGAGTGGTGATATTTGACCTAGGCCATAAAGAACCCATTTTCCCATTGTTCATTCTCAACATTGGCCTTAGCTAATAAGGATATCTTAGGATTCATCTTTCGTATCTTTTTCCTGACCGGTTTAGCATCCTTTGCAAGGAAAATGTTGTTTGTCACTATCTTAGCATCAATTCTCAGCATATCCGAATAAGTCCAAGAAATTATTTTGCGAAGATCATGAAGTAAAGTTGTATGGTCCTATTGTTCATATTCATCAAGGCATTGTTCTATTTTAATCACCTTTTCTTCATTAGTGATATCCATCAATATGCTTATTATATATCCTAAAGGAAGTGCAGTTTTTTTCAAGACTTCAATATTGTATTCTTTATTGTCCTTATCATTCTCATTACTTTCCTTTTCTACGTCTTCTTGCTTAGCACTAATCATAGCACATGTAACCCATTTCTTTTTAAGAGTTACAAATGGTTTGTCATAAACTCCTAACATTTCTTTCAAGGATTCATCTTCAAAGTATTCCAATGATTCTTCACAAGTTGTATCAATCAGTTTAGGATGCTTCAAAGTGAGAGTTGTTTTAGGGTTACACATGATGGTATTAGTGTTTAGTGAGGGACTTTTCATTGCTTGCATTATCTTAGAAGGATAATACCCCAAACCACTTTTAGTTTCTTGTGTGTTTGGCTCTATAGGGACACAAATTCCTTTCTCTTTACTTACACATCCTTTACCTCTATAGCCAAGTTGTTTCATAAGCTCATAACCTTTTCCATAAATTTTCTACATTTCTTTTTGGTTTGGCAGTTGTTGATAGTCTATCTCATAAATTTTTGTTGTATAGCTTGTGTCTTCTAGAGTAGATGAGGTAGATACTTGTGAGATCTCTTTCCAATTTTGTGTCGACATTACCATTGGTTGCTTTTGTTTTTTATTTTCTCTTTTTATGATTTTGTATTCTCCCATGAATGAAGGTGTGAATTCTAAGGAACCCCAATCATCTTCCAATAACTTTGACACTTTGTCCATCTCTTGTTTCTCTTCTTTCATAGGTTCTATCTTTGAAGTTGGGATTAATGTGTTTCGAGGACTTGTTCCTTTTCAGTTTGTAAGTAACTTTTGGGCTCAGGATCTATTTCAATTTGGTATACTTTAATGTTATAGACATACTTCATGATATGATGAGGATTTGAAGGCACCACATGCATTTCATTAGTCCAAGGTCTTCCTAAAAGAAGATTGAATGAAAGATCATGAACATAACATGGATGGGGGTTTGTAACATGGCCTTTCCAACTGTAATAAGTAAAGTGATCACACCAAGTGGTTGCTTTCCTACATTGTCAAATCCTCAAATTAATAAGGTATTAGGTTTAATTATTGATTTATCCATGTCAAGTCTATCCAAAAAGGTCACACTACACACACTAAGAGTGGAGACATTGTCAACAAGGGTTCACTTTATTCCTGTTCTATTGAATTTAGCTATTATCGAGAAGGCATAATTTTTATTTCTCACTTCCAAGGAAGGTGGATCATTTTGATGAAAGCTAGTCTACATTAACCACATTCATTCCTTGAATTAGAATTGCTACATCACTTGAATTTTCACCAGAGGGAAGCACAACTTGTTGTAAGGATGTTTGAAGCATAGTATGATAATTAGGTGAATTTTAAATTAGATCCCACAGGGATATCTTTGCGGGAGTATTCATAAGTTTTTCAACAAGATCATACTTCTTCCCACTATGCGAAGGAAAATGAGTCAAAGCACTAGGAAAGATGGGTTGAGGAAAAGGTAGGGATGTTGAAGATGTTTGTCCTGGTTGTGGATTATTTCTAGTGTTATATGTTTGAGCATTGGTATTATAACTTGAATGTTGCAAAACATTATTCTTAGTTGGTTCAAGGATGAGAATGATTTTGTTTTGAGTTTGAGGTTGGTTTGAAGGTAGGTAAAGGATGATTTGAGGTTGAACAACATTAACCTCTCTTTGCTTTAGTTTGTTATAACAAGCCTTAGTGGATGAACCTTGTGAGATAAAATCCTCAAGGGCTTCATCTAACATGTCAAATTCATTACTACTAAAAGGCTTGAGGGTTAGTTTAACTTGGAAAAGAGATTTGACATACTCAAATAACTATGGGTTAATAGATTATGATGTTACACATGGGAAAGAGGTAAATATCTTTAATGATGATAGGGAAAAGGGATAAATACATCAAAATTAAGAGATTTGATGGGGTTGTGTCAAATAACTTAGTAGGTAAGAAAAAGTGACATGCTTTGTGGGTTCATTGGAATGGCTGCGTAAATTTGCAACAAGTTTTTGGCACTAGTAGAAACTACAATGAGGTACATACAAAAATGGGGGGGATAGGAAAAGAACTAGGCCTAAAAGCTATGAAATGCACACGAGGAATGTTAAGGTCTGGAAATAGGTTGTGAGAGGTGGTTTGGTTCCATTCTTGGAAAAACTTCATGGGCCTAATCCTATGGCTACTGACTACTTTGAGAAGAACAAGAATAATTGAGAGATAATCCTCTTTGGGAGAAAAGTGAAACTGGATGAGCAAATCATAGGAGAGGTGAGTGGAATGTCCACTAAGGGCATAAAGTTTTAGCGTGATAGAAGGTTTTCAGATGAGGCGGTAATCAAATTTCCTAAGAAAGATAAGGAGAAAATGAAGATGGTCAAAGTTTCCAATAGCTATTTTGAAATTGACACCATTAAGCCGCTTTGGAGAAAGGTTATTCGTGTCATAATGAAGTATATTACCTTGGACGAGAGATTCACCAGAGTTTATGGTCATCATTTTGCTATCCTTAACCACTTTTTCCATAAGGTACAGATTTCTCTGCCTCATTATTTGTTATGTTCATTGAGCAATAGCCTTGAGGACCACAAGAAAAATCCTAGGAGATACCCTATTCTTTATCCTAGTCTTATTAGGTTAATATATGAACATTATCAAAGCCTACCAGCTTTATCCAAACCAGTTTCCTCCACGACGTCTGAGGATTATGATACAGACAGTGGAGGTTCGAAGAATCATTCTAAGCCTAACCCAGAGAGAATTGTTGAACCCATTCATCCCCTATTCTACCTAGTAAGAAAACCCAACTTTGTAATCCCCAACTCGCGAAATCCAACCTTGAGATTTACCCTAACTGTCTGGTTCCTCTAAAGAATCCTGCTCTCAAGGGTTCCCCTACCAATAAGTTGGTTTCCTACTATGCAGACTCTCTGGAGGACAAAACTGAGAACCCTAAAGCTAGCAGAAACTCTATCTCAACCCCTCCTACCTCTTTCAAAGATGAGGGTACCAGATTTCCTAGCTCCCCTAACCCAGATGATATTAACCTCATTTTAGACTGAGATCAGTTTGGAGATATCCTTGCCTCTACTAGAAGTGGTGTTGGTGATATTTTCAGGGTTATGAAATGGGCCTATGAAGAAATTAATGATCTTAATCTTATAAATAGGATTTTAAATAGTAAGGTTGAGGAACTAGAATTGAAGTTGTCTACTCTGAGCAATGAAGAAGGAAAACGAAAAAAGAACAATACTAGAATAGGAGATGATGACATTGAGGACAAGTATAAGACTTTGGAAGTTGAAATTGTTAAAATAAAAAACATGAAAAATATTGTGGAACAAAACCATAGAATGGAAAGGCACAATGCCATTATCATCAATGGAATGTCTAAAAAGTTGGAAAAGTCACAATAGGGCTCGCCAGTTGTTGATCTGGAAGAGGACACAGATAAAAGCAAGAATGAGGACCAAGGAATATCGAAGAGGACTTGTGCCAACCTTAAGAGGAAAGTGCCTCCTACTACCCAGATGGTCCATATCTTAAAGAGGGGGGTTCAGGAAATGAACAACATAGAAGTTGAGACTGCAGAAATGTTAAAGTCCCAAGTTTAGTCACTGTTGGCATTTTGTCTGGTCTTTCTGGGTCTTTTCTGTGGCCCTTTCTAGCTTTTTTGGTGGCTGTGGCTTTGTCATTTTGTTGTCATGTCTACATCCTCTCTATTTATGGGGTCTTTGAGGATATTTTCTTTTGTTTTTAAACATTGTGGTTTTGGGTCCCTATAAAACCCATTTTTTCCTCTTTCAATGCTTTCTCAAAGGGGTTCATTAGTTTATAGTTGTTTGGTTTTGATGTTGAACTTGGTTTTGTTTTCTAATTAATTCCAGATGTAATCTAATCTTATCAATCTATGAACTAATTCTAAAATGAAACAAAAGTGTAGTAATATAATTCTATCCACAATTGAAATGAAACCAAATTAAGATAGATCTAATGAAATGAATGAAATAGAAACTCAGTAAACTGAAACAAATATATAATAACAATAAATTGAAACACAAAATTGAAGCTTTCAATGCTATAAAATGTAGATTTAGGTCTGATATGGGACTAAATCATCCAGATGTGTGAATAAATCCTAGTTAGGGTTTTTGGAAGGTTCAAACAATGAATAACAGTCAACACAGAATTCCCACAAATCAGGTAAACTAACTTGTATCGGGACTAAATTTCCTAAGTGGGTGAATTAGTCTTAGATTAGGGTTTTGACACCAATTTTGGCAAATTCTAATTGAATATTAAGGTTTATAGCTTATATGTTTAAATGATTATTTGCAATGGTATATTTCAAATGAAATTTAATAATGCAAGATGCAAAACTGCAATTTATATGCACTTTTCCACTAATGCAAGATTTAGAAGCCTTAAATGCAATTTTACTAATGCAAGATCTAATGCAAATTTAACCTAGATCTAGGACTATGATGTTCTCCAAATAAAAAATGCAAGTGTGCAAAGGTCAGGTTCACCAAAATGAACACAAGGAAATAGGGTTCCACCTTTTAGGAGATGGAACTAGGAGGGCCTATTTCACTCTTAGTTCATTCAAGGAAACCTTAGAGACTCAATTAAGTGACTCAATTGAGGGAAGGGTATATATGAGGGTTTCCTTAGATGTGATTAAAAGGGGGTCCACCACTAAGCAAATGCTTAGAAAGAAAGAAATGAAACTAATATGAAAATCTAACTATATGACCTAGAATATGAAACTTGTAATCAAATCACTAAATAACAAGATACAAAAAAGTACCTGGAGGATCGGAGATGACCAAAAAAGACCTGAAAACCCTGAATTTTTCTATTGTTAATGTGTGCAAGGACTCAAATGCCAAACTGGGTGATTTAGTCCCAATCTAAGGTTTATTGGAAAGACCTAGAATCTCACAGTGACAAGTCAGAATCCACTGAAATCTAGTAAAATGAATGTACCAAGACTCATATGCCCAAGGTGGTGATTTAGTCTCATTATGATTTTTTGGAAAATCAAGATCTGAATTTGTTCTCCTATCTCCACTTCCTTCCTATGTTTTCCAAACTTCACTTCATGATCTGAACCTACTACAAATCTGCAAAACAAAATATTGCACGTTGATTTACTTATGGTGGGTTTGCCTTAGTCAAACCCCTAGTTTGGTAATAATGATTCAAAACCTTAGTTTTATAGGAATCTCATCTAATTTACCGTTAATTAAATCCCAAATGTCAAAATTTATGAAATTTGAATTAAAAACTTGAATTTCCCCCCAAAACCCTCAAAAGGGGCCAAACATGATGCATACACCCAAGGTGGCGTATGGGTCCCACCCTAATTTTTTGGGCTAAGAAAATGTTAGGGTGTTAGAAAATTGAATATATTTATTGAATTTGTCAGGATTTTAGTTGAAATAAGCCTTGGGATCCATAATAAAGGGTCTTAGTGGCCTATTAATGATGATTTAAAGGGTTGTGAATGCAAGGGTACTAAAATAGGTCCAAACTAATTGTGAAATTGTAGTATATCCAAGGAGTACAATTTTCTACACTACAGTAGGTTGGAAAACGCTTGATGTTATCAAACCTACAAGCCACATGCTAGTTTAAAACCCTCTACATATAACAACCCAATAAGTTACATTTTTTTTAGGGAGATTAGCTTCTGCCTCTTTTTCCATAACTTTTATCTAATTAAATATTTAATTATGGTTAAATTATTTGTCAAGAAGATCATGCATAAAGTAGTAGTAGCTCAAATTTAAAATGAAAACTTGTGAGATATGTCACATCATTATGATTCAAATTTCACTATCATATGTTGCGGATCTGATATGATCTTAAATTAAATTAATGTGACCTAACATGATATATGGTTATTCAAGCTTCTCAAAGTGACGATGCCATTTTTATCACTTTGGTCTTTACCTTCCATTTTTCGTTAGGATCTCTACACATTCTACCTCCTTCTACATTGTCTTTGTATTTTCCCTTCTTCCTCTCATTCACTTTTATTTGCAACTCCAACTGAGTGCATAGGGAAAAAATAAAAATTGAATGTATAGACCAAAGTGATAAGAATGGTGTCATCACTTGCACAAGCTCGAATACCCATATGTCATGCCATGTCACATTCATTCAATTTGAGATCATATCAATTTGCATTGTACGATAGTGAAAATTCAAATCATTATAGATGTAAAATGGTGCGTATGATTTTGATTTTGATTTTTCCAATGTTTTATTCATTTACCTTAATATCTACTAGAAGCATGCCTAAATTCTCAAATTTTTTTATTTTATTTTTATTTTTTTCTATATTGAGATTTGATCTCAGCACCATCTAGCTGCTTACAACATGGCATAGCCATTAGTCCAACCACCCATCAATAGAATCTCATTATTAGTTTGGTAAGATTAACCACTAGAAATTATGATAGATCAAAATGAAGTTGTGGGTTAGAATAGTGTTCTTCAGGGTTTTTTGGTTGTAGTTTGAAATGTATATGCATCTTCCACTATGTATCAATGGTGAATAGTGGCTTCCTGTAATGAGAAATGTGCTATTTCATAAAATAGAACCCCATCTATATATTTGTACACCTACATTTCATGACAAAGTTCAGGTATAAGTAAAGGTAGGCTTGAAAACACATTATGTTTCACAACCTGCACTACACAACGTTCACTACTATTAACAAGTTTATTCAATATTACCATTAATGGCAAGAAATTGGTGTTCTTCCTATTTGTAATGTACACCTAAATATACAGACTTGAAAACTACAAGGAGTTTGATAAGTTGTGATGTGAAGGCTAACAAATACACTATTTTATGAGACATTCTTTTGATTGAACTCAATTCAATATTTTAGATCACCTTATGATCAGTTATTAGAATGATAGAAGAAATTATGAATTAAAATATTCAATTGAATTCCCCATCCTAATGATAGATCATTAATTATGATTTGAAATATTAATACTAACAAACTTATACAATTAAATTAACAAACCCCAACTAAAAAAATATTAATAGTAAGAAAATTGTATGATAATTGTAAAAAATCTTATTAAAATTTGGATGATTTGGTAGCTAATGTTGTGATGTGGAGGTTGACAAACACATGATTTTATGAAGCATGCAATTTCTTATGTCAAGCAGCCTCTACAGGTTTAACTATCTACCCTAAAGCTTGGTCTATACCATTAAGTGCAGTTTGACAAATAACAATGTGTTTTCAAACATCCTAACTATGTGAATAAATTCATAACTTAACATGTAACAACCAAATTGGTTAGTCACCCCTCAACTTAATTTGGATAGTTTTCCTATTTTGTGATAGTTATGGAGAGAATTATTAAAATCATTAAATTTAAAAAGCATCAATAGAAAAACACATAAACAACTCTACATATCAAATGAAAACCACTTTTCACAAGGAAAACCCTTGAAAACCCATCAATTCAAATGAATACCCCTTTTTTCAATGAATAACCATTCAATTCTTCATAGTTCCTAGGAAGAATGATGAAACAACAAATATTTCTAGTAGATATGCATACCTACTAACTAGGTGATTGTTCTTGTTACATGCATTTTCGTAGGGAGATTGACTACTCTTCTTTGACCTCCAAATTCCTGCAACTCCCTTCCCAGCTCCACAACAACCTTAAAATGTGAATGTTTCAAATGGTGACATTTTGGGTTTTTATGGCTTTCAAAATATATAATTTAGTTGCAGAACCTACATTGTGTTTTCCACCACATAGTTTAATCATTATAGGCATGTTGTTTCTTGTTTCTCTAAATGTTATTCCAAAACTATTTCAATTGCATAAAATAAATGTAGGCTAGATTTACATAGTGGGTTATGATTTATTTCATTATGCTTCCTCAAATAGTTATGGTGCGAACATTAAAAACATAAATTTTACAAACCCTTAATAGAAAAGCACATAAACAACTTTGCATGTCAAATGAATACCCCTTTTTGCAACGAATACCCATTCAATTCTTCATAGTCCATAGGCAGAATGGGAAAACAACACATATTTCTAGCAGATATACATACCTACTAGCTAGCTACACATGCCTCACATGTGTCTTAAAAGGGAGAATCACCACTCTACTTATTCATTCAAATGATTACAACTCGCTTCCGAGCTCTCCAACCTTCAAAATGTGAAATGGTGGCTATTTTGGCTTTCAAACTATTTTAAAAATATGATAATTTTAAAACTTACCGATATGCCATGTTTTTCTGGCGATGCGACACATGACAACACACACCTAGACGTGTGTCAACATTCATTGTCAATCTTATATCGTAATGATGCCATCATATGGGGGATGGGGTATTATGTTATCATGTTTAAGACATGCATTTTTGTAGGGAGATTAGCTCCCTCTTACAATAATGTTATATCTACTAGCTATCATAATATTTCTAATTAAATATCGTTAATTTGATTTTATATTACCAAATATTTAATTTCATAAATATATTACATTTGTACATGTGTGATCGAAAATATGCATAATGAAATTAAGTAAAACAATATTCAAGCACACCAATAAGACATTGTATCAAAACAGAAAATAAAAAGAAAGTAAATGCAAACTCAATATTCTGCTTCGATTGTCATCCTATTGTCCTCTATCTTCATTTTTTTTTGTTGATTCCAGCTTTTGCTCTCAGATTTATGTGCTAGGCTCAACAAATTGTCTTCCTAAAGAATGAGATTTAAAATATGATGCATGATGCAAGATTTAAGCTATGATATGGGATTGAACTAATATGCTTGAAGTAAACATGATGCTATGATACTAGAATGCTAAATGAATTAAATGCATGAACTCTAATTAATTGCCTATTACCAATGCTTAGATTCACACATGTATTTATAGAGTTTTCCAAAGGATTTTGATTGGCTGTCTTGATTGACGGTTGTGATAATTCCTGACAGATCGAATGGTTGAAGAAGGATGAAACTGAAGAGAAAATAGAAGAAAACTTGAAAACAAGATTTTTCTATTTTTATGAAAGAGGAAAAGATAAGAAGATAATAAATCATCTTTCTTTAAAAAGATAAAAGAAAGATTTAAAAGCTGATAAATAATGAATTAAAAATTCAATTATTTATTTGTGGATGACATTCAGCTTTTTCTTAATTAAATGAAATATTTAATTAAGCTTTTAATGCAGAAGAAAGTTTGTGATAAGAATAAAGCTTTAATTAGGATTTTTGAAAAAAGCAGAAGATCCCATATTTAAATAAAATATTTAATTATGGTATGAAAAGAAAACAGAAGATTTCACAATTAAATAAAATATCTAATTGTGATTTAGAAAGAAAGCACAAGATCCTTTAATTAAATAAGATTTATTTAATTAAATCACTTTTAAGAAATTAATTAAATGAAATATTTAATTAATTAGAAGAAGAATTTAAAATAGAAGAAAGAGAAATATTTAAACTTAATTAAATCAAAAGCTTTAATTTAAATTCAAACAATGATAATTAATTTAAATAAATAAATGTATTTATTTAATTAATTAAGTGGACATATGAAAATAATTAAATAAAATAAATTTATTTAATTACGAAAGAAGAATAAGATGAATGAACAATATAATTAAATTAATTAATTTAATCATATGTAGAGGATTTTTAGAAAAATTAATTAAATAATAAATATTTAATTAATTGTCGGATTATAAACATGACCATTTTTATGTGTATACATTTTGCCCCTCTCTTTGAAGTGATGTGTGAAATGCATTGCTTAAAAAAAAAAAAAAAAAAATTGCCCCTGATATGTTTCTGCTTTTTTGATGTCGATGATGCCCCCTCGGGAGGTAAATCACAGAAGATGATGTCAAGAATGATAGGGAAATAGTGATTTAGCTCTCGATAAATGATGTTTGTGATGGCTCGGTGAAAAATAATATGGAAGGAATGAAAAATGCCATTAACCCCCACCCTAATAGACCCTTAAAAGGTAAAAAGGGGTAAAATGAAGTGTCATTTTCACCCTGCTGCTACAGTGAAAAGTGAGCTCTGATAGTGACTTGGCGAGATGGAGATCCCATTGCACCTGCATAGATTCGAGCGAGCGCGCCGATACCAAAGACCAGTTGTGTATGGACCCCAGTGAGTGATTCCAACCGTTTAAGATTTCAAATTTTGCAATTTTAATCAATTTTTCAAATGTTTTAGATCGGATTTCAATTTTTTTTCACACGTTTTAGTGCATTTGAGAAAATTTTTAGCGCATTCGAAAAATTTTGTAGCGCATATAAGAAATTCCATAGCGCATCTAGGCGTAGGTTAAAAATTGATCTTGTAGCGCATTTGACAGATAGAGTAGTGCATTTAGGTTAAACTCGGCTAGTATGATCATGTAGCGCATTTAGGGCACATAATTGTGCATATAGGGCTAGGGTTGCAAACTAGATAAAGTTGTGCATATGAGAGTTAAAGTTGCACATCCACAGGATAGAATAGCGCATACCGAATTTTAGCGCATTCGGGAAAAAATTTAGCGCATACGAAAAATTTTGTAGCGCATATGGGAAATTTTCCACAGAATGCTTGTGTGATGAAAAATGATGATTTAAATTGCTTCCTTAGTCAATAGATAGATGAATTGTAGTACCATCATGCTGATATGAGAAAAATGATAGAAAATCTGATAAAGAATTGATAACTTTGCTTCCAAAATTAAAAACAAAGAGTAGATAGCAGATAACTTTGTGGCGAACAACAAAGAGTAAATTGATTGATTGATTGATTTTGTGGTTGATAACTTTGTTTCTCGCGATTGAAAAACAAAGAGTAGATGTTTGATAAATTTTCTTTCTACAATAGAAACCAAATAGTAAAATGAGGGTACAAATTTGCATTCATGATTGAAATACAAATAGGAAATGATTTGTGTGTTGATAAATTTGTTTTTCTGAAAAGAAAAACAAATAGTAAATGATGATAGAGTAGATTTGATTTGATATTCAAATAGATTGATGTAGCACTTGATATGGGTCATTGATATGATTTGTTGGATAGATAGTTCACATGATATGAGTCTGATTAATGTGTCCTTGTGATGATAAAAAAAAATAGGAGGCTTTCAAAAGCCTCCAGATTAGAGAGCGGTTTCCACTATGTTGGGAGGGGATAGGAGAGCTTACCCCAGCAGAGTTATAGTTGATAGCAGATTGCGGACTAGGACCTTTGTTGACGATGCCACGAGGTATTCGGGCCAACAGGGGACTGTTGACCGCTTTGGCAAAGAGATGGCACTCGGAGCATAACACCTTTCACTTGCCGACGGGTGAGATGAGTGTGACGCCCGAGGATGTGTACAGGATTCTTGGGATCCCAGTTGTTGGTGCCCTTGTGGTTTATGACCACAAGGAGATTGGTGGTACCGAGGCGCTACGACGGATATGTGGCAATGCGAGCATTTGTGGCTATTGGATAGATTGGGAGGATTTCAGTAGGTATCCAGCCTTAGTGGCTGTGTTGGTGGCATTTATTGGAGGCTTCCTTGGACCGGACCATCGGTCGAAGGGATTTGCAGTTGGTTAGGGTAGGATGCTGGAGTGGTTGGTGACAGAGCCATGGAGATTCACCTAGGGGAGTTGTGTATTAGCTGACATGTATCATGATCTTCATTAGGTAGTGTATAGAGGATCCACTAGCTTGGTGAGTGGGGTGACACTTCTAGTGATCACTTAGAGATGCCATTTGTCTGTAGACCACGATATCTGATAGGGCGGACCCCCTTTATTATTGAGAGATTTATGGCATTACGGGTCCTGAAACAGTTTGGATTTACACAAGGGATGCCCCAGGGCATTTCTCATTATGGGCAGCGCAAGGGTGATCTAGGATGGGGGCCATGCATTCGATACCAGGCAGCATACACAGAGTATTCTACCTTGCAACCAGAGGTATGGACAGACAGACTAGAGGTGTAGGATGTAGGGATGACGGATGATTATGCACAGTATTTCCATACGCATCCATTTCCACGATTTATAGTGCCAGATGAGCCATGGATGATTGGGGTACCGCTACAGCCAGGGGCAGGGAGACAGGAGGATGTGGCCAGCGGAGAGCAGGTGATAGGTGGTGGAGAGCAGGTGATGGAGGAGGAGGAGGGAGATGAGGAGGGTGAGGAGAGCGGAGATAGAGGAGAGGAGAGCAGAGATGGAGACGAGGATAGCTTAGATGATGCAGATGATAGGGGAGATGATGGTGGAGAGGAGAGGCAGCAGAGGTTGGATAGTCTGGGCAGAGCACAGATTGTTCGGTGAGCCAGATCCGGTGGCAGACCGTGGACAGTGATTAGGGTGTCATCCTCTTCGCAGCAGGAAAGATGGTTGCATTGCAGGCTCAAGTTCAGACTTTTCAGGGATAGCAGGCAAAGCTATAGAGCCAGCTAGCTCAGGCTCAGAGTGTGATAGAGTAGTTGTAGGCATAGCTTTCACAGGCCCAGTCGTAGATACAGGCTCAGGCTCAGGCACAGGTACCTGCCCCAGATTTGCAGGTGACACAGTTGGTAGCGAAGAGGGATGCACTTAGACGACGGGCACTGGAGGCCAAGAGTGTGGCACAGAGATTCATGGGTACCATAGAGAGTACATCATTACAGGAGGCCATTGCAGAAGGATTTGAGGCAGCCAGAGAGGCTGAGTACTACAGAGTTCGATATGAGGAGTTATGCCCTCTCGAGCGATGAGAGCCCTATCCATGATCACATAGCAAGATGAGGACCTGATCACCGAAATTGACACATGGCAGAGAGGTTACAGGGCCTCAACGAGATCCTGATGCAGGGTTTAGTGGCAGGCCGCCTCCTTCTAGACCAACTCCTTCAAGGGCATCTACCAGCTAGTGTTTGGGACTGATATATTTTGCACATACGCAGGGCATGTATATTGAGTTTTGATCATATCTCATGTATTATGTTTTGAACTTTTTAGTTTCATTTGGACATTGGACATTTGTATTATTTTGATGTGCAATGATATGCAGCGGCGATGTTTTTGATGATGATATTTTTGTGCATTTTTGATGTGATATGGATGCTACGCGTATGTATGTATGATATGAGATGGATTTTGATATGTTTTTATTGTTTTTGCGGACTAATCCTATGATGCAGGATGATCTAATGATATGATGCAAATGGATGATCTAGGATGTAGATGCAATGAGTGTGATAATGTATATATGAGATATTGATTTTTGAATTTTGGTTCAAATGTAGAAATGAATAGTATGTATATGAAATGCATCATGAGATTGTGATATGAGAATGGTAGATAAGGAATGTGATATTGATAATGATAATGGTGAAAAGATAAATGATATGCTTGGTAATGATTATGTAATGAAAGTGGCCATGTGATGATAATAGAATAATTATAATGTGGAATGCAATAATATGAAAGGAATGAGTGCAATGGTAATGAAATGATATAAATAGTAGTAAATGATAAATGATAAAATGATAATGGGATGATGAACGATAATGATATGAGAGAAAAGATAATGATAATAGTAATCGAGAAATGATGACATTTTTTTTTTAAATAATGAAAATAGTGATGAATAAATGATGAATGAATGATGATGAGAATGATAGAAATGATGATGATAATGATAAGAATATAAGAAAATTATAACGAATGAATCTAATGATAGAAAATGGAATAGAAATAATAATGATGATGATAATGATAATGAATATGAATGAGAAATGAAATATAAATGATAAATGAATGAGAAATGAGAATGATTGAGAAAGGATAAATAATGATAATGATAATGAATGGAACTAAAATAGAAGTGATAAATGAATGAGAAATGAGAATGATAATGATAAAGAAGGAAGATAAAATAGAAATGATAATGAATGAGGAATGATACTGCTAATGATAATGATGAAATGAGAATGATATAAAAATGATAATGATAATGATAGATGAGAAATGATAAATGAATGAGAAATGAGAATGATAATGATCTAAATGTCCAAATTTCCTCCACAAAGGGTTCAAAATGACATGACAACCGTTAATGTTTTCATTCAGCCTCTTCAGAATACTTGATGTGAATCTAATATGCAGCTATATACAATGATCTAACAAAAATGCAACTAAATGAAACTAACCAATTTGTTGAGCCTGTTATAAGCATTCTTGAATCATCATAGAGCATTTTAAAATGTTGGAAGTATGTACAAGCATCAGAGGGGAAATTAGCGCCAATGATGACCTGAGTACAACTTTCATGATTTTTGATATAGCAAGCGAACACAAGCATTGAGGTATAATTGAACCAAGATGACCTAAGCATTTCTTGCATAAACAGACAAAGATTAACCACCCTTTTGACGCAAATGTGGAACTGTCCTCAATGATATTGCTTTGGTAATCATGTCGTGTGACATATTTGCATTAGATTGATTGTTAACCTCAAGACAGCAGACAAAGAAAAATCATTCTCGTTCCTTGCCACTCTAGTTCAGTACATCATCGAGTGTGCTCCAAAGTAATGATATCAAAAATCAAACAACCTTTGATAAAAATGTAATACTGTTATTTCATACATTATTCAAATTTTTGGATCATCCAATAGACATTGATATGGTATCTGCTGAAAATTGTTCATGATATGGAGCGATGATCGGATAAGGTTTCGTGTGAGTTGGTTGTTTGTTTGTATGATCGGAGTTTATGACATTGTTCAGCTGTTTTAGTATGCTCAGAAAGTTAAATGCCCCCAGTTGAGTTTTTGCCCCGTTTATTGACACAACTTGCGAAAAAGGAATATGTACAATGATCAAGCCATGGTAAGATGTTTCATCACACTAGGAAAATGACGGCAAGATGATGCAAGTATGACCCTAAGATGTGAAAAAGATGTGGGAAAAGGAAAGCTAAAAAGCCAAAGTGCAAAACAGGAACTAATAGATGGAGAGGTACAGATAGCGTATGTTTGCTAGATTTTCACTATCTGTGTTTATTGCTTTTTTTCTGAATTCTTTTTGATTTTTTTTGTATTTTTCTGTCAATAGACTGCCTGTTTGCCAGGTTTTCACCCTATGACACTTTTTTTGATTTTTTTTTTATTTTTTTATTTTTTCAGGACTTTTTTAGGACGCTTTTTGCTATTTTGTAATTTTCAAGACTTTTTCCTGTTTTTGTATTTTTTCAGACTTTTTCCGTTTTTGTATTTCTTCAAGACTTTTCGTTTTTATATTTTTCAGACTTTTTCCCATTGTTTTTGTATTTCTTCAAGACTTTTTCTGTTGTTTTTGTATTTTTTTAGGACTTTTTCTGGATGATGATAGCTGACTTAAACATAATATTTCTTGAGATGCATGTTGTTGATGGGTTCGTCAAATAGGTCCCATTCTGGCGTTGATAACTTGTATGCTCCTGAACCATAGACTGCGATAACCACATAAGGGCCTAGCCAATTTGGTTCAAACTTTCCTTTCTTTTCTCTGTCTTGCTGATTACATGGATTTTCTTTCAGAACTAGATCACCCACCTGAAAGGTACGTGGCTTTACTTTGTGATTATAGCTGCGAGACATCATCTATTGGTATGCCTTCAAATGGTTAGCTGCTCTCTATCTCTTTTCATCTAGAAGTTCTAACTCTTGTAGTCGGGAAACTCTGTATTCATCATCTGTTATGAGACCTTTCAGTGATACTCTTAGTGATGGTATTTCAACCTCTAAAGGCAATATGGCTTCTGCTCCGTAGACAAGAGCAAAAGGTGTTGCTCCCATTGGCGTTCGAACACTAGTTCTGTAAGCCCACAAGGCAGGATTGAGTTGAACATGCCAATCTTTTCCTGAGTCATTTACGGTCTTCTTCAAAATCTTAGTATAGTCTTGTTTGAGGCCTCTGTTTGGCCATTCCCTTGTGGATGGTAAGGCATTGAATATCTATGCTGAATATGGAATCTTTCACAGAGTTCATCAACATCCTGATTCTTGAAAGGTCGACCATTATCTGTAATAATGGCATTAGGAATACCATACCGACAAATAATGTAATTGAGTATGAAAGATGAAATTTGCTTTCCGGTGACTTTAGAGAGAGGTACCACCTCAATCCACTTAGTGAAATATTTTGTCACCATGATGATGAACTTATGCCCATTTGAAGATGAAGGATGAATTTTTCCTACTAGATCTAACCCCCATTGAGAAAATGGCCAGGTTGGTGTGAATGAGTGAAGTTCTTGTGCAGGAGCATGAATAAGATTCCCATGAATCTGACATTGTGAGCATGTTTTAACAAAAGTGAATGATTCCCTCTCCATTATAGGCCAGTAATAACCCATTCTAATCAATTTCTTGGATAAAGTTAGTCCACTCGAATGAGTACCACAAATGCCCTCATGAACTTCTTGTAAAGCTTTGTCAGATTCGTCATGTTCAAGACATCGAAGTAAAGTACCATCAAGACCGCAACGATAAAGGGTATCAGCGATAAGGGTATAATGAGAGGATTGTCAGATAAAGTTACGTTTTTGGTTACTGGATAAGTCAGGTGGTAAAATGTCATCTTTTAGGTAGGCATAAATTTTACCATACCAGGGTGAATCGGATCCTACCAAGTGGCAGATAATTTGGTTTTCAGGTGTGTCATAAGCAGGTGCAAATAATTGTTCCACCAGAAATTCATAGTGAGTCTATTTTTCTGGGAGTTGTACCAATGATGCAATCGTAGCCATAGTGTCAGCTGCTTTGTTATCAAGCCTTGGAATTTGTGTGAACTGAATGTCCACAAAGTACTTCTTGAAGTCATCGATCATCTTTTTGTATGGCAACAATTTGTCATCTTTAGTCTGATAATCATCATTGATTTGGTTAATGACTAACTGTGAGTCACCATAAACTTGTAGCTCGGTAATCCTCCATTCCAATGCTGTTTTTAGTCCAGTGATTAGTGCTTCATATTCGGCTATGTTATTGGTGCATGGAAACATTAGCCTATATGACCGAGGAATAGTATGTCCTTGAGGGGTGACAAGGAGAATGCCTGCCCCCGATCCATATTGAGTAAAAGAACCATCAAAGTATAAGGACCATAGCTGCTTAGATTCTGTAGTGAAAACATCGGCATCTGGAAATTCAATGTGTAAGGGGTGCTCTGCTTGTAGGGGAGTGTTTGCTAGTTGATCAGTGATAACTTGTCCCTTGATTGCTTTGTGATCAACATAGTGGATGTCAAACTCACTCAAAATCATAACCCATTTTGCTAACCTTCCTGTTAGTGATGCTTTACTAAGTAGGTACTTGAGTGGATCAATTTTTGAAATAAGATTGATTGTATGAGTTAGCATGTAATGTCAAAATTTCTGTGAAGCAAAGACTACTGCTAAACAAGCCTTCTCAATGAAAGTGTAGTTGAGTTCATGTCCTATCAATGTTCGGCTGATATAATAAATTGCTCGTTCTTTCCCTGTATGGTCTTCTTGTGCTAGCAATGCACCCAAGGATGTCTCTGTTGCGGCAATGTACAAGATCAATAGTTTATCTGGATTTGGTGGTACTAGAACTGGTGGATTCATCAGGTACTGCTTGATTTGTTGAAATTCCATTTCACATTTGTCATCCCATCTAAAAGGAACGTTCTTATGTAGGAGATGTGTGAATGGTAGACTTTTGTCGGCCAATTGTGCAATGAATCTTCTTATGAACTGAAGTCGCCCTTGTAATGATCTCAACTGATTAATGTTCTTTGGGGGAGGCATCTCCATGATTGCCTGAACTTTAGCAGGATCTACTTCAATTCCCTTTTCTAAAACAATATATCCTAAAAAATTTCCAGATGTGACCCCAAAAACACATTTCTTGGGATTTAGGCAAACTTTGAATTTTTCCAATTTGGTAAATATTTTGGACAATATTTCCAGGTGTCCTTTTCTGGTGTATGATTTTGCCAATATGTCATCTACATAATCTTCCATGAATGTATGCATCATGTCATGAAAGATCGTAGTCATAGCTCTCTGATAAGTAGCCCCAACATTCTTTAGACCGAAAGGCATGACATTCCAATAGTACGTTCCCCACGGACAAGTGAAAGTTGTTTTCTCTTGGTCTTCTGGTGCAATCTTGATTTGGTTGTAACCAGAGAAACCATCCATTAATGAATACATGGCATGGCCAGCTGTTAAATCAACTATAGTGTCAATGCTTGGAAGCGGAAAGTCATCCTTAGGACAGGCCTTGTTAAGATCTCTAAAATCAGTGCACACTCTAATGCGTTTATCTAGCTTTGCCACTGGGACAATATTGGAGATCCATTCTACATAGGCAATTGATCTTATAAATCCTACATCTAGGAGTTTCTTGAGTTCTTCTTTAACCAGTAGTGCAATTTGAGGATGCATCTTTCTGAGTTTTTGTTTCACTGGTTTAGCTCCTGGTTTGATAGACAAATGATGCATTATGAGATCAGGATCAAGACCTGGCATGTCTGCATAAGACCAAGCAAAATTGACTTGATTTTCTTTGAGAAAGTTTATGAACCCTGGGATTTCATTATCTGTCAATGATTCAACTACCTATAGAATCCTTGGATTATTTGTAGTTTCAATATTGATTTCCTTTGTAGGCTCGATCAAAATGGGTGATCGCTCATGATAGTGCTCCGGGAGAGTGTCAAATTTCCCATCAGCTGGTGCCTTAAAAAGGTTTTCACCATCTGATACGCTCTTTATTTTATCTTTTGGTAGATCTAGTACTGCCAAATTCTAGTTTTCACCACTAGATCATTCTTTTTTATTTTCATTTTTGCAGCTAGGAGACTTGACACTCTCCTGATTAAAGACTTTGTGCTGAAAATCGCTAGTGGAACAATCATTTACATCGTCTGCGGAAAGGAAGTTTATGATAGCTTCGTCATTTGGAAAAATAGGTATATCAATAGGTTCAGTTAGATCCCAGTCAATGAGATCAGGATGGATTAAAGGTAACAAGTCATTTGGTCGTGTGAAATCGGTGATGGTTAGGGTCAAAACAGAGTTATTGGTAGGATCCATGGTATGAGGTAGATCAATGATGGTACTATTCTCCTGATAGTCTTGTTCGTTAAAATCCGACTCATTATCACTAGACTCATAGTTGCTTTGTAGTTCAGATTCTTGTGGTTGGGACCCTGAACCTTCTCCTTTGATTAAAGTTGGTGTATACTTGTGTATGACATCTACCTCTTTGTCTCTCCAAAATTCATCATCATGGACGGTATCCCATTCATATTCAACAGAATTTATATTAGAGTTATTTTCTATGAAATTCAGGATTGATGCCAAACATGCCTCCTTCTTATCAAAACCTTCTTGTACTATAAAGACATTCCCCTGTGATTGGTTGAATGGAGTAAAGTCATAGCCTAGTCCAATTTTATCATATGCAGCAAGCCCTGGAAGATGGATAGGCTCAACTACACCTTCTTTTCTTTTTCCAATAGGGCCATTTTCATAGCCCATCTTCTGCATGATGGAATACCCTTTCCCATATCTGTCAGTTGGTAAGGTGATATTTAGAACTGTTTCATCTTCATCCTTATAAAGCCAATTCAAAATTGTTGTATCCTCAGGATCTCCCATGGGGAATTTTTCTTTGATGAATTATCCATTGAACTTGGTAGTGGATTTTGTTTGTAGTTGTGTTGATGTTGATGTTGTTGATATATGTTGTTGTGTAATAGAAGGTTGTCCATATGATCGAGGTGATGTAGGTAGATTAGCAAGATAGAGAGAATATTCCCCAACTCCACTTTCCTTGAACTGCAATTTCTTGTCAAAGCTTTTGGCTAATTGACTGATTTGTGTATCATTCTTAGGAGAAGTATTAGCAAGTGCCTCTCGGTTGTTCGGAACCAAAGTATCCTGACTAGCTTTGATGTTGGCACAAGTTTGGATGTTTGAATTATCAGCTGATATAGTGATTTCCTATCCGTCATATGGAAACTTAAGACATTGATGGTACGTGGATGGAACAGCTTGCATTTCATGGATCCAAGGACGACCCAACAAGATGTTATATGCCAGATCCCGTTCTAATACTTGACAAAAGGTATTTTTGATAACAGGTCCCACTCTGATTGGTAACATGATTAGACCTTTAGAAATTATTTGTTCATCATCATAAGCTTTAATAGTAATCTTTCTTCTAGGATCAATGGAGTCCTCAGAAAATCCTAAAGCTTGGACCAACTTCAAGGTACATATATTCAAACCAGCCCCTCCATCTATTAGGACACGTTTTATACGGAACTTGTGGATCATGACCTCTAAGTATAATGACGAATTGTGGGGATGAGTCATGGAAACATCATCTTTGTCAGAGAATGAAAGACATGTGGGTGAGGACAAGTGTCCTACCATGGCTTGAAATCGGTTCACATCCAAATCCATGGATACATTTGTTTCAAAAAGGGCCTTCTCTAAAATTTCCTTATGTGCGGGGGAAATCTTTAGGAGTTCTAAAATGGAAATTTGGGCGGGATTTTTTTGAAGTTGGTTAACTAAGTCGTATTGATGTTGAGGGAAGGTCTCAGCGGATTTCGACGAGGCACCCTTCAAGACAACTTTAGCTTGTGCTCTTGTTGTGACATTAACTTGCCCATAGTCTATCTTCTCCTTGATTTTTATAACGTTGATCCGCTCGTCGTCTGTATAGAGGTGATGGATTACCGTGTCATCGATTTGATTCACATTTTTATCAGAAGCCTCTCCCTTTTGATAATTTGGCAAAGGGTTGCGAAATGCTTGGTGATCTTCATTGGATTTTTGTTGTCCTTCTACTGTGATAGTGCCATTGTCAATGAGGTCTTGAATAGCATGCTTCAAAGCTTGACAGTTGTTTGTACGATGACCTCTACACCTATGATAGTCACAATAATAAGCCTCATTCCATGATGGAGGTTTTACACTAGGTTCATAATTGCATTGAGGTGGTAAAGTAAGGAAATTTTTTTCCATAACCTCTTTGAAAGCAGATTCCAAGGATTGTCCTAATGGAGTGAAAGTTCTTCTACTAGAGAAGAATGAAAAGTGTTTTGGGTTCGTGTTTGAGGTGCTCCCTAAGGTGTTGTTGTTGTTGTTGTTTCCACGGTAGTTTTGATTGTTGACAGTCCCTTGATTTAGAGTAGGATTTTGACTCATGTTGTTCTTTGGAGGGGGAGGATTGTTTCCTTGATTCATGACAGAATTGACATTGTTGTATTTATTGTTACGAGGAGTATTTGGAGTACTCAGAACAAACGACTTAGTCGAGACATGATTTTCATCTACAACACCATCGTTTACAATGTTTTTGTTGCGAGTCCAAAATTTAGACTTGTCTTGATTGTTATAATGGTTAGATGAGCTAGGATTGTCCTTGTCAAGTTTTATTGTCCCTCTTTTGACCAAATCACCTTCAATGGTGATGGCATCCTCAATCAATTTCTCAAAGGAAGGTGGACAATGTAGATTTAAGCGATAGCTCATTTCTGAATTTAGGCTATTGATGAAAGTAACCATTTTTTCCTTTTCAGGAACATGACATGGATACCTAGCGAACATTCTTCTCCATCTTTGAAGAAAGGTAGTGAAAGGTTCACCAGGTTTTTGTGCAACCTTGCAAAGATCAATCATGGTGATTTGGTGTTGGATGTTGTAGGAGTATTGTGTTATGAACAAGTTGATCAATTCCTCAAATGTTTGAACAAGAGGTGTGATTTTCGATAGCCATTCCATAGAGTGACTTCCAAGACTCCTAGGGAACAGACGCATCAAGTAAGTGTCTTCATGTGCAAATTCTAAAGTCATGTTTCAGAAGTCTCTAACGTGATCAATTGGATCAGATTTCCCATTATAACGATCAAATTTTGGAATTTCACAATGTTTGGGAAATGGAATCATACTGAGACTTCTATCAAAAGGATAAGGACATATGTCATCAAGAGCATATTTCTTTGTTGTGGTCCCCCCTTGTAACTCTTTGATTTGTCCTTGGAGTGCCTTAAATTGTTGAGTAAGAACAGTAAGATCAGATGGGGATGTTTCTTCTTCTTTGTTCTTTAATTTCTTAGTATCAAAATCCTTAGGCAATTTAGCTCCTTGATCGGCTAGGAAGAGAAAATACTTTTCTTTGTCACGTTGCAGGATCTTTTCTATAGCTTTAAGAAACTTGGGGTCTTGTTCAGCCTCTCTAATGTGAAGTTCCTCCTCTTGCTCATCGTCACTATCGACAGGAGTTTTGTTCATGTCTTTGTACTTATGAAATGGGTTTACTTCACTATCAGCCATGTTGTCGTCATTGAAAAGAGAATTTTGATTCACACTATAATGAGGAATACCATGCTCACCTTCTTCTTGAATGTTATGGGTACGACCTTCTTGTTGAGATTCTTCTCCTAGTTTGTTGTATTGAGATCTTGTAAAAACAGGCATATGAAAGGAATCCTATGATATGATCAAAGATGTTTCAAATTCTTGATTGTGGCTTCCAAAGACAAAAGGATATCAGAATCCTATTTTTGAGGGAAGTTGAATCAACAATCCAAAATTTTGCTTGTGAGGTGTGCTCCTAAAGTTTCAATCCCTATTTTTTGAAATGATTTTGCAAATCTATTGAAGGTCACTGAAGGATTTGACTAGGATGTGTTGAATATTCAATTGAAAGTTGTGGTATATTCTCAAACTCAAGAGGTTGATTAAGATTGTGATGTTGAGATAGAGCTAACCTTTGATAATAAGCTTGAGTAGCTAAAGGTTCTACAGCGTAGTCGTCAGTGAATCCTCTGATGTAGTCTTCGTATCTATGAAGAAATTTGCGAAAATGAAGCAAGACATGTCGACTCTTATATAAAAATTCTCTACAGTCTAAGGTTTCTTTGTAACTTAAGTTCATTTTGGGTTTCCTGATCCTATTGAAGACTGATTTCTTAACGAACTTGGTTGATTTCCACTTCCTCAACATGGGAGAGAAATGTCAAAAATTCAGGTCTGTAAAATTTTTGACAGAAACCTAAAAGTGCTATTATGTTCCCTAAATGCGCTGCAGAAAGAGATATATGTGCTGGAGAAAAGTTAAATGCACTGCAGAATACCTTAAATGCACAGAAACAGACCTTAGATGTGCTAAACCAAGAAGCAGATGCACTGAAACAGTCCCTAAATGCGCTGGAAAATGACTCGTATGCATTGAAATAGGAAGTTGATGCGCCAGAACATATTGTATATGCGCTACAGTTTTTCCTAGATGCGCTAAAACAGTTTTCCAAAGACAATTTTTTGACCAGTTTTGAAACTGTAGCACAGAAGTTTTTGACCAGTTTTGACCAGTTTTTAGTTGAAGTTTTTCATGTTCATTTTGGATGATCCCTTTATCTGAATTAATGTTCTTGAAAACACAACAAACAATCTAATTTAAGTTGATCGTAACCAAACACAGAATAAGACAAGCACAACTTAAGTTAGGCCAAGACAATATCCGCTATATTCCACGTGGGTTTCCCCAACTACATATCACTAGCGTGTGAATTAAGAAGCTTGGCTACACGGGCTCCCCCTTACTGTGCACTCTCTTCTCAGGCCAACCAAGCTTCCAACCCCCATGAAACTCCCATGGTGAGCTGATCACCTCTACTAAAGACTGCAAAAGTGTGGAAGGCTTCACAACAACCGGTGTTGGACTAGCAGATAGAAGGTTTTTGGCTTTCTAAACAATGGTTTTTAATTCGGGACCCCCGTTCGAGTGGCCATACATGGGGCAAGAGATTAATCACCATTAAGATGGCACTCCAGCCTGAAGAGGTTAAGCTCAATAGGGTTTAAGGGAGTACTACTCTGTCCATATGACACATCCGCACAAGCAACCTTAGGTTTTCCCTTAAGGTTTACATTTATATACCGATCGGGGGTAGCTTGGCCTTAGCTCCGTTGCCGGTTTGAGTCGCGTTGAGGTGATGAAATCCCCAGGTAAGCCCAATTTCTAGAGTCAATAACCATTTCTCTTACACCCAGGATCGCACAAGTGCACAAGGGGAGAGGATACTTCGATTATCAAGTCAAGGTTATACAAGGAAAAGTGGGTCTGGCTTTTTGATCACCCAGTTTGCACGGGGTGAGAGCATAGTCACCTACCACTTTCAAACACAGTCAAAAAGAGTAGACAGATTCATTTTAGGTGCACCAAAATCAAAAATGATTTAATCTAAGTGAAGATTTTGCTTCACAACAGACATGGGGTTCATTTTAACTACATGATAAAGATGTGGTGGCTATCCTAGATTGATTCATTTTAAAACTAGCAAGAAAAGGAAAAAAAAAATTATCTGCGGAAGGCATCGGACTTAGAATTTTTGTTACAACCTAGATGCGTGACTCTGTTTCCCAGATGCGCAAAAATAGAAATCAGATGCGCAATAACAGAACCAAAATGCGCAAAAACATAACACAAATGTGCAAAAATAGAAATTAAATGTGTAAGAACAGAGATCAAATGCACAAGAACAGAGACCAAATGCGCAAGAACAGAGACCAAATGCGCAAGGACAGAACCTAAATGCACTAATTAAACTCCTAAATGCTCTTCAGAAATCCCCAGATGCGCCATTATGTTCCCTAAATGCTCTTCAGAAATTCTCGTATGCACCAAAACAGTCTTCATATGCGCTAAAGTACCTGCAAAATAGAAAAATTTTGAATCTCCCAGACGCGTTGCTGAATGTTAGAAAACCTGCAAGAAAGAAGTCTAAAATGGGGGCATAGGCCCCATGGTGGGCGCCAGAAATGTGTGATCGAAAATATGCATAATGGAATTAAGTAAAACAATATTCAAGCATACCAATAAGACATTGTATCAAAACATAAAATAAAAGGTAAGTAAATGCAAACTCAATATTCTACTTCGATTGTCATCTTATTGTCCTCTATCTTCAGTGTTTTTGTTGATTCCAGCTTTTGCTCTCAGATTTATGTGCTAGGCTCAACGAACTGTCTTCCTAAAGAACGATATTTAAAATATGATGCATGATGCAAGATTTAAGCTATGATATGGGATTGAACTAATATGCTTGAAGTAAACATGATGCTATGATACTAGAATGCTAAATGAATTAAATGCATGAACTCTAATTAATTGCCTATTACCAATGCTTAGATTCACACAGGTATCTATAGAGTTTTCCAAAGGATTCTGATTGGCTGTCTTGATTGACGGTTGTGATAATTTCTGACAGATCGAATGGCTGAAGAAGGATGAAACTGAAGAGAAAATAGAAGAAAACTTGAAAACAAGATTTTTCTATTTTTATGAAAGAGGAAAAGATAAGAAGATAAGAAATCATCTTTCTTTAAAAAGATAAAAGAAATATTTAAAAGCTGATAAATAATGAATTAAAAATTCAATTATTTATTTGTGGATGACATTCAGCTTTTTCTTAATTAAATGAAATATTTAATTAAGCTTTTAAAGCAGAAGAAAGTTTGTGATAAGAATAAAGCTTTAATCAGGATTTTTGAAAAAAGCAGAAGATCTCATATGAAAATAAAATATTTAATTATGATATGAAAAGAAAACAGAAGATTTCACAATTAAATAAAATATCTAATTGTGATTTAGAAAGAAAGCATAAGATCCTTTAATTAAATAAGATTTATTTAATTAAATCACTTTTAAGAAATTAATTAAATGAAATATTTAATTAATTAGAAGAAGAATTTAAAATAGAAGAAAGAGAAATATTTAAACTTAATTAAATCAAAAAATTTAATTTAAATTCAAACAATGATAATTAATTTAAATAAATAAAATATATTTATTTAATTAATTAAGTGGACATATGAAAATAATTAAATAAAATAAATTTATTTAATTACGAAAGAAGAATAAGATGAATGAACAATATAATTAAATTAATTTAATTTAATCATATGTAGAGGATTTTTAGAAAAATTAATTAAATAATAAATATTTAATTAATTGCTATGCAAACAAGATTTTGTTCTCTCTGAAAGATCTTTATTTTCCGTTTCAACTATACATGATTCTTAAGAGGAAGTTCTTTAAGAGGATAAAATAAATCAAAACCTATTTAAATATAAATACAAAGTTTGATATTATATTGAACTAGATAGCAATCCAATATATGGCATACCAGGTAAGACTTACAGATCCTATTTTTTCTCTCGAAGACACAAAGCTTAAACATCGAACAAGGAGTTTTTTTAAAGGTGCCTCATAGAAAATCACGTTCTGTTTTACACACCTAAAATATCCGAGAAGTTCAAATAGAACACAAAAATGAGACAATCTACCATTATCTATTCTTAATGTTATTCGTTGTATAAAGTGGGGTTGGAGATGACATATGCTTCCATCTTCCTAAACAAAGCGGTGAGCTGGGCCTTCATCGGCTCAATCTTGGCTTCGTCCTGAGAAACGCCAGGGAGAGTGTCAAAGTTCCAGACATGAGTCACAACACTTCCACCCTCTGCTCTTGGACTCACCTTCAGGGTGAACTGAGCAGAGGCCAAATTCTTCCCCAGCTCTCCTCCCTCCAAGTCGGTGTAGCTGTAAACAAAGTTTTCTTCGTCAAGAACGTCCACACGCTCCTTCACATATCTATATTCCGTCGTCCCTGCACTGACACTTTCATATCGTACTCTAAATATACCTTTCTAATTTAAAAACTAAAATGATAACTGATCAATGCATGTCCTATAAGAAATGATACCTTTCGTGAAGTTGATTTGCTTGATGCTGCCGACCCCTCCGTTGCCTTGAAGAAATGTCACTCCTGCACAAAACTCTGGTATTTCCCGGGCAATGAGATGATGGTCATTCACCAGTGCATTCCACAGTCTCTTTGCCTCAACTTCAGACTCAGTTTCTATAGTTACACTTCAACCACCATCTTCTTTTATGTCTGGTAATTTCTACTAAAATTTCTTATGATTCTCCTGACAATTTGTTTGCAAGGAGAATGAATTGATAGGTATTTATAGGTGTAAGGAGGGCTACTAATCGTGGGTTATTTTCCTTTATTTAATCATAAATTAGAAGACAGATATGCGTGGTTGATTTCAGTCGACAAAATTGGGAATCGTGCGCGACTCCATTTCTTCGGTTTAATTGATGCACTCCGCTACATGTTAACTTCTAAATGTAGAATATCGTGAAGCCGGCGTATCATATCGAATTTCTTGTTTAATTCAAGGGATCTAGTTTTATTGTCTCATCTCATATAAATTCACAATACGACTATCTTTTAAGAATAACTACTTATAGCACTGCAATTCAATTGATACCATATTTAGGCAAAAATAAATGTCGAAATAATTAATATACATCTCTTATTTATAAAATAAAAGAAAATTAAGGCAATAATAAATGTCCAAAAAATTAATATACATATCATAATTTATCTAAAAACTATTCTTTTATTTTAGATTTTTTATTTTTATTATATGATATTTAAATATAATTTTTTATTTAAGAATTATTTTATTTTATTAGATTGCTTATTTTATTTTTATTTAATTTGTTGACTTATTTTTTACATAAATTTTGATTTTGATTTTGAAAAGAAAGCATCATTCATTATTTTGACTTCTCTTTTGTTTTGTTTTTTTTTTTACTGCATTATTTTTTAAAAAATTAAATCTCATAGTTTATATTTTTTTTAAAGATGTTGTGTGTGCTTTAGTCTCTTATCATAATAATAATAGTTCAATTAGTCTTATAAAGTATAGGAGGTTTGCAGGAATAAAATCTTCCATATGTAATTAGGTTAATTATATAATATGATAATTGAAATAGATATTAAATTGCATTAGAACTTAGAGTTGGGAGTTCTACTAAATTATGGTGAATATATGAATGTTATATGCAAGACGAAAGTATTTACTTTTAAAATTGATGATGAAAAAATGATGTGCATTTGAAAGAATTGTTTTATTGTTAGATAAATGATTCACACTATATGATGATTGTTTCAAGTTTTGTGCCATGTCCAAATAATGCACATTTGATTACTTAGTTTTACAAGTTGAATCCCAAGTGACCTGAAATTTATCTATTGTATATTTTTGATCTATGCTAGATGACATTAACCTCACATAAAAAATTCACTTACAAAATTATTTACCTTTTTCTTCTAGATAGCTAAACTTGTTAAGGTAATCTTTATGCAAATTGATTAGGTGTTTTCCAACTCAATAGTTGAATGGATTATCATAGGTGAAACCCATTTGGTGAGCTACATTAATGGTAATGAGTGATATGAAAGATGTTGGAAGAATGAAGAAGAATGGCCCACTATACAGTTTTGTGTTGTCATTGATGTCACCATGTTATATGAGTTGCAACTGCAACACCAAGTTATTGCTTGAACCAACATTTTGGTTTGGTAGCTGAATTGGTATGAAGGTTACATCCTTTGGCATTTTGGTCCACAATCCTCTGCAGTTGATAGTTGTTGTCTGCGATTTTGAGAAAAAATTTATGGGTGTTGAAATAATGCATGTTTAGAATCTCTCATGCTCTAGTTCTCGTATGGTATATCAACATTATTCTATTGTTGCATTTTTTCTATTAGGTCTATCTCTAGCTGACCTAATGAATAGCTAGTGATATGGTGAATTAATTTTTGTTATGTGGATATATGTGTGACCTATCTTAGGTCTATGCAAACACGACAAAGTATGCTACACATTTTTCTTTATTGTCTAAAAAGATTTTGTGGAAGCTTGAAGCTGACAGTTGGTTTTTTTGATAAACAAGGATTGCATCTGATTAGGCCAACCTAATTGATGCTTGTGAATGGATCAAGTATATATGTTGGACAAGTTTGAAGATTGAGAAGTGAAGAAGTATTTGTGTCTAAAATGTTGTGAATGTGAAGTGTGAAGATGATGAAGTGTGTTAAGTCAGTTTATTGAGCATCACCAAAACTGTATCAACACTTGTTAGGTGCACTCCCATCAGTTCATCTTGGTTGTGAAGCCAAATCTTGTTCTACAATCCATTTCATAGGTAGTGAGCCTCCTTATAAGTAGTGAGATTTTGTGTCCAAACAGTGAGTCCTATTCTAGGCAGTCAACCCTTGGCAATGAGCCTTCTATATATTCAGTTTTGGAACTACTTTATATTGTGAGTTAGTCATCACCATGATTTTTCCACGTAAAAGATGGTGTTCATTGTGTTGATTTTGCTTTTGATTATCTGCATTTCATGTTCATACTTAATAAGAAAATAGTGTAGTGAAATTAAAGTGTTGAAGTTTTGTGTTTGAATTTGGTGAAAACTAATTCACCCCCCTCTCAGTTATCTAATACATTTTAAAAATTAGTATCAAAGCTTTGGTGCCTTGGTGTAGAGCTTAACCACATGAGGAAGATCTTGAAGGTTGATCAAATGGATGATAAAGAAGAACTCTAGACTACACTTGAAGATCTTGATAAGGTAGAAAATGAAAATAGAGACTTGAAAGACAATCTAGATGAGGCTAATGAATGTATATGGAAATTGAAAGAACAATTGAAGAAATTCAAGGAAAGACATAGAGAAGTGAGTGAGCAGTAGAAATAAGAGATCATTGGATTGAAAGTTCTTGTAGAAGAAAAGAAAAGAATTGAAGAATGTTAGAATACAATGGTGTAGAACAAGTATGATGAATGCAATAAATTTGAACAAGAGATAGTAAATTTGAGAGTAGAACTGGAGAAGGAAAAACTTTGTGAGAAAATTTTTAGATCTATCTCCAAAAAGCTTGAAGAATTGCTTGCAGGACAAAAATAAAACAAAGAAAAAGGTGGCTTGGGAAATGAATCAAGTAAAAACTCAAAATGCAATCAAAAGACTCAAGACAAAGGGAAGAAGAAATTCAATTCAAGAAACTTTGCAAGGAGAATGCCTATGAGACAGCCTAATGCACAAAGAGACACCTCTTTCAATAATGTTTTCTTTTCATGTAACAAGTTCGATCATAGGGAAACTAAGTGCAGAAGTAGAATGAATAATTTTTCTCGTTCCATCTTTGGACAATGTTTTTTGTGCAAGAAATTTGGACATAAAGCTATTGAATGTAGATCTCAAGTGAGAATGATCAGTCGAGTAATGATGAATAGGTTTAATGGAGGTAGAATGAATCAATCTTTTGATGGCTATTGCTATACATGCAACAAGTATGGACACAAAGCAAATCAATGTAGATCAAGAAGTAATGGAGGTCACACTAATCAGAAAAGTGTTGTTTTCTATAATTGTAACAAACTTGGACATATCTTGAAAGTCTGCAAAAGTAAGAAGGGAAAGTAATCTACTCCAGTAGAGAAGAATGAACCAGTAAAGAAAATTGACAAAGAAGAGGTGAAGCAAGAGATGAATAAGATATGGAGGAAGAAATAACAAGAACCTAAAACTGTTGATGCATCTACGCCCTCATACGATACAAATAACTCCTCTGGGAATTAGACCTAGCATGGTCTTAGGGGGAGCATTATCAAAAAACTGTAAATACCCCCCTGAATGAATAAACAGAGGTTGTGGAAAAGAAATTGGAAGAAAACATGTTGGCTTGCTAATTTGTGGATCAAAATAGGTTTTTTCTATGTTGGGAAGAATGTTTAGTAATTTTTTGAAGTTTGTCACATTGAATGTGAATTAGGGCAAACCAATGGCATATAAATTAAAATTCGTAAGTCTTTCTGATTACTTGAGCATTTGAAGAGTTTCAAGGTGTCTTGGAGTGATCTCGAAGTGTTATGATGTAATTTGAAGGAATTATTATAGACACTTAGGGATCATTTCTCAGTTTACAAAGGGGAAGAAGGGAAAAGGAAGGAGTTTTGATTGAGCAATAATGAATTCAAGAAAGATAAGCATGACAATAGACAAATGATTGAGTGGTGTCATTCCACTAGAGTTGAAAGGAGTTGAATTGGAAGAATTTGATCATAGAAAGATAAAGGAAATGGAACTACGGCTGAAGGAAAATGAGTTACTGAGCATAAAAACCCTAGGTATGGACTTATGGGGATAATTTCCCTTTTTGAAGATAAAGAATTCATCTTGTTCTTGTTAAGTCGATTCAAGAACGACAATATTATGTTGCACAAAACCTAGTTGATCACAAAGGATGCGATTAAAGCGATTACTGGTTTATGTAGTGTTGGGGATCTCCCTAGGAAGAAAACCATGAAATACAAAAATGTGGAGGAGATTACTAGCATTAATAAAGACCCTCAAGCTCTATTGATAAACACTCTTGTGGATTCCACCATAAGGTATGGGTATGTGCAGGATCATCATGGAAAAAATAGGCCCTTAAGTGGTGATGAAATTCTAAAAAATCAAAGTTAGGCAACTTGACAAAAATCTTTGAATAAGTTATCTATATTATTTCAAAAATATGTAAGAATAGAATCTATATCAAATTGAATGTAGTTTCTAAACTACTAGGTTTTTTTTTTTTTTAATTCTATTTGGTGAAAAATTGAAATTTCAATGCAGTAGCACTTAAATTTCAAGGAAAAAATAAGGTGTTTGTCTAACCACCCTAACCACAATAAAATGATAATATTTTTTTATAAGATTTTAGATATAAGTAGAGGACTCATGTCCCAATGCAATGCATATTTTTTGTAATTTTTTTCCAAGTAAATAATTAATTATGAATTTTTCATTGCAACTTTTAAAAAATATAAAAACTTGTATGTCTGACCACCTTAACTTTGTTACAGATGTGAAGCATAGAATGTGACGCATGTTTTGGATTAAAAAAATTGATACTTTGAAAGCTATAGATGTTTTTCAATCAACCTATCAATTAGGACTTTAGTCATAATTCAAATAGAAAATGAATTATAATTATTTATTAAGTTCAAAGTAAAGCATAATTTATATTGGTGGAAAGATGAGAATCTCCTTAAAAAACCCCTTTTGTTTCATCAATTTTGGGAAAAAAAAGTCGTTAGACACATACCCTATAGATACCCATCATATTGCCACTTT
This sequence comes from Sequoia sempervirens, assembly GCA_007258455.2. Classification (NCBI taxonomy): domain Eukaryota; kingdom Viridiplantae; phylum Streptophyta; class Pinopsida; order Cupressales; family Cupressaceae; genus Sequoia; species Sequoia sempervirens. Next base: position 150,285,941 of record VDFB02256132.1, on the reverse strand, counting down.
TTGGCCCATCATGATCCTACACATACCCATATGTTGCATATGACATTTCTTATAAAATCTATTTCAAAAATCATAAAGGTTCGACTTCAGCTACTGTTGTATATCTTATGCACATGATGGTTAAGGAAAAAATGAAATTTGATTTGTGTAGTCTATTACTTGAAAACCTAACTGAGAATGTCTGAATGTCGTTGGTTGACAGTTATCCTTTTTATTTTGGATCTTTGTTAGTTTTTTTTTCTTTTTTACTTTTTGAACTCACTACCAAGAAGAGAAATTGTTGAATGGGAATCTAGTATTCCTATTGGAAAACAAGTTTACAGATACCTGGAATTGTTTACGAATAATGTAAATGTTTGCAGAACATATTTCACATCCCTAAAGACAAATTTGTGCTTTGGTATGTCTATACCTAGTAATTCTAAAGTGGGTTCATCCTCGGGTAAGAAAGAGTTGGAAATTATCATTGGTGAGTCCCCTCTGGAACCTAAAAAGAGGAAAATTATTGTAAAAAATGTCTTAGAAGAAAAGAATAATGAAGAAGAATTTTAGTCTAGATCTAACTCCTTTAATCTAGAGGATATACAGATGATGCTAGTCAAGGGTGAAATGAAGAAGATTGGTGAAATGTGGAATGCATGCTCTCTGATTGAGAAATTTAAAATTGATGATCTACTAGTTGATTATTTGCTTCATAGGGGTATTCCAGTTTCAAATGTATCAAATTTTTTGCCAAATGATCTAGTAGAAATTATTAAAGAGATAACATTTTGGAAGGACCTGAAGTTCATAAATTTAATACTATGATTGAGAGAAGATGTACCAAAGAAAAACAAGTGTTATCTGAACATATTAATGAGACAAAAGAATGCATCAAATAAATATGTAACATCTACTGGTATTGTCTGTGGTGGCCAGTAGTTGTTGACAATTTTAGAAGTAGAATTGAAGCCATTGAATCTCAGATGAATAGTATTGGAAAGAATTTTGACTTCTTCAAAGACAAGGATGGAAAAAAAACAATAAGAGTTGGTGAATTACAGGTGGAGTTGTTGACTACTCAAAGTAAAAGAGAAAACATGTTTAAAACCTTCTGGTTGGTTAAAGAAATTTTTGAGGTCTGGTTGGATCATCTCTTGAGAATTCTCTTTGATGCAAAAGATTGTGAACGACAGTGTCTATATTTTGATCTGGCATCCTCCTTTACAAAGTTATCCTTATTGGATGGTATGAATGAAAGGATAAATTTTGTTTTTCTTGCTTGGAGAAGGATCCTCCCGATCATAAGAGACAGGTATAAGAAAATATTTCATGTAAAATCAATCATTTTCACTTGAATATATAATGGTGCCCTGTATAAATGTTTACATACTTATTTTGGTTGCCCTTGTCCATTGATGTCAAAGGGGGAGAGAGTGAGATTCATGTGAAAAATAGTAGAAGAAAGGGAGAGAGAGGTATGTAGGGAGAAAGGTGTGTAGAAAGGAGTAAAAAGGAAGGAATATTGTTTTGTAAATTTTGGTACATGTTTCCATTAATGAAAAAGCGGGAGATTGTTGGAAGAATGAAGAAGAATGACCTACTATATAGTTTTTTGTTGTCGTTGATGTCACCATGTTACATGAGTTGCAACTACAAGACTAAGTTATTGCTTGAATCAATATTTTGGTATGGTATCTTAACAAATATGAAGCTTACATCCTCCAATATATTGGTCTGGAATCCTCTGTGATTGATAGTTGCTATCTACAGTTTTGAGAAAAAATTTATGGATGTTGAAAGCATGCATGTTTATAATATCTCATGCTCTAGTGCTCATATGGTATATCAAAATTATTCTAATGTTGCATTTTTGCTATTAGGTGTATCTTTGGCCAACCTAATTTATAGCTAGTGATATGGTGAATTAATTTTTGTTATGTGGATATATGTATGACCCATCTTAGGTATATGTCAACATGGTAAAGTGTGCTACATGTTTTTATTTATTTTCTAAAAAGATTTTGTGGAAGCTTGAAGCCAAAAGTTGGTGTTTTTTTATAAACAAGGATTTCATGTAATTAGACTGGCCTAATTGATGCTTGTGAATGGATCAAGTATATATGTTGGACAAGTTTGAAGATTGAGAAGTGAAGAAGTAGTTGTGTCTAAAAAGATGTGAATGTGAAAAGTGTGAAGATGATGAAGTGTGTTATGTCAGTTTATTTTGCATCACTGGAACTGCATCAAAACTTGTTAGGTGCACTCTCATCAGTTCATCTTGGCTATGAAGCCAAATTTTATTCTGTAATCCATTTTGTAGGTAGTGATCCTCCTTATAATTAGTGATCTTTTGTATCTAAACAATGAGTCCTATTATGGGAAATGAGCATTCTATATATTTGGTTTTGGATATACTTTATATTGTTAGTTAATCTTCACCATGGTTTTTCCCTCATTGGGTTTTCCACATAAAATCTAGTGTTCATTGTGTTGATTTTTCTTTCAATTATCTACATTTCATGTTCATACTTAATAACATAATAGTGTGGTTGTGAAATTAATAAGTATTAAAGTTTTGTGTTTGAATTTGGTGACAACTAATTCACCCCCCTCTCAGTTTTCTAACGCCTTTTAAGAATTGGTATTAGAGATTTGGTTCCTCGGTGTAGAGCTTAACCACCTGAGGAAGATCCCGAAGGTTTATAAAATGGATAATAAAGAAGACGTTTGGACAACACTTGAAGATCTTGATAAGGCATAAAATGAAAACAAAGAATTGAAAGAGAATCTAGATTGAGGCTAATGAATGTATCTGGAAACTGAAAGAAAAATTGAATAAATTCAAGGAAAGACATATAGAAGTGAGTGAGCAGTAGATACAAGAGATCGTCGGATTGAAAGTGCTTGTAGAAGAAAAGAAAAGAATTGTAGAATGTATGAATACAATGGTGCAGAAAAAGTCTGATGAATGCACTAAACTTGAACAAGAGGTAGTAAACTTGAGAGTAGAACTGGAGAAGGAAAAACTTTGTGAGAACAATTTCAAATCTAGACCTAACAAGGTTGAAGAACTACTTGTAGGACAAAAATTAAATAAAGACAAAGGTGGCTTGGGAAATGAATCAGGTGAAAGCTCAAAAGACAATCAAAAGACTTAAGAAAAAGGGAAGTAGAAAGGAAATTCAAGAAACTTTGCAAGGAGACCACCCTTTGAGATAGCCTAATGCACAGAGATATCCCTGTTTCAATGGTTTTTTCATTTCATGTAACAAGTTTGGTCATAGGGAAATTGAGTGGAGAAGTAGGATAAATCAATTGTCTAGTTCCTTCTCAAGACAATGTTTTTCATGCAAGAAATTTGGATATAAAGCTACTAAATGTAGATCTCATGTGAGAATGATCAGTCGAGTAATGATGAATAGGTTTAATGGAGGTAGAATGAAACAATCTTTTGATGGCTATTGCTATACAAGCAACAATTTTGGACACAAAGCAAATAAATGTAGATCAAGAAACTCAATGGAGGTCATAGTAATCAGAAAGGTGTTGTCTACTAAATGTAACAAACCTGGACATGTCTCAAAAGTCTATAGAAGTAAGAAGGGAATGTAGTTTACTCTGGTAGAGAGGAATGAACTGGTAAAGAAAATTGACAAAGAAGAGGTGAAGCAATAGATGAATAAGATATGGAGGAAGAAAGAAGAACATGAAACTATTGATGCATCTATGCCCTCATCAGATATGGACAACTCCTCTGGGAATTAGACCTAGTGAACAATTGATTTTTGGCTCTTATGACTTCTCTAACTCTTCTAGGGTTTTTCACCTAAAACGAGAGAATTAGGCAAAAAATGCTAACTATTTCATTCAAATTATGCTATGTGATGTTATTAAGACTAAATGAGATGATCTAAATGCAATTGAATGATCTACAAAATAGATTATGAATGCAAAACTAAGATCTATGCTATGTTTGAAAACATAGTGTTGTTTGCAAAAATGCTTTAAAGAATGAATAAAAATGAAAATTAAACTAAATAGAAGGCTATTTCTCAAAGTGAGTGCACCTAGAAAATTTGAAATGATTGGAAACTAATCTGGAAAACTAATGAAACTTGACTTTAGGATGACTGGGACTCATTGCCACCTTGGGAAAATTAGTCCTAGATCAAGACTTTTATGTACAGAAGTTGTTTTCTGATAGTCAGGGACCTGGATCTAGATCTGACTCAAATCTACACCTCAAGAGGGACTCATTCGCCATGCATGGCGAATCAGTCCACTTTCAAATTTCTACAATTTCAAAGTTTTGTCCTGCACCTTAACACCTACACAACAATTTCTAATGGAAACCCAACTTCGGATATTGGAAAATTCCTACAAAATAGCTCAAAATTGTTTGTCTAATGGGGGATTTTCCTTATTCAAACCCCTAGTTGGGTAATTAAACCTTGAATGGAGAAAAAATTGTATAAACTCTAGCCTTAGATGTGTTAAAGACTAGGAAAAGCTCGGATGTGACAAAGATCCTATTTTATTGTTCTAGAATAAGACATGCAAGAATGATCTATATGATGCAAGATCTCAACCCTAGAAACCTTACAACACATGAAAAATAGGAATGAAATGACATGCAAATGACAAAACAAACAAGATGAAAAACTTAATCTGAAGATATATTGAAAATGGAAGATGGAATTAATAGGAAACCAATTCCTCAAGTGTGATTTGGTGGCTAGTTGCACTTCTTCACCCTAGATTTCTTCATGATTCACCATAGGCATCCATCATCAATTTTTTGCAATGTTGGATCTTGACAAAAGAAGTGAGCTTCAAGACCTGCAAAAACCCTAGTTTGCTGCCCTAAAACTTCAACTTTTGCTAATGAAACTTGTTGTCGAAGACTTGACTTTATGAATTGCTCTTGAGAAATGATAAAAAGATATGTGAAATGACTTGAAATGAGTATTTATAAGCAACAGCACCTTATTTTACCATTAATTATACCTAAGAGGCCAACATTCACCTGATATTAAAGTTAAATTGATTAAATTCCCGCTTAAATTTGAATTTTCCCTCAAATGGGACTCATTCGCCACCCTTGGCAAATGGGTCCCACCAGAGGGGACTCATTTTCCCAAGGTGGCGAATGGGTCATAATGTTGTGGTTTGAAGGTGGGTTTTCAGAGCATGACATAATTAAATGTTGTTTATTGGGTTGTATGTGATTTCTCAGGTAAAACGGGCATCTAGATCAAAAATTAATGGGTCTAAGGGGCCAATAAATGCTGTTTTGAAGGGTGAATTATGTGAAGGGACTCAAAAGTGGGTCCAATTATGCATGAAATTGTCTCTTTTCTTAAGAGGGTCCAATTTTCTATGACACATTTAGCCACCACTTTAGCGCCCATATGACTCTATGTGCATATGTAAGATAAAGGACTCTAAACGATGCACCTTATTACATAAAAGGATACTCATTCAAAAGAGGGGAGAACGAAGCCCCCAGTGTAGTTTTCTACACAACCACAACATTAGCAACTACATCCTATGACACACATTCATTAATTGCTCAAAAATCCTTTTTCTAACTCTTAGGAATCCAATTTGAGGGTAGATGTATGGCCCCCCCTTGATTCTGCTTTCTTTATGGAGGTGGAATCAAGGTAGAAATCTAGACACGTCGAATAAGAAACATCATATTGTTGGGAATTTCCAAGTACCATGCCACATAATGATAGATGATTGATGATGTCAAGTGTGGAATCATGATTCCAATGCATCAAATAGTGTCGAAAATGGATTACCCTAGCTCTCATTATGTTGATTTGAATAATATCTACATTATGAGTTCTTGAAAATATGATAACTGTATGTGAATGTGTAAAAGTTAAAAAGAGATGAAAAGTGATTAAAAGAAAGAGAAGAAAGTAACTTGTCACTTACTATTCATTTTACCTTCGTGTAGCTTGAGAGTTACAAATGAAAGAAGAAGATGCTAAGCAGATGGGATTACACACCTTCACAGCTAGATGATCTTCATAAGTAGGTGGCATGTGGCGAGTTGTATCATGAGGTGAGTCGATTATGCAACTTTTTCCTTGTAGTTTTATAATAATTTAATGATTTTTATGCCTGGATAGGTTAATTTATGGTTCTTGGAAAAAATTTGTAAAGTGTCCCCTTTTTTTTGAAAAGTGTCCCATTTGTTCATAGAGTGTCCCTTTTGTTCGCAAAGTGTCTCATTTCTTTGTGAAGTGCCTCATTTCATTTACAAGTGTCCCTGTTTCTTTGCAAAATGTCCAAAAGGGGTTCTCAAGTGTCTAGGGCCATTAAAAAAGCACACTAGATTGACTTTAGCACACTTGCTTGATGAATATTATGAAAATTGAAGAAATTAGATGGATTTTAGAGCATTTTGTGATGATTTTGATATGTCCCCGCCTGGTCACAATAGTGGCTAGGGAGAAGATAGCTCACATTTTTGAGAGATCATGCACCAACGCTATCAGTAGTAGAGGTAGAGAATTTACAATTAGTGGGTATCTATTGGGCATACCTTATGCCACCTATGAGATACCATGACACCATGCTGATGGTTTTGTGTGAGTGGTTGGATGTAGATACCTGTACCTTTCATCTTCCCACCGGGGAAATGACGATCACTCTCAAAGACATACACCACATTCTCTGATTTCCCATTCAGGGAGAGCAAGTATATTTCTTTCCAAGGGGATCGATCATTCCAGGAGAAGAATAGAGACATGTAGTATTTTCCAGGTGGTCCAATACATGATGAGATGGTTAGAGTGCGGATCAAGCTTCCTATACTGCTATTTTCACGAGCTCCTATGGTTAGATGGATTATGATGCATACAGTGGCACTAGTTCTCAACCCAGATGGATGAGCAACACACTTGGATGGGGGATTGGTACACTTGGATGGAGGACTGGTACACTTGATATGAGGGATGTATGAGTAGAGTACAGTTTATGCTTGGGGCCACTTCATTCTAGCACACTTGTATTATGATCTTGGTCAGTTTTTATTTTGAGAGATTGACAGTATGGTCCATTGTATGCTTCTATAGGTGTGGTACCTTGAGCATATCACATGTACCAAGCCTATCGGATATTCTTGTAGTATAGCTACAAGCTATGTACGAGCATTCAGTTATCCTTTGTGACAATGTGGCATTATGGGGATTTACACTTTTTGAGGGTGAGATTTTACCAACTGGAGGAGGATGAGATCCTATGGAGACCTTATCTACTCACTTTACAGTGGCTAGATCCCACCAGATAGTTATGGAGGATGCAGATGGATAGATATCTAGCAAGGAGGCATGACTACATTGTATGACCCTTCAATTATAGGAAAGTCATGCAATAGTTTGGAAAGGTGCATACACCACCGAGGGCAAGCCCCTTCATTAGAAAATTAGTGAAAAGTTCCTAGAGACTAGGTGATATTGTTTGGCTGACTATAGATCATGTTCATGAGAGTGATTTTGATGATTCAGATTACGACTAGCCACTAGCATCTGACGCTGATGATGTCAATAGCACAGATGATCACAAGGAGTGGTGGTCATATGCATGACCAACTCCTGTGTTCCCCATGGATTTCCCTATAGGTGATATAGAGCTAGTAGCAGACGAGGGTGATGAGATAGAGGAAAGAGCAGAGGAGGTATGGTATAGGCTAGTAGATATTTTACAGATGTTATTGATGATGAGTACTAGTCTGAGGCTGATCCTAATTAAGAGGACCAAGATGGAGGAGAGGAGGAGGAGGAGGATTATGAGGAGGATGATTACTATGAGGAGGAGCCACCCTTGAGTGAGGATGAGGAGGTAGCTATTGAGGATTGGTATGAGCATGGAGAGTCCCCACATACTTACAGGACCAGATCATGGACAATAGCTACAACAGACATCAACACTCAAAGTTAGAGAGAGGCTAGCACATCCTCAATTCCCCCTAGAGATGAGGAGGCTGACATCCCTCATGCATCTGGAGACATAGGTGATGATATTTGGTTTTGCACATGTCCTTTAGTGATTTATGCTTAATTTTCATATATATATATATATATATATATATATATATATATATATATATATATCATGATGATGTACTAATTGTGTACATTGTCTATCTTGCAGTAGCGACAAGAGACTAGCGAGAGTTTTCATGTCAGGCTACCACATAGATAGTTTTTGCATCCATCAACAAGGAGGAGATGGATCTTGACTATTTGTTCCCACTGATAGTGGAGGAAGAGGCAGATTCACTCAAACCTTTCGTAAGGTTACGGGAAGTGTATGAGAGCATGAGGAGATGACTTCGTCGAGCTGAGAGTGCACTACAATGAGCACAAACCTCAGCAAAGGTAGAGAGACTGCATGCAGAGTTGGCACAAACATGAGTGGAGAGGGATTAGATGGAAGATGACCGGCTTATAGCCATTGGTCGAGTACAGAATCTGGATTATGCACTTAGACTCAGCAGTTCATGATCACGGTAACACACGACTGTCTCACGATGTCCAGGGACTAGATCACTAGTGCCAAATCCTAAAGGGTCTAGCTCTCATAGACCATTATGACATTATATATGATTTGAGATGTATATAAAATTTTGATATATATATAGACATGCATATGATATTATGATGTATCTCGTTAGGTGGATGTTAAATGCTATGTGATTAATTAAATGACCTATATTAAAAGTATTTAATTAATGGATACATGATTTAATAGGATTGATGTGATCTAGTGTAAAACATATTATAGTTTTAGCATAGATACAACATTGATAATGAGAAAATAATATATTAAATTAAATACACTGATAAGGATCTAACTTAACACAAGAATGTGAATAGTACGAAGCCTAAATCAATTATAAAATGAACCTAAATAATTACATTAGTGTTCAAGAAAAACACAAATTTAATTGTCAAGAATGAAGCAATGTGAAAGTTATTTAGAATAACATCAAATAACTTTAAATGACACTTCTATATCAGCCATACTATTCAAAGGGGGTTAGAGATAATACCGACAAAAATGTGTGGCATTAATTAGTTCCCTAAGGGGTGTTCTGTTAAGCTACATTAAGAGATAAGCACTAGACCCATAATTGGTATCAACTATATAAGGTCCCAACCAATTAGGACTGAACTTATCTTTATCTTTGTTGTTAGCACTAGCATTTCGTTGATTTTCAATAAGAAAAAAACATCCCTTAGAAAATGAGTGAGGGATGACATGAATGTTGTGTTTTCATTGTAATTACTTGATGTAAGCTTGGAGATGTTCAAGAGTGCTAATGCATTGTTCATCGAGCATCTCGAGTTTATGTAATCATTGATCTTGATAAGTGTCATCATCAAAAATATCTCAGAGAGAAACTCGCAAAGTAAGAATTTCTAACTCCAAGGGAATAATCACATTAGTGCCATAAACAAGGTTATAAGGGGTATTTCCAATGGATGATCGAACATTAGTTCTATAAGCCCAAAGTGCATAAGATAGTTGCATATGCCAATCGTTATGATGCTTGGTGACAATTTTCTTTAGGATTTGTTCAAGAAGTTTATTAGTATTTTCAGCTTGTCCATTGGATTGTGGATAATACAATGTAGAAAAGTGATGTTGAATATTGAATGTTTCAAGAAATTTTTTGAATGTCATTATTCTTAAATGGGGTTCCATTGTCTAAAACAATTGTGGAAGGGAGTCTAGAGCAAGTAATTATGTGGTCCAAGATGAAACAACAAATTTCTTCAGCTATTGTAGAATGGAGGGGAATAGCTTCCACCCATTTCATGAAATAGTCTATTGCAATTATGATAAATGTATGTCCAGCAGAAGAAGGCGGTGAAATTTTTCCAATAAGATCTAACCCCCATACTAAAAAAATGGCCAAATGGGAACATTGGCACGAAGCTCAGCAGTAGGAGCATGGATCAAATTGCTATGCTCTTGGCATTTGTGACATCGTTTAACATAGGTGAAGCAATCCTTCTCCATATGTCTCCAATAATAATCCAAATGAATAAGTTTTTAAACTAACAAACATCCTCCAAAATGACCTCCACAGGCACCAGCATGAGCCTATTCGAGTGCTAAAGGAATTTCAAAATCTTGAAGACATTGTAATAGGAGACCATTAAAAGATCTTGTATACAATGCATTTGAAAGGATCACATATTTAGCTGTGAGCTTACGTAAACATTTTTGAGTATTCATTGTGGTAGGTTTAGGAATCATACCATCTTTCAAATAGTTATATATTGTATCATACCATTCACACGAAGCATCTTGAGTTATCGCCAAAATGTCTTCTAACAGAGTATCGATCGAGGGTTTCATGATGGGATGGATAATGAAAGTGAAGTCTATGGAAGGATTGTGTGGGGATATGAGAGAAGTTACACTCACCATTGCATCTGCATGTCAATTATCTTTGCGCATGGGATGTTATCAATGGTGAACGAGTCAAATTTTTCTAATAGTCTCATGATAAGATCCTTGTAGTTTAATAATTTGTCATGTTTAGTTTGATATGTACCATTGATTTGTTTGATGACCAATTGTGAATCGCCAAAGATCTTGATGTGTTTAGCATTTAGAGATAAAGCAACTTGTAAACCTGTGATTAGTGCCTCATACTTAGCTATATTATTTGTGCATAGGAAATTTAATTGATAGGATAAGGGAATAGGTTTGTAGTTGGGTGGAATTAGCACCACTCCAACACTATAACTTGTCTGACACTTAGATCCATCAAAAAATAACTCTCATGGTGTAATGTCAACAGTTAAGACATGATCATCAGGAAAGTAATAAAGAGTAGGTAAATCAAAAGGATAAAGAGCATCAACTAAGTGATCAATTAAGGCTTGGCCTTTGATTTCTTTTGTGAAAAAAATTTAACGTCAAACTTAGTTAAAAACATCACCCACTTAGCTAAGTGTTTGGAGAGGTCTGTTTTGTTGAAAAGATATTTAAGAGGATCAAATTTTGTGATGACTTGTATTTCAGTAGTTAGTGGAAAATCGTCTTTTAAAGAGGCTTTATTCAAGTCTCAAAAATCTGTGCACATCTGAATACGATTATCAAGTTTTGTAATTGTGACAATGTTTGAGATCCAAGGAGAATAATCAATAGGTCTAATAAAGCCTGCCTCAAGAATTTTTTCAAGTTCTTCTTTAACATGCAAGGATATGTTAGGATGCATTTTTCAAATCTTTTGATGAATGGGTTTAGCATTTTTAGCAAGGACAATGTTATGAATTACAATTTTTAGGTCAATTCCTGGCATATCAGAATATTTCCAAGTAATTTTTTTATCAAAATCATGAAGTAAAGTGGTAGTATCTTCTTGTTCTTCATCATCAAGGCACTTCGCAATCTTAATAACTTTATCTTTTTCATTAATGTCTATTAGCACATCAATGTATCTCCTAAAGGGAGTGGTGCAACTCTTAATTGTATTGTTTCATTTTTGCTATGTTTAAGCCTATGAGTTGTGATCCTTCAACATTATTGGGGTTTATGGTTTTCCGCTCATTTCACTCATATCATTTCAATAACCTTTTCATTGGCTTATGTTCTCTTGTTGACCGACAGCACCAAGTCACCATTTGAGATAAATGATTTTTGTGCCCCTCACCATCATTCTTTACCGGCCCCATTTCTCAAGTCACCAGATGTGCCTAGGAAGGTGTTTCCTAATAAATGACTTATGCACATGTGTGGCTTTATACTTTATGAAAGTTTTATTCACGGTCTATTTCTCATCACGGGCTCTTTTATGGGAATTTACATTCAACTCGTGATGAGTGATGCTCTTTAACTAGCATCATGGAGATCTACAATTATGAGCTCATCACCCATCGCGGATCATGCTTCATCCATCGTAAAGAAATTGGTGATGAGAGGTGTTGTATTTTCTTTCCAAGCTTGGTTAATCGTCCATCATGTGACATGTTGCTCCTTTGGGATAGAAACTAGCAATGAATGATGTTTGATTTTCATGACTGTGGGATATCATCTCTTATCACAGGTTGTGTCCTCAGGTTTGGAGGGTAACCCATGATCAGTGACGTGGATACATTTTGTAACTCATCGCTGGTATTTACATTATCGCCAATTGTATGTCGCCTTTCGAAAAGTAACCTGTGACCCCCAATGGGTTGAGTTTTCTCCCATTTCCTGGGTACGATTTATTGCCGGTTAGGGTAGCATGCTAGGAAGAGGACCCGCAATGAACCATAAAGAGTGGAGACCTTTTGGTAAAATCTTAGGATGGTCAGACTGATGGATAGTGGCTCATTACTTTCTCTCTAGCCATCATGGGATGATGTTTTGAGATGGATTTCAAACTGGCGATGGGTGATGTTGTAGAGATATGGTTGGGATTTTTCAATGATTCAAATGATCAATGACGGATAGGGCAAGGATGATCGGGTAAAGATATGAACAGACACGTGATTTCTTTAAAGTACTTCTTCATTGTTTCTTGGTATGGTCTGTCAAGGAAGTGGTGATTCTTAATCTACCTCGTTGATCGAGTTTTAAATCTACACCAATCAATGGTGGAGATTCGACACATAGTAATGGAATTCTTGTTCACGCAAGTGATCTGAAATGAACATTAATTGTAGAAATCCTTACACTCTCTTATTTAATGAGGTTTTTTTGTAGATGAATCAAGTCATTCACAAAGTTATAGCCAAAGTATGGAATTAATTGCTATGACTACAGGTGAGAGGGAATTGTAGGAGGTTGTTAGTGTAAGTGTTGCTAGGGTGGTGGTGCACTATTACTTGGGTCATGAAGAATTTTGATGTATATACGTGGGGATTGTCTGGAGTTGTGGTCTATATCCTTTTTCATCACCCGCGCTAGTTATTGTGATATTTAGAGAAGATAAGTGAGCCAATCACTCATGTTGCACCCGTGCGGAGGTCCTAAAGGCCTAGTATGTAGGAACCAATTGCATACATACCTAAGGATAAAATTCCCTTGACCGAGGGTCCTATTGTTCCAAAGAAGAGGAGGAGTGTACATAGAAAAATAGAGAAGATGGTCGTCAAGAGCACATATATTCTGAGGAGCCGAAGTGTTTCACAAAAACCAACTGAAGGAGAAGAGAAGGGACCTTTGTTTCTGAAAGAATTAATGAGGTTTGGTCTAGGTCTTGGGGTTTGTTCAAAGAAACCCATTACTCCAATTCTAGTCTATGATGGCTTGTCAGGGGATGAGGGAGGAGTTGGCCTTGGGCCTAGCCAGTGCCCTACCTCCCTGGTGCCTTATAATGACTCCAAGGATGATATTGTGATTGCAAATGCACTCTCTTTGGTGCAACCTAGAGAGGGTGGTTACTATGTGGCTGACAAAGCCAAGTAACGCATGTGTGTCTTGTTAGTGGTGTGGGGTTTTGGGTGATGTGGATTTTGGATGGTTGGATCTATGGTTCCTTATGATGGTGACTAGTTCATGGACGTGTGCTGGTAATCATGATGGTGGTCAACTTGAGTATTGGTGAACATGCCAGTTTTGTTGATGTCTTTTGGAAGGCTTGTGTGGTGTCTCCAACAAATGGGTTAGCACTCATTTTGCCTTTTTTCTTTTCCCATGTTTAAGGAATGATTAATGTAATGGTGTGGGGAATTAACCTCATTGAAATGAATTTTGAAATGAATATGAAATTTAATTACATTTCGATCCAGATGTTTTATCGTTCCCTTGTAATATAAAAGGGATTTCATGGCTCAATATAAGGGGTTCTGCTCTGAAATATTTTGATTCCATTTTTTCTATGAATGAGCCAACTATAGTAAGAAATGATAATGTTGAACACTTGATGAATTTACTGGTGAGTTGCCTTTTTTTTTAACTCATATGGGTCATGGTCTTAATAAGTTTTGTATCAATTACTGGTATTAGTACAAAATTCAAAAATCCAAATTACGTGCTCTCTTATGTATATTTTCACAAATTATAAATGAAATTATCAAGGACCTTTTCATCTATCATCAATTATTCAAGTGGATGCATGGCTTGATTTCTTTGCTTTAACTCAGAGGGTTAAATAAATTTCTTAGGAAAAGTCATGGGTGTGTGAGAATTTACAAGGATTTGGTAAGAAGTAGTGTCTGGATAACATAAGTCTTTATAATGTAAAGCATTATCGAGATAGTTAAATATATTAGAGTTAGATAATCGATGCATTTCTAGTTGTTTCCTATTTGACTCCATTCACCCAATTTGATGAGGCACTAGTAATTTTTTGCTTGTTTAGTAGTAAAATAAATGAATCCCATATTAAGTCATTGACTCAAAATCAGAACAATTTTTTATAAAATCGTTGACGTATATTCACATTCTTAGCAACATAAGCATTAATTCATTAAAAGATCTACCAACTCTTTAATGAAGTTAGTGTGATTGCATTAGAAGGAATGAATTTGTAATGAAGTGTTCTTAAAACTTCATACACCAGATGAATACATTAAGGAATACCCTCCTTGGTCCTATAGAGCCTAAAGTGTAGGAATAGAGACCTCAAAGACCTTTATTCATTGTGTTGTCCACTAGTCCTTGGTGATTTTTGAATATAGAGGTTGGCATCCTTTTAGAAAATTCCAAGGTTATCTAGAAAAATCACCAACAGAAATGGCGACTCTGCTGGGGAAATATATTTTCATCCTCCAATTGTAGCTAGTTGTAATACAGAGTCACATGGTGATGAATCTAGACTTTTAGTTTAAATTTTACACATTTCTTGAGCTTGGTTAAAATATTTGTAGTAGCAAAATGTGTGGAATTTGGTAGTGACTCCACTGGTGAAGTAAACCAAAATTTGATCCACTTTGAAATGTTTCAATTTATTTGAAACATAGTCCTCTAAAGAAGAGGTGGTGACTCTGATTTGAAGAACCTAACAAAGAATACAATAAAATTTTAGATCTGCATACTTGAAGACCAACAATGAAAAGATACTCTAAAACACTAGGTATTTTCATAAATATAAGAAATTATTGTTATATTTGTAGATAATTTTTGAGAATTTTCAAGATCTAGGCCATAACTATTTCCCAATTTGGTGAAATAGCACTAAAATAGGGAAAGGAATGATATATTTGCATGATCTTAAATTACATTTGCAATAAATTTTGAAATCTGTCATATTAATGAATGTCACCTGTTGAATAATATTATGCAAAGAAGAATTATAATACATACATCATAAAAGCTTGCTCCTATAAAATAAATTTGGGTTAACCTTCTGATGATACTGAGAAGACTAACAAAGGATAGAATAAAGTGTCTTGTCAATTTGTACCTCTGGAACCAAAATGAATACAACCACACAATATGAATACCCCTTGTCACATCAAGGGAATTTCAATACTGAAAGGTACATGGCCATATATTTTAGTGATGTTATAGGTTACCCAAATACTATAACACCTAAGATCAAGGACAAAATACCAAAATTTAGTGGTGAAGAGTCAAAGTCAGCAAGTAGGCATGTGCAAGAATTTGCTGAAGTAATGGGTGACTAAGAGATAGATTGTGAAGATGTGGTTATGAAGTTATTTCCTCAATCCCTAAGAGGAGATACAAGAGATTGGTTCTCTTAATTTCTAATGTATTATATACATTGTTGGAGTGAACTGAAGATAGTTTTCATCGGACAGTTTGGTGAGAGGATAAACCCAAGCATTGTAAGGAATAATTTCATGGAGATCCAAAGGGAAAAATATGATTTAGTCCCATCTTTTAATCTCATATTTTCAAAAGTAATAAGAGATATCCCTAAGAATATTAGACCCAATGATGTTGAGTTTTTGATTGTCTATTTAGGGGAATTTGATAGTAAGATGGGTTTCTTGCTCAGGGGTAAAGAGCTTGCTACTTTGCAACAAGCTTATCAAAATGCCATGGATATTGAGAACAATCTTAAATACTCAATCATGAGGGGACATGTGATTGAAAATATGAATGGATCTAGTAGGATTCAAGCTATTGAGACAGGTCAATCAAGAAGTAAAGATTTTTTTCCGAGTGAGTAGCTTTTAGATATTGTATCTACATTACTTCCTAGGGATGCGGAACATGAACAAGCATCAACCTCACATCAACCTTTATTGACAAAGGCTGATTTAATTCTCTATGTTAGAAAGTTGTATGAGATAAAGAGACATGTAAACGAGTCCCCATATGACTTATTCTCAAGATTCTTAGATATTTTGATAGAGATACCCAAGAGTTTTAGGCCTAATGATTTAATGTGCATTAATTTTTTTTGTGAGGCTCACAAACAAGAGCAAGCCAATGGCCTGAGAATCAGAAGCCTTGTAGCCTTGACCAAGTAATGGATTGGATAAATAATGTGGAAGTTTTTGAGCATGATTGTATGCCCCTAGTTGTTTCCAAAAATGGTAGTAATAGTTGCTATAATGAAGAAAATCAAAGGCTAAGATTGACACATCAAAGAGGAGTATCAGAATCAGAACAATTGACTATTGAATGTTTCCATTTCACAAGCAACATGGAAGCAAATTTGATTGGTAGTGATGAAGGTGAGGAGACAGAGTGTGAGGATGAGGAAATGCTACCTTTTTCTCCTCCTTGGGATGTCATCGGATTTGAGCAACTACAAAAAAAACATGGTGAAACCTCACAAAGTGATTTTATCATGGATCATGATGCACCAATCAGTGATCTGATCACACTGAATTTGCATGAAGTGGAAAATATGACGAATCAAAGACATGACATTGACTTGGTACAATCTTCTAATGAATTTTATTTTTCTTATGAAGTGGATGTTCAATCCTTTTCTTCAAGTGACTGATGTGTTAATAGCCTCGAAGGGGTTTGTTTCCTTGGTAGTGAGTAGTTTTCTTCATGTGAGGAATTCTTTGAATGTGGATCAGCTGTTATGAATGAAAATGATGAAGAAGATATTGAAAATGTTTCTCTATGCCCTTCATGTTGATACACTGATTGTGAATGTGTTGATGATCAAAGTGATTGGGTTCCTAGTATTGAGGAAGATGAATATCCTATAACTATCATGAAGGTACGAACAAATTCTTTGTTTGATGAATTTGAATGGAATAGTGAAGTAATAAGTGATGATTCTTACTGTTGTAGAAGCAATCCCCTTTTTGAAGAAGATCCTGATGAATACCTAATAGGAACTACTAGTGCATGTGTTGTGAATGATATAAATAGGGGTCAACTGAGGTAACCTTACTTTTAAAATTTTCAACCCTGATTTCATCGTTCCCCAACTAAATGGAGGATGTGATGATACAAACACTACTAAGACAGTTTACCAACATGTGATTGAACAAGTTATCCCTGACAAGCATCAAGAGAATAACTTAGACTTGTTGATATCTACATGTGACAATGGCTTACATGATAGGGAAGTTCAAGATGGTGATGGTAGTTTTGAATGTGGTGTTTCCATCAGAAGAGATGGGGATGATTATGTTAATTTCCCTATGGCCACTGGCCATATTCTTGAAAATATGCTTGAGAATTTACCCCCTCATTTTTTGCATGATGATATTTTCCCCTACATAAGTGGGAATCCATTCTTGGACACCCAAAAGGAAAATTGGGATGAATGCATGAATGCTCAGGAAATATCATTTTGTGCTAAAGAGAGGGAATTGTTCGATGACTCTATAGAATATGTTAATATTGCTAGATTATTTGATACATGTGTAGAGCAACTTAGAAGTATGGGTAACCGTGAAAATGATGTTGGTCAGTATGAAGCTGCATTGCAGTACTTTGCAGAGGTTACATATCTTATGGATCTTAATATGCAGTTGTTTCCACTTGAAGGAATGGGCATTATGGTGATAGGGAATGTAGATCCTCCTATGTTTGCAAGACATTTTTTGAATACCTCAGAGGAGAATGAATACCTACAGCTCGGTGAACAAGTTGAAGGTAATGTTACCATTTATGATTAGGTGGAATATGAAAGTTTTACCTTTCCAATGTATCAGGATGAGCCTACAATACAATAGGGTAATGAGAAAAATAACTCCACGATAAGTGGGATAGATGAGGATAAATATGATGAAATTTATGGCTCAAAGTGTACCATGCAGATCTTGATCTGTCGAAATCAATGCAAAACTGGGTATTTTATAGAGGGAAGGTCTCTCCTTCAGCTTTGGGAGGCCATCAAGCCTCCAATTTACAAGTGAAGCTAATAAAATGAATTCCCTTTATAGCCTACTTTGCTAGAGATTCTGATATCTTGCTATGCCCATGAAGAGCATAGATCCCTAGTCAGAGCCACTGGTGGAACTCTTAATTGTATCATTCCCTTTTTGCTATGTTTAAGCTTGTGAGTTGTGATCCTTCAATGTTATTGGAGTTTAGGGTTTTTTCTTTCATTTCACTAATAGAATTTCCCTAACCTTTTCATTGGCTTATGTTTTCCTATTGACCGGCTGCACCAAGTCACCATTTGAGCTAAATTACTTTTGTGCCCCTGACCATCATTCTTTGCTGGCCCCGTTTCTCAAGTCACTAGATGTTCCTAGGAAGGTGTTTCCTAATAAATGACTTATGTGCACGTGTGGATTTATACATTATGAAATTTTTATTCATAGTCTATCACTCATTGTGGGAACTGTTATGGGATTTTACATTCAACTGGCGAAGAGTGATGCCCTTTCACTAGTGTCATGGAGATCTACAATTATGAGCTCATTGCCTATTGTAGGTCATGCTTCATCCACTGTAAAGAAACTGGCAATGAGAGATGTTGTATTTTCTTTCCAAACTTGGTTCATCACCCATCATGTGATTTGTTGCTCCTTTGGAATAGAAACTAGTTATGAACGATGTTTCATTTTCATGACCGTGGGATATCATCTCTTATTGTGGGTTGTTTCCTTAAGTTTGGAGGTTAACCTACAATCAATGACGTGGTTACCTTTTGTAACTCATCACTAGTATTTACATTATCGCTAGTTGGATGTCTCCTTTCAATGAGTAACCCATAACCACCGATGAGTTGAGTTTTCTCCCATCACTCAGGTACAATTTATCGTCGGTTAGGGTAGTATGTTGGCAAGAGGACCCACTATGAATGATGAAGAGTGGAGATCTTTTGGTAAAATATTTGGATGGTCATATCGATAGCTAGTGGCTCATCACTTGCTCTCTATCCATCACAAGATGATGTTTTGAGATGAATTTCAAACTGTTGATGGGCAATGCTACAAAGATATGGTTGGGATTTTTCAACAATTCAAACAATCAACAATAGATAGGGCAAGGATGATCAGGTAAATATGTGAATGGAAACATGGTTTCTTTGAAGCACTTCTTTGTTGTTTATTGGTATGGTCCATAAAGCAAGTGGCAATTCTTAATCTTCCTTGCCGATCGACTTTTAAATCACTAGCAATCAACAGTGGAGATTTGACATGCAGTAATGGAATTCTTGTTCATGCGAGTGACATGAGATGAAAATTAATTGCAGAAATATTTACAATCTCTTATTTAATGAGGATTTACTATAGATAAATCAATTCATTAAAAAAGTTATAGCCAAAGTCAGGAATTAATTGCTATGACTGCAAGCGAGAGGGAATTGTAGGAGGTTTTGAGTGTAAGTGCTACTAGGTGGTGGGGAACTATAACTTGGGTCATGAAGAATTTTTTTGTATATATGTGGGGATTGGCTGGAGTTGTGGTCTTCATCCTTTTTCATCACCCGCGCTAGTTATTGTACTATTCAGAGAAGATGAGTGAACCCAACACTCCTATTGCACCAATGTGGAGGTCCCAAAGGCTCAATATGTAGGAACCAATTGCATACATACCTGAGGATAAACTTCCCTCGACCGAGGCTCTTGTTGTTCGAAAGAAGAGGAGGAGTGTACATAGAAAACCATAGAAGGTGGTTTTCAGGAGCACATATATTATGAGGAGCTGAAGTGTTTCACAGAAACCAACTGAATGAAAAGAGAAGGGACCTTTGTTTGTGAAAGAATTAACAAGGTCTGGTCTGGGTCTTGGGGTTTTTTTAGAGAAACCCATCACTCCAATTTTGGTCTCTGATGGCTTGTCGAGTGACAAGGGAGAAGTTGGCATTGGCCCTAGCCAGTTCCCTGCCTCCCTGGTGCCTTATAGTGACTTCAAGGATGATATTGTAATTGCAACTCCACTCTATGTGGTGCAACCTAGCGAGGGTGGTTACTCTATGGCTAACAAATCCAAGTAACACTCGTCTCTTCTGTTAGTAGTGTGGGGTTTTGGGTGATGTGGATTTTGGATGGTGGGCTTTGTGGTTCCTTGTGATGTTGGCTAGTTCATGGATGTGTGTTGGTAATCGTGATGGTGGTCAGTTTGAGTATTGGTGAATGTGTGAGTTTTTTTAATGCCTTTTGGAAGGCTTGGGTGGTGTCTCCAACAAATGGGTTAGCGCTCATTTTTCCTTTTTTATTTTCCCATGCTTATGGAATGATTAATGTAACAATGTGGGGAATTAACCCCATTGAAATGAATTTTGAAATGAATATGAAATGTAATTACATTTCAAGCCAGATGCTTTGTCACTCCCTTGTAATATAAAAGAGATTCCATGGCTCAATGTAGGGGATTCTAGTCTGAAATATTTTGAGTCCATTTTGTCTTAAGTATAAGCTGACTGTGGCAAGCAACGATAATGCTAAACACTCGATGAATTTACTAGGAAGTTGTCTTGGGTTTTAGTTCATATGGGTCATGATCTTAATAAGTTTTGTATCGATTACTAGTATTAGTACAAAATTCAAAAATCCAAATTATATGCTATCCTATGTATATTTTCACAGATTATAAATGAAATTATCAAGGATGTTTTCATCTATTGTCAATTTTCCAAGTGGATGTATGGCTTGATTTCTTTGCTTTAACTCAAAGGGTTAAATAAATTTCTTAGGAAAAGTCATGGGTGTGTGAGAATTTACAAGGATTTCATAAGAAGTGGTGTCTAGATAACATAAGTATTTGTAATGTAAAGCATTACAGAGAAAGTTAAATATATCAGAGTTAGATAATCGGTGCATTTCTGGTTGTTTCCTATTTGACTCCATTCACCCAATTTGATGAGGCACTGGCAATTTATTGCTTGTTTAGTAGTAAAATAAATGAATCCCATATTAAGTTGTGGACTCAGAATCAGAACATTTTTTTATAAAATCTATGACACATATTCACATTCTTAGCAACATAATCATTAATTCATTAAAATATCTGCCAACTCTTTAATGAATTTCGTGTTATTACATTAGAAGGAATGAATCTATAATGAAGTGTTCTTAAAACTTGATACACCAGATGAGCACATTAAGGAATACCCTCCTTGGTCCTACAGAGCCTAAAGTGTAGGAATAGAGACCTCAAAGACCTCTATTCATTGTGTTAGCCACTATTCCTTGGTGATTTTTGAATATAGAGGTTGGCATCCTTTTAGAAAATTCCAGGGTTGGCTAGAAAAATGACCAACAAGGAGTGTGTTGGATTTAGGACATTCAGATTCAGAGAGTTCTTTGGTGATATCAATTGCTTCTTTCTTGGAAACATTCATGTCACAAGTAATGTTTTTCATGTAAGTATGTGAGGATGGGGTATCATAAACACCTAACATTTCTTTCAAAGCCTCATGAATCACTATTGGAATACGTCAATGAAGGGGGTAAGGTTATATCAAGTAAATCAGGATGTTTAATTGTAAGTTTGTGTTGTTAGTGACATGTTATAGCATTAATGGTCAAGGATAGTCATTGAGTAGCTTTGGTCATTTTAGAAATGGAATATCCCAATCTAGTTTTCATTTCCTACATATTAGGTTCAATAGGGACACAAATACCTTGCTCATGCTTTCCACACCCTTTTCCAATATAGCCTATTTGTTTTACAAATTTATAGCCTTTTCCATAAAGTCTTTCCATTTCATGTAGAGCAGGCGGGGATTGGTAATCTATCTCATCAAAATTTGTTGTGTATGTTGCATTGTCATCCAAATTATAGGAGATAGATGTTTGAAAATATTTTTTAGAATTTTGAGTGGACATAATGGTTGGTTGATCTTGTTTCTCATCTTTCTTTTGTGTAAATATGTATTCGCCCATAAACAATGGTGTGAATTCTAAGGATCCCCAATCGTCGCCAAATAATTTAGATATTGATTCCTTGTCATTTTTTTCAATTTGAATAGGGTCTATATTGGATGTTGGAATTAATTTTTTCAAAGGACTTGTAACCCCTTTTTCATGGTACAAGAAACTTTCAGGATCAAGATCGATTTCAACTTGATAGATATGATTGTTATAGGAATATTTCATAATATGGTGAAGGGTTGAAGGCACTACATTCATCTCATGAATCCATGGTTGGCCTAAAAGAAGATTATATGAAAGATCATAAGGCAGGACATGGATAGGAGTCTACAAAGTAGCCAGCCCAAACATAATAGGAAAAGTAATTATCCCAAGTGGTTATTTTTTTGTATTATCAAATCCTCAAATAGAGACAAAATTATGTATTATTTGTGACTTTTCAACATCTAATCGATCAAGGAGACTCACACTATACACATTAAGGGCATAAAAATTATCTATGAGAGTGTGTTTGATACCTATGTGATTGAATTGGGAAATTGTCATAAAGGCATCATGTTGTTTACATAACTCCAAAGGAGGGAAATCATGTTAGTGGAAGGTAATGTCAAGATTCTTTTTATGAATGAGATTTTCCACATCATTCAGAGTGGTACTAGGAGGAATTGTGATTTATTTAAGAGCAGTTTGAAGAATGTTGTGATAATTTGGTGAGTTTTGAAGCAAATCCCAAAGGGAAATTTTGGCAGGAGTATTCTTTAATTGTTCAACAAGATCATACTCCTTTGTGGTTGGGCTATAATGAGGAGCACTAGGTGGATTCGGTAAAGGTAAAGAGGGTGGGGTTGGTTGTGGTAGTTGCGGGTTGTTTCGGCTGTTATATGTATGATAAATAGTATCATTACTAGAGTGCTATGATACATCAGTTTTAGGGGGATAAAGGGTGTATTGGGGTCAATTAGAGGGGTGAAGCAGATGTGAGGGTGGGTAAAGGATAAGCTTAGGTTGAATTACATTAATTTCCTTGATGTTAAAGGTCTCACAACAAACCAAAGTGGATGAATTCGGTGAGATGAAGTATTGAAGAGACTCATCTAGCAAATAGAAATCATCACGACTAAAGGGTTTGAGGGATAAATTGTCGTCAACTATTTTAAGATGTTCAAGGGAAGCATTAGAGGTTGTAATGTTCAGTATCGTGAGTTGGTCACCACAAGCCTTAGTGGATGGCTTATGTGAGATGAATTCTTGAAGGGTTTCATCTAACAAATCAAAGTTATCACAAGCAAAAGGTTTGAGGGAAACGTTATCATTAAGGGGTTTATGTTTCTCATTGCAAGCATTAGAGGATGAAGTGAGTGAGAGAAATTCTTGAAGGACTTCCTCTAAATTATCAACATCATCACTACTAAGAGGCTTAGATGAGATGTTATTTCTAATTTGAATCATGTGTTTGAAGGGATTGTTTGATGTTTCATTTTTTGCTTCCTTATGTATCGATGAATCTGATCTAAAAGAACTAGGAATGAAAATGGAAAAAGAAATTTTCAAATATTTAAAACTATCCATGAATTCCATGAAAAGAAATGAAATTTATACTAATGAAAACATAAACAAATGAGCTGTAACAAAAAGAGAATGATAGAAAACAGAAAAATATAATGCAGGAAACTGAAATAGAGGGACTAATTCGCCCTAGGTGGCGAATGAGTCCTAGGGGATGAATTTTTTTTAAGATTTTTTTAATTTTTTTTTTGTTTTCTTAAGACTTTTAAGTCTGTACTAGACAGAAACAAAATGAAAATGCAGAATTTTGAAATGATTGAATGAAATACAATGTAATAATGAGATCTAAATAATATTTTCACTAATGCAATGTTTAAGAATCCTAAAGATGCAAAACATTGCAAGATAAAGTAATGAATTCCTAAGATGCAAATAGAATGTAAATCAAAATTATTTTATGCTCAAAAGTAAAGTTCACCAAAATGAACCGTTGATTTTTCTCTCTTAGGAATTCTCTAACTATTCTAGGGTTTTTCATGTAAAAGGAGAGAATTAGGCCAAAAATGCTAACTATTTCATTCAAATTATGCTATGTGTGATGTTATTAAGACTAAATGAGATGATCTAAATGCAATTGAATGATCTACAAAATAGATTATGAATGCAAAACTAAGATCTATGCTATGTTTGAAAATAGAGTGTTGTTTGCAAAAAATCTTTAAAGAATGAACAAAAATGCCAATTAAACTAAACAGAAGGATATTTCTTAGAGTGAGTGCACCTAGAAAACTAGAGATGACTAGAACATAATCTGGAAAACTGATGAAAATTGACTTTAGGCTGATTGGGACACATTTACCACCTTGGGTGAATCAATCCCACAAGTTTTTTTTGTACAAAAGTTGTTTTCTAATAGTCAGGGACCTGGATCTAGATTTGACTCAAATCTGCAC
This sequence comes from Sequoia sempervirens, assembly GCA_007258455.2. Classification (NCBI taxonomy): domain Eukaryota; kingdom Viridiplantae; phylum Streptophyta; class Pinopsida; order Cupressales; family Cupressaceae; genus Sequoia; species Sequoia sempervirens. Next base: position 150,261,325 of record VDFB02256132.1, on the reverse strand, counting down.
CTCAGGAGGGACTCATTCACCATGCATGGAGAATCATTCCACTTTCAAATTTCTGCAATTTCAAAGTTTTGTCCTGCACCTTGACATCTACATAACAATTTATGATGGAAGCTTGACTTCAAATCTAAGAAAATTATTGCAAAATAGCTAAAAATTATTTGTCTAATGGAGGGTTTTCCTTAGTCAAACCCCTAGTTGGTTAATTAAACCTTGAATTGAGAAAAATATGAATAAATATAAGCATGGAAATGGATAGAGGATCAAGTGGCATCATTCCACTAAAGTTGAAAGGAGTTGAATTGGAAGAATTTGATTATAGAAATATAAAGGAAATGTAACTAGGGCTAAAGCAAAATGCGATCAAGAAAGAATTTCCCTAGTTTGCAGATAAAAAATTCATCTTGTTCTTGTTAAGTCGATTTAAGAACAACAATATTATGTTGGAAAAGCCCTACCTAACCAAGAAAGATGTGATCAAAGCGATTACTAGTTTATGCAGTGTTGGGGATCTCCTTAGGAGGAAAAATGTGAAATACAAAGATGTGGAGGAACTTACTAGCCTCTAATAAAGACCCTTGAGCTCTATTGATAAACACACTCATAGATTCTTCCATAAGGTATGTTACATATGGCATTTCTTATAAATTCTATTTTAGAAATCGTGAAGGTTTGACTTAGGCTATTGCTATATATCTTGCACACATGATGGTTAAGGAAAATAGGCAGTTTGATTTGTGTAGCCTATTACTTTAAAACCTAACTAAGAATGCCTGAATGTCATTGGATGAGGGTTATCCTTTTTGATTTGGATCTTTGTTTGCGTGTTTAGATTTTTACTTTTTGAAATTGCTACCAAGAAGAGAAAATGTTTATTGGGAATCTGGTATTCCTATTTGAAAATAAGTTTACAGATACTCAGAATCATTGGTGGATAATGTATTTTTTTCTAGAACATATTTCACATCCCTAAAGATAGATATGTGCCCTGGTATGTCTGTACCTAGTAAGTCTGAAGTGGGTTCATCCTCCGATAAGAAAGAGTTGGAAGTTATCACTGGTGAGTCCCCTTCAAAACCTAAAAAGAGGGAAACTATTGTAACAGATGTCTCAAAAGAAAATAAGAATGAAGAATTTATTTTTTTGGATCTGACTCCTTTGATCCAGAAGATATATGGATGATGCTAGTCAATGGTGAAATGAAGAAGATTGGTGAAATGTGGAATGCATGCTCTCCGATTGAGAAATTTAAAATTGATGATGTACTGGTTTATTATTTTCTTGATAGAGGTATTCCAATTTTAGATGTATCAAATTCTTTGCCAGATAATCTTGTAGAAATTGTTGAAGAGAGAACATAGCTGGAAGGACCTAAAGGTCATATACTTAATGCTATGATTGAGAGAAGATGTACCAAAGAAAAAAAAGTGTTATCTAAACATATTAATGAGAAAAAAGAATGCATAAAGAAATATCTGACATCTACCAATATTGTCTCTGATGGCAAGAGTTGTTGAAAATTTCAGAAGTAGAATTCAAGCCATTAAATATGAGATGAATAGTATTGGAAATAATTTTGACTTCTTCAAAGACAAGGATAGAAAATAGAGAATAAGAGTTGGTGAATTACAGGTGGAGTTGCTAACTACTCAAAGGAAAAGAGAATACATGGTTAAAACCTTCTGGTTGGTTAATGAAATTATTGACGTCTACTTGGATCATCTCTTTGGAATTCTCTCTGATGCAGAATATTGTGAATGACAGTGTCAGTGTTCTAATATGTCATCCTCCTTTACACAGCTATCATTATTGGATGGTATGAGTGCAAGGATGAATTCAGTTTTGCTTGCTTGGAGAAGGATCCTTCCTATCATAAGAGATAGGTACAATAAAATATTTCATGTAAAAACCATCATTTTCACTTGAATATACAATGGTGTCATGTACAAACATTTCCATACTATTTTTGTTCACCCTTTTCCATTGATGTCAAAGGGGGAGAGAGTGAGTCATGTGAAAAATAGTAGAAGAAAGGGAGTGAGAGGTATGTAGGGAGAAAGGTGTATAGAAAAGAATCAAAAGTAAGGAATACTATTTTGTAAATTTTGGCACATGTTGCCATCAATGAAAAAGGGAAAAATTGTTGGAAGAATGAAGAATGGTGTACTATATAGTTTTGTGTTATCATTGATGTCACCATGTTATATGAGTTGCAACTGCAAGACTAAGTTATTGCTTAAACTAGTATTTTGGTCTAGTATCTAAACTAGTATGAAGCTTACAACCTCTGATATTTTGGTCTACAATCCTCTATAGTTGATACTTGTTATCTACAATTTTTGGAAAAAATTTATGGGTGTTGAAAGCATGCATGTTCAAAATCTCTCGTGCTCGGGTGCTCATATGGTATATCAGTATTATTCTTTTGTTGCATTTTTGCTATTAGGTTTATCTCTGGCTGACCTAATGAATAGCTGGTGATATGGTGAATTAATTTTTGTTATGTGGATATATGTGTAACCTATATTAGGTCTATGGAAACACAATACAGTATGCTACACATTTTGATTTATCGTCTGAAAATATTTTGTGGAAGCTTGAAGCTAACAGTTAGTGTTTTTGATAAACAAGGATTGCATATAATTAGGCTGACCTAATTGATGCTTGTGAATGGATCAAGTATATATGTTGGACAGGATTGAAGATTGACAAGTGAAGAAGTATTTTTTTCTGAAAAGTTGTGAATGAGAAAAGTGTGAAGATGATAAAGTTTTTTAAGTCAGTGAGCCTCCTTCTAAGTAATGAGATTTTGTATCCAAACAGTGAGTCCTATTCTAGGTAGTGAGCTTTCTATAAATTCAATTTTTCAACTACTTTATATTGTGGGTTAATCTTCACTATTGTTTTTCCCTCATTGGGTTTTCCACATAAAATATGGTGTCCATTATGTTGATTTTTCTTTCGATTATCTACATTTCATGATCATACTTAATAAGAGAATAGTGTGGTTGTGAAATTAATAATTTTTGAAGTTTTTTGTTTGAATTTGGTGACAACTAATTCACCCCCCTCTCAATTGTCCAGTGCCTATTAACAATTGTTATCAAAGATTTTGTTCCTTGGTGTAGAGCTTAACCACCTAAGGAAGATCCTAAAGGTGTATCAAATGGATGATAAAGAAATCTAGATGGCACTTGAAGATCTTGATAAGGCAAAAAATGAAAATAGAGACTTGAAAGAGAATCTAGATGAGGATAATGAATGTATCTGGAAATTGAAAGAATAATTGAAGAAATTCAAGGAAAGACATAGAGAAGTGAATGAGCAATAGAAACAAGAGATCATATGATTGAAAGTGATTGTAGAAGAAAAGAAAAGAATTGAACATTGTCTGAATATAATGGTGTAGAAAAAGTCTGATGAATGCATTAAACTTGAACAAGAGGTAGTAAACTTGAGAGTAGAACTAGAGAAGGAAAAACTCTATGAGAAAAATTTCAGATCGAGCTCGAAGAAATTTGAAGAAATCCTTGCAGGAAAAAAATAAAACAAAGATAAAGGTGGCTTGGGAAATGAATCAGGTGAAAGCTCAAAAGAAAATCAAAAGACTCAAGATAAAGGGAAGCAAAAATGAAATTCAAGAAACATTACAAGAGACGGCCTGTGAGATATCCTAGTGCATAAAGATATCCCTCTTTCAATGGTGTTTTCTTTTCATGTAAAATGTTCGGTCATAGGGAAATTGAGTGTAGAAGTAGGATGAATCAGTTTTCTGGTTCCTTCTCTAGACAAATTTTTCCGTGCAAGAAAGTTTGACATAAAGCTACTAAATGCAGATCTTAGGTGAGAATGATCAGTCGAGTAATGATGAATTGGTTTAATGGAGGCAAAATGAATCAATATTTTGATGGCTATTGCTATACATGCAACAAGTATGGACACAAAGAAAATCAATGTAGATCAAGAATTAATGGATGTCAGAGTAATCATAAAAGTGTTGTGTGCTATAATGGTAACAAACCTGGACATAGGCTTTTGAGGTAAAAAGAATGTCAACCATTGGTGTTGTATCCATTGGAGAGAAGTCTAATTCAGTGGTGGGCTTAATAAATTTGAATTTGAACTCAAGCCCAAGGAATCATGGAGCATGATAGTTTGAGGAGAATACAGATTTGTGCTTTTCTAATTCTACAGAGGGCAAGACAAGATCATGTGGTGAGGATATGCTTTTGATCCTTGGTGGCGATTCTAGGTAGGACATGTCATGAAGTGAGGATGTGGTCAAAGATGCGTGTTCAAAGGAGAAGTGTGTGAGTGAGACACTCAAGGTGTCTTGTGATGGTTTTCCCTCATTATAGTCAATTCCCAAGTTCCATGGGGATAAAGTGAATGTTGGTGTTGAAGAGTGGGTTCCATCAACAGAATCTTGTGTGGCTAATCTGAGTATTCTCCAAATTGAGCTTGCTCTGATGGAAGAAAATTGGATGGTAGGGAAGTCTTCCTTGTTGGGTCAAAAATGGTCTAACCTTATTTTCCTCTAAGCTTAAAGGAAAAGGAATTTCTTTTGAGTTAGTGTCTTCATTTAACAAGGAAGGTGTTTTTTCCTTCTTTGTCTCGGATTCTCTTGTTGACAAGAACATTGCTAAAATGGATTTCTCCCTAGTGGGCAAGGTTTTAGGTCCTTGGCCTAATATTGAGGAGGTTCACACTTGGGTGCATAAGAAGTGGGCTTTAAAAGTTCAGGTGGAAGTTATAGCCATGGCTAATGGTTTCTTTTTCTTTTCCTTCTCTTGTGATGAAGACCTGAGAAATGTGTTTGTGAAAGGGCCTTGGTCATTTGGGCATCTCTCTATGGTTATTTTTCCATGGGAACCTATGATGGATTTGTCCAAATTTCTATCTAATGCTTCTCCTATGTGGGTTAAACTTTTGAATCTACCGTTGGAATATTGGGATGAAGAAATCTTCAAGGTGGTAGCAAATTCTTTTGGGAGGAATGTCTCTATTGATGAGGCCACTCGCTCCAGGAAGTGGTTAGTTGTAGCTAGGTTTTTTGTCATGATTGACTAGGATGTGATACTTGAGTTCTTCTTTCTGAAATACAAGGTGGGGTCATGGAAGTAGCAGATTATTTTTGAAAATATCCCTTTTTCTAGCTTCAAATGTAAGAAGATGGGGCACTGGGCCAAGGAGTTCCCTGTGTCTAGTGTCCCACCTAAGGTTGTTAAGAATACAAAGGTTTGGAAGATAAACAAACCTAAAGAGAATGAGGGTGAATCTACTACTAGAAATGGTATTGAGGGTGAGGGGAATATTGAAAATCATCCTATTCCTGCTATTGAGGTTGGAAAGGATCCAGAGATTCCCATGGAAGAGGATGTTGATCACTCTTTAACTTAGGATGTGGACCATGTCTCGGAGACTGTGTGCTCTCCAAAGAGGCTTGTGGTGGAGCCAGTTATTGTTCTACCATCTCCTCTTCTTTCTATTTCAGAGCTAGTGGTTGGTGAAGGTGCTCTAGTTATGGTTGATTATGTGAGAAAAGATGAAGATGGTCATATCCAGGTGTGTTTTCGGAAGAATAAATCTTATTCTTCCCCCCCTCAGCCTCTCAAAGAAGTCACCACGAGAAGGAAGAAGGTAGATTGTGGGTTTGATTCAAGGGGCTAGGGAAAATCTACCCTATAGGAGAGTAGGGAGAGGGAGTGTAAGAGGGATATTGCTGAGGAGGTCTAGAAAAACATCTTTGATTTGTGCTCTAAGAGAACCCCTTCTTCTTGAAAATGAAGATAATTTCATAGAATATCAAGGGGTTGAGTAGCTCTCATAAATAGGACCTCCTAAAGAATCTTGTTTGCAACCATAAGCCAAACATCATGTTGATCCAAGAGACAAAAATGTAGATTGATAAACTGGAGGCTTTGAAGAATCTATTATATAAAGATTGTGGGTTCCATGTAGTTAGCTCTAAAGGAGCCTTGGGTGGTGTGGCCACTTTTTGGAATTCTAAGCTTTTGAGAGGTGTCTCGATCATTTATGGCTTTAACCATGTTGAGACTTAGTTTTTTTGGCTCAAGGATTCTTATTCTTGGGTTATCTCTAATGTATATTCTCCTAACCTAAAGAGATCCAAGAAAAATCTATGGGATGACCTTGGGAGTCTTAGGATGAACTTTTTGGATCTCTGCGGGCTTGTAATGGGAGATTTGAATACTCCTCTATATGATAATGAGAAAGTGGGAGGGTCTCAAGCCAATCCTAATAGCAAGTTTCATCTAAGAATGTTTATTGATGGCAATAATCTTATTGATGTTAATATTTAAGGAGCTAGATTTACTTGCTCCAATCGGTGTGTTGGTGTGGATAATATTCAATTTAGATTAGACAGAGCTTTAACCTCTGCTTCATGGTTTGTGGACTTTGATTGTTCTTTGTCTTCTATTACGAGATATGGGTTAGACCACTTCCTTATCTCTTTTTTTGTTGTTAGGCTTGAGAGTAAGAAGAGATTTCCTTTCAGGATTGTGAAACATCAATTTTATGGGAGGGGTCTATGTATTTCTCTTGCACTCTTAGGGTTTTTCACCTAAAAGGAGAGAGATAGAACCCTAAAATTGAGGTGGTTCACTCAAACTAAGGTATGCTAGATAGAATTAAAACTAAATTCAATGATCTAAATGTAGTTAAGTGATGAAATTGATTGATTATGACTGTAAAACTAATGAAATATGCAATGTTTGAAAACACAATGTGATATGTAGAAAATGAACTAAAAACATGAGCTAATACAAATAGAATTAAATGTGGTTTAGAAAAGTGCACCTAGAAGTTGAATGTTTAACCTAGAAGGTTCTAAAAACTAGCAAAGATCATTGTTAATCAATAGTGGGACTCATTCACCACTGATGGTGAACCAGTCCTCCTACTAGTAAAAACACCTAAAACTGCTTTTTGACTGTCGGAAGCTGGATTATGACAAAATCAACTTTTCCAACCTATAGGTGGGACTCATTTTCCACTGATGTTGAATCAGTCCTCCAAAAATCTACAAATTCAAGAGTCAAGCTTGTGGACCTAGATCTGCACTTGTCTTCTTATTGAGTTGACAGAGTCAAATCTATAGAAAATGGATTATAGTTTGTCTCCAAGCTTGAATTAGGGTTTAGTTGACTTGAAACACTTTGATGACTTATTGACCACATTTTAACACCTTTGATGAATTATAATAAGAAGAGTCTATAAAAGTGTATAAATGTGTTACAACACTTCACAACACCTTCACAAGACATCATAATTTGAATATTAAAGACCTAATGTGAATGCCTAACCCACATTGCAACATTAAATCAAAGCAAGATAAGTAAAACATCATAGGAAAAAGACCTAAATAACCATGGAAATGTTAATGATCCATTTTTATAAGGTACATTTAGCCCCCACCTTAGTGAAAGGATGAACTTGCTTTAAACTCACACTAAAGTAGCCATGCATATCAGGAGGGAGGTCTAGATGTACTTATGCTAGCAAGATGGAATAAGGTGCCACAAAGGAAATTGTCAGTTCATGCTTTATGAGATAAGAAAAACTTTATATGCTTAGAACTCATGAACAAATAGGAAGGTACCATAGGCATGCAAGTTGTGTTATGCAAGCTGGCCATGTGAATGCAAAAATGTAACATGTAAAAGATGTTCAATGGAGTCTTGTTAAGTTCATGCGAGGTATATCACTAAGGGAACATTGTGTCTAATGTCTCCAAGAGAGGACCAATCAAAGAATTGAATATTCACAACTTAGGGGATGTAGTGTGTCACATCAAGCCACCAAGAGGAATGTAATATGCTAAGATAGATCACACTTATGAAGGAAATCACACCCAATGTCATCCACAAAGTGACAAATGCATCGTACTATGAACCAAGAATGCAAATGAATAATGCCAATGTATTCCTCCCACTTAAAAGGAATTGGTACACACCGTTCTATGAGTAATTACTTTAAAGTAATGAAGGAAAAGTGCAACAAGAACAAAAAGACATGAGGGAAAACATGGAAAGCACCTATGCCAAGTCATATGTTTCCAAGTAAGGTTGCTTCAGGGTATGTGTAGGATCATGATGGGCCAAAAAGTGGCAATATGATGGGTATATATTGAGTATGTGGCTGATGACTTTTTCTTACCCAAAATTGATGAAATGAAAAGGGTTTTTAAAGGAGATTCTTAGCTTTCCACCAATATAAATTATTCTTTATTTTGAATTTAATAAATAATTATTATTTATTTTCTATTTGAATTACAACTAAAGTCCTGATTGATAGGCTGATTGAAAAACATCTATAGCTTTCAAATGGTATCACATTTTTTGAATATGAAACATCCATCACATTTTATGCTTCGCACAATATAGGATTAAAAAAAAGAAATTGAATTTCATGAAGTTTTGACCAAGTTAAGGTGGTTAGACACACAAGTTTTTATATTTTTTAAAAAAATTAATAAAAAATTCATAATTAATTATTTACTGGGAAAAAAATTACAAAAAAATATGCATCACATCGGGACATGAGTCCTCTACCTATATCTAAAATCTTATAAAAAAATATTATCATTTTATTGTGGTTAGGGTGGTCAGATAGACACCTACTTCTTATTTTTTCCCTGAAATTTAAGTACTACTGCATTGAAATTTCAAATTCTTACCAAATAGATTTTCTTTTTTTGAAACTAAGCCTACTATTTTAGAAACTACATTCAATTTCCTACAAATTCTATTCTTACACATTTTTGAAATAATATAGATAACTTATTCAAATTTTTATGTCAAGTTGCCTAACTCCAATTTTTCTGAATTTTTTGCCACTTAAGGGCCTGCTTTTTCCATGATGATCCTGCACATACCCTTCATGTAAACAAAAAAGAAAAAAAAATGAAAGGGAAGTTTCCCCCCAGAAAAGAGCACACCAAACACATAATGGATCTATGTATTTGGGGTTAGTATGTTCATTGCTATAATGTTTTGATTAAAGAGCTCGAAACTGCCATCATTCCCCAAAACACATAGAACTAGAAGAATGACTCAAAGAGAATGAAAACAAAAGAAAAATAAAGTCTATTTTGGGTCAACATGGAAGAGACATTGTGGTCTCAATGCTTTGCATTGTCCCCAAAAAGAAAACACAAGAAAAAAGAAAACAAAAAGGAGAAATAAAATGAAAAGCCTTTTGGGTTAACATGAAAGAGACATTTCAGTCTCAATGCCTTACGTCATCCCAAAAAGGAAAAACACAAAACAAAAGACAAATTAAAAGGAAAAAGGGATCACTTGGGTCAACATGGAAGAGACATAGGCTATCTCAGTGATTTGCATCATACCCAAAAGGAAAAACAAAAAACAAAATAAAAAAGGTAATGTACGACATATAGAAGAATGGAGGTACAAATAAAGGAAGTGAACAAAGAGAGAGAGAACATGAAACACACATTACAAGGGAACACAATACACACATAAAAGTTTAAAAGAGAGAAAAAAAGGCTAGCAAGGTGAATGCAAGTCAACCATCCAACAAATCATTTGCCTCCCAATCATATTTAGTATATTGCAAGGTCGGTTGACTGTCCAAAGGAAGAATTGCAAGTGTCAAACTAGGGGAAGTGTCAAGTTCTTCACTTGGTGTGAGAGATTTATCATTTAAGCTCATGGAAGAGGAAATAAAGAATTCAAATTGTTATGCACCTCTTCATCTATTTTAGAGATCTCCTTATCATCATCATCATCTAGATTAATCACGATGAGAGGACAAGGGGTAATTTCCAATGAAGGATGTATCAAAATTTGTGGCTGTTATATCATATTTTTTTGTTGTGATGGTTATAATATATTATCTTGTGGTGAGTCAGGAGGAGGAGGGTGGTCAGGTATGTCCTCTATCAAAGGAGGAGGTTGATTTTCTTTGTTGTTTTCAGTTTGCATTTTATGAACAAGGAGACAATGATGAAGCTTATGCTCCCTAGCACCATGGTTGGGTATGTGTAGGATCATCGTGGAGAAAACAAGCCCTTAAGTGGCAAAAAATTCAGAAAAATCAAAGTTAGGCAACTTCACATAAAAATTTGAATAAGTTATCTATATTATTTCAAAAATATGTAAGAATAGAATCTATAGCAAATTGAATCTAGTTTTTTAAACTACTAGGTTTGTTTTTTTTAAATCTATTTGGTGAAAATTTGAAATTTCAATGCGGTAGTACTTAAATTTCAGGGAAAAAATAAGAATTAGGTGTTTGTCTGACCACCCTAACCATAATAAAATGATATATTTTTTTTATAAGATTTTAGATATAAGTAGAGGACTCATGTCCCGATGTGATGCATATTTTTTTGTAATTTTTTTCCAAGAAAATAATTAATTATGAATTTTTTATTACAAATTTCAAAAAATATAAAAAATTGTATGTCTAACCACCTTAACTTGGTCAAAAATTCATGAAATTCATTTTATTTTGTTTAATCCTATAGTATGCAAAGCATAGAATTTGACATATGTTTTGGATTCAAAAAATGTGATACTCTTTGAGAGCTATAGATGTTTTTCAATCAGCCTATGAATCAAGACTTTAGTCATAATTCAAATAGAAAATGAATAAAAAATATTTATTAAATTCAAAGAAAATCATAATTTATATTGGTGAAAACTGAGAATATCCTTTAAAAACCCTTTTTGTTTCATCAATTTTGGGTAAAAAAAAGTTGGCAGCCACATACCCTACACATACCCATCTTATCACCACTTTTTGGCCCATCATGATCCTACACATACCCGGTTTATTTTGATTTTATTTTGAATTTTTTGAGGTGTAAGAGTGGGTTGATCCACCATAGGCTCCTTTACTTCCCAAGGAGGATGAATGGAAGGAACTAAAGGAGATGGGTCAATCACTTTCTCTTTGACTTTATAAACTTGTTTAATGCAAGGCAGTATGACGAGGTTGGTTTCATTATCTCTTGGGCATTTAGACGATGAAGGTGAAGTGTGTATTTTTGGTTGCTCATGAGGTTGCATTATTTTTTTAGCATCAAATTCAAGTTGAAGCATTGTCTCATCTAGGATAGGAGTAGTGGAAGTGGATGGGGACTTGTGACGAAGAGACAATTTAGCTATTCATTTGGCTTTGAACTTTTGATAGGAAATGAAAAAAAATTCTTTGCAAGGGGTTATGGATTCCATAGGTTTAGGCCAAAAGGCTTCTAAGGAAAAATTACCTTTAGAAGGAAATGGATTAAAGCCACTATGGTGTATGGTAAAGATCTCATTGTCATGCAAAAATTTCAAACATTTGTGACCAACTAAAGGGATAGCTTTCATCGAGTGAAGCAAAGGATGACCTATCTAGAGATGAAACTGATTTGATTATGGAATGATAGAAAATGTTACATCCAAGCTTTTGGGTCCTATCTATAATGGGAGTATGATTGATCTGATTGTAGGGCATGCAAAACTAGTATTTGTTTTAATCCATGTTGCTGGTTTGTCATAATCATCTTGATAGAGATCATGTAATACTAAAAATTCTTTTGTGATCACATTCTCGCCACAGGAAAGATCTATTAATATCCCATTCGTGGGCTTATCATAGATGTGGTTGGCTATGTAAAGAGAACCATCGGGAAGGTTTTATGTATATCGTGAGAAGAGAAAGTAATATCAAGAGATTTGTTTGTTGAACCCTTGCGAGGGATAATGTCTATCGTACACACAAGTTCATCCATAGGGTTAACTTGGGTAACATTTGGAGTAATATCATGTTCATTATTTGTATCAATGTTTGACATCACATGAGTGTTTGAAGGTTCTTTAGCTTTGACAAATGAAATATTTCTTTTAGGCATGGGTTTGGTAAATATTTGTAAGTTCTAATTGGGGGGTGCAATAGACTTATTGCCTTGATCATTGACACCTGCAATGGAAAAACGACCAGAATCAATGAGGTCTTGAACTACTTGTTTGAGATGCTTACATTTTTCTATGTCATGTCCATTTTGGCGATGAAAATGACAATAATAATTTGGTTTAAAGGTGGGGGTAAAGGCTTGGTAGTATCAAGGGTTTTAATAGTAGGCAAGGTGATCATCTATTGTTATATCAATTGATTCATTGTGTTATGGAGAGTATCGGGTAAGGGGGTAAACTATCTCTGCAAGTCCCCATAGGTAAAGGGCACCACTACTTTAATAGTTTCCACTTGATTAGGCACTAGTTGAGTTGGTTGTGGAGAAGGTAGATTGAACTATAAGAAGCCTTTGTTTGGTTTTCTAAAGTTTTGCATGTTGTTTTGGTTGATTTGTTTAAACTTCTCAACTTGGTTAGAACTGGACTTTGAATCACGATTAGTAATTGAATTGTGATAGTCACAAAGGGTTGTGCATAAATGTATGAATGAAGCAAATTTATCCTGAAGGTGAGTGTAGAAGTTTTTGATAAACATCTTGTGAAGATGTGAATTAGAAATCTTGACATCTACTTGAGCATACGACTGATAACTTGAAATGAAATCAATTACTTTTTCATCCACATTTTGTTTACACCTAATTAAAGTAGCCATTGTCTTTTTGGGAGTGTGAACCTTGATATCTTATGCTACTCTAAATGTGCAAAATAACTAAGAATATGAATGACAAACTATCAAGGACACCTCAAGATTAGCCAAAAGAGAGTTAGAATAAGAAAGGAAATAGATAAACAACATAGAAACAATATCACCTTCCTTGCTGTTGATTTCTCCTTGATTGGCCCTTGATTAAAATGGATTGTGTGCTCCTTAGATGATGGATTGAAGATCACTACTATATGCTTGAATGTAAAATGCAAGTGGATGTGATTGAAAATCGGATGAGTGCATAAAATGGCAGCATGTAGTTGCAAATTGATTAAGTGTTTGAAATGAAAATGGGCAGCATAAGGTTGCTCAAATGAAGAAGTGTTCTCCAAATTCCCTTGAGGAGGGGGTATTTATAGGAGAATTTGAATTCTCTAGAGAATTCAAGGGTCAAGATTGATCTAACAAGGTCAAGATGAAGGGCTATGGTGGGGTGAGAACCCACAAGCCCTCACATCTTGACATGTGGAGGGTGAAGTGGCCAAGGGGGGATGAGATGGAAATGAGTTGTCAAAAAGGTACATGAGGTGGAAAAGGACATGCACCTTGGGGGATGAGAAGACTTCCACAAAAAGGGATTTCTTGTCCCCAAGTGGGAGTGAAAGGGACATTTGAGGAATTTTGGAATTACTCAAAAATCTACATGGGAAAAGGAAAGGTGGTTGGAGATATAAATGTGAATTAAAAATTCACATTCATAGGATGATCTAGAGGATAAAAGGTGGGCTCCAAAAAGGTGGGACTTGGTCACATGTGGAGATTGTGACAAGTCCAAGGTTCTAGAAGCCTTGGAAGAATGGAATGTGAATTAAAAATTCACATATAAAAGAGGGGAATCTAGGAGAATAAAAGGAATTAAAAATTCCTTGGAAAATGATTAGGCTTTAATTAATCAAGACTAGAGGATAATTAGGGCCACTAGGATTAAAATAATTTGCAAGTTGGGAGGATGACACATCCTAATCAAGGATTAGGCATGTGCACACTCTTAATGAAGAGAGATTTAGGAAATGGATTAGATTAGATGAAATGACAGAGGAATTAAATAAATATAATATTTATTTAATTTATTTGATGAAAAGAGGATTATGAGGGTATGTATTTTAATTATTAATTAAATACCTTAGGGATTTGGTAGAATTAAAGATATTAATTAAATACGCAATATTACGAATTAATCGATAAGAGGATGTTTAGATGAAAAGTGATAAATCGGATAAATTAAGTGTCCAAATTCTGATGTCTACATTTTGCCCCTCTTGGAGATGGTGTTAATAAGTAACATCATTTCAAAGAATATTAAAATATAGAACCTAGAAGAAGATGGTTAGATTGAAAAAGATGCCCCAGTCATCCAAAGGAGTGACTAGGAAGAAATATGATGGGGGTGAAGATGAAAATTAGGGATAAGGATGCCCCCTCGAGAGGATATGCGGCCGGGCGGAACTGCCTCAAGAAGTGAACTGCTCATTGCTATTAACCACCCCAGAGGGAAGGAAGGCCACGAGGGGGCGTGTGAACTGCCTCACTGGGCGGAAGCGTCATAGGGGTGGAACCAACACCGGCCGGGTGGCGCCTGTCAGCAGAGGGGCTGAACTGGGGCTCTCTACTGTGTATGGCCACGCCCTTACCAGCCAACCTTTGCCCCCCCCCCCAACACACGTTTTTATTATTTTTTTTCAAAAACCAATTCCGACCCAGTTCCTTATTTTTCCTAACGAACAAAACCCATGTCTTGAAATTTTCAAATTTGATTTTTGATTTTTACACCCAAGCTTCCGGAGGCCATAACTTTTTACTCGGGTGTCCGTTTGAGCTAAAATTTGACGGGGAGTTGCGTTACGCGATAACAAGTAGATTTCCAATAGGTTTCTTTAAAAGCCATTGGAACCCGTTTTGACCCATTTTCGGGGCCTCAAAGTTTCATCTTGACCCTCAAAATCCCAATTTAGTGTTTTTTTCCAGCATTTTGAGAAATTGTTTTCGCTCATAACTCAAAATGCATATCTCAAATCTGGGATGTTAGTTGGCAATTCATCCTGTCTTACCAATGGGTATTTTTCAAAAAAAATTGGGACTCTCAAACATACGACCATGAAGTTTCCTAAAATGGAAAAAATTGACAATTTTTGAAAATTGCCAAATTTGGAAAAATCTGCTTGTCAACACCTTCCATCCCTTAAAGTCCCGGAACTCGGTGTCGAATCAATTCAACCATATCCTTCAATCATTCTAGTCTGCGATCCAATCCTCATCTGAGCTTTAATCTTATCCCAATCTGAGCTTAACCAAACCCCTAATCTGAGCTTTCATCCATCTGTAGTCAAGATCTTTGGATATCGAACAAAGTCTTAAGACTCCTCCCCCCATCTTCTTCCATTTTGTCCTATTCATCCATTCTAACCATTCATCTACTTCGAACCTTCATCTATAATCTCAACACTTCATCGAACCTCCTATCATCTCAAACATTCATCAAACCTCCTTCTATCATTTCAAATGCTCATTCCATAATCTTGATCAATCGTTTACTCACATGTTCCCACCCTTCACCTTCTAGTTCCAAGAATCGGTCATCTCTCCATTTGGTCACCTTTTCCTCACCCAAATCCTTATCCCTCTCTCCAATCCACCCAAACAATCATTTTCCTCCCCCCATCCTCTCCCCTCATGCCATCTCATAATCCCTTGTCATTGGTATCTAGCTATAAGTTTTTCCCCACCTAATCCAATGTCATCTATCTTATCGTCATCACTTCTACTTCTTTTTCACATCTTTTCTATCTCATCGTTCATCACTTCATCATTCATCTATATGGCCTATTCTTTGCCCACTTCATCTTTGATGATTTGGATAACTATCCCACCCTTGAGCTTTATATAGTCACTATCCTCCAATCCAATCCAATCCAACAGGTCTATCTTGTTCTGTCGTGTCAGTTCCATCATTTTAACCCCTTATCTAGGGTTATCTCATCATCTTTCATCCATCACTTGTCTGTGTCCTTTTGTCGAACTACGTTGCCCCTGCGCTTTCATGTAGGCAAGGTCGATCATTTGATCTGCCCCCGGGGTTCCATCATCCATCTTCATTGTCCACTTTGGTCCTCTATCATCTATCATCGGTCTTTCTCCTTTTTTCCATCCTATCTTTACCATCCATCAAGGTCTCCATCTTGGTCAATCGTCCACCTTTCACTGAACTACGAGGGCTCTGCGCTTTCACGTAGGCAAGGCTAATCTTTGATCAGCCCCCGAGCCCCTAGGTCTTTAGGTTTTGTTAGTCCCATGTCTTGTCTTCCTTGTGTCGTGCCATCAAGCTATGCCCTTATCTAGCTGGTTCTTAACAAATGAGATCCACTTGTATCATGAGATCCCATCAATTTTGAACATCCCGTGTCATAACGATCTTTTACTATCCATCATCTTTGGTCTCAACAGGATGTATCCTTCCTAACATACCTCATCAATCCCATCTATCCCCTTGATCCTATGGCAAAGGACATTTGAAAGTGATTGCGATCTTTTGATGTTTTTGGCTTTTGTTTATCATTGGAGCTCCTTATCATCACTTGTCAAGGCCGCCATAATCCATCATATTATGGTGTGTTTTGATTGGTCAACATAGGGGCATATCTTGATCTTTTATGTCTATTTGTGTCTTCTTGGTTGTCCCACATAGTACCCACCAAGATCTCCAAGGTCTTGTGTTATGCTGGGGCATCCTTTTGTGCTTGTGGTTATCTCAATACCTGGCCCGACCAAGGTCTTTGTGACTTTGGGGTGTTGGGGTAGCCTTCTTATCTGTTGTGTTTGTTTTATGCATTAGACACTAATTCGCCTTGGTTCCACATACCCTGGCATTTGGTGTCTTATGCTATAGCAAAAATCAGTGCTCCGAAGATGGCAAATTGCATTATGATTGCATTTCATTTTCCATTCTATCATCTTGCATGTATTCCCCCATCCATTCATCCTTCATCCTTATCTCTATCCAATCTCCATCCATTCCATTTGGCTCAAATCATCTAATCATATCCTTGGTCTTATTCCCAGTCTTGTTACCAACCTTGATCCATCATCATCATCATCCATTAGTGCCATTCACTATCTCTTTGGTGTTGTTTCAGAATGTATCCTTCCCTCATCAACAACACTTTCATCATCATCATTGGGAGATATTATTCCCTATCCCTTTGGTGTTGTTTTGGGATGTATCATTCCCTCATCAACAACACTTTCATCATCATCATCGGGAGGTAGTCTTCCCTATCCTTTAGTGGTGTTTTGGGATGTATCCTTCCCTATTCTCGTGTTGTCTTGGGATCTTTAATTCCCTCATTGACAACCCTCCATCCATCATCAACCCATTTTGACTTGTACCTTGACTGGGGCAACATCACCTTTTGTCCTCAAATCCATTTGTGCTTCACCCATTTCCATATCACTTACTCTCTTCCCCATCACCTTGCATCATCATCTTCCTCATCTCCCCTTGCATCACATCATCTATTTCGAGAGCACACACGTGTTCTCTTTAACCCGCATGTCCTCTCGAGGGGGCATCAATCCCTACTCTTCATCTTCACCCCCATCGTCTTTCTTCCTAGTCATCCTTTTGATGACTGGGGCATCTTTTCCAATCTAACCACCTTCTTCTAAGTTCTATATTTTAATATTCTTTGAAATGATGCTACTTCGTAACACCATCTCAAAGAGGGGCAAAATGTAGACATCCAAATTTGGACATTTAATTTATCCAAATTTATCACTTTTTGTCTAAACATCCTCTTATCCGAGTTAATTAAGTAATATTACTATTATTTAATTAATATCTTTAATTCTGCTAAATCCCTAAGGTATTTGATTAATAATTAAATATCTTACCCTCCTTAATCCTCTTTTCATCAAATAAATTAAATAAATATTACATTTATTTAATTCCTCACATGTCATTTTCATCTAATCCTAATCCATTTCCTAATCTCTTCATTAAGGATGTGCACATGCCTAATCCTTGATTAGGATGTGTCACATCCTCCAACTTTTGCAAGTTGGCTTCTAATCCTCATTTACTGATTAATTAAGCCTAATCATTCTCTAAGGAATTTTAATTTTTATTCTTCCTAGATTCCCCTTATTTTATATGTGAATTTTAATTACATTCCATCCTTCCAAGGCTTCTAGAACCTTGGACTTGTCACAATCTCCACATGTGATCAACCTGACTTGCTTTGGCACTCACATGTGACCAAGTCCCACTTTGGAGCCCACCTTTACCCTCTAGATCATCCTAGAAATGTGAATTAATCTACATTTATCCTCCCAACCACCTTCTTTCCCATGTAGATTTCTTTGAGGAATTCTAAAATTCAAATGTCCCTTTCACTCCCACTTGGGGACAAGAAATCCTTTTGTGGAAGTCCTCTCATCCCCTAAGGCATGTCCTTTTCCACCTATGTAACTTTTTTGACAACTCATTTCCATCTCATCTCACATTTAATTATTGTCAAGATGTGAGGCTTTCTGTGGGTTTCACCCACCATAGCCCTTCATCTTGACCTTGTTGGATCAATCTTGACCCTTGAATTCTCTAGAGAATTCAAATTCTCCTATAAATACCCCCTCCTCAAGGGAATTTGGAGAACACTTCTTCATTTGAGCAACCTTATGCTGCCCATTTTCATTTCAAACACTTAATCAATTTGCAACTACATGCTGCCATTTTATGCACTCATCCGATTTTCAATCACATCCACTTGCATTTTACATTCAAGCATATAGTAGTGATCTTCAATCCATCATCTAAGGAGCACACAATTCATTTTAATCAAGGGCCAATCAAGGAGAAATCAACAGCAAGGAAGGTGATATTGTTTCTATGTTGTTTATCTATTTCCTTTCTTATTCTAACTCTCTTTTGGCTAATCTTGAGGTGTCCTTGATAGTTTGTCATTCATATTCTTAGTTATTTTGCACATTTAGAGTAGCATAAGATATCAAGGTTCACATTTTTTAAGAATATGAATGACAAACTATCAAGGACACCTCAAGATTAGCCAAAAGAGAGTTAGAATAAGAAAGGAAATAGATAAAGAACATAGAAACAATATCACCTTCCTTGCTGTTGATTTCTCCTTGATTGGCCCTTGATTAAAATGGATTGTGTGCTCCTTAGATGATGGATTGAAGATCACTACTATATGCTTGAATGTAAAATGCAAGTGGATGTGATTGAAAATCGGATGAGTGCATAAAATGGCAGCATGTAGTTGCAAATTGATTAAGTGTTTGAAATGAAAATGGGCAGCATAAGGTTGCTCAAATGAAGAAGTGTTCTAAAAATGCCCTTGAGGAGGGGGTATTTATAAGAGAATTTTAATTCTCTAGAGAATTCAAGGGTCAAGATTGATCCAACAAGGTCAAGATGAAGGGCTATGGTGGGGTGAGAACCCACAAGCCCTCACATCTTGACATGTGGAGGGTGAAGTGGTCAAGGGGGGATGAGATGGAAATGAGTTGTCAAAAAGTTACATGAGGTGGAAAAGGACATGCACCTTGGGGGATGAGAGGACTTCCACAAAAAGAGATTTCTTGTCCCCAAGTGGGAGTGAAAGGGACATTTGAGGAATTTTAGAATTCTTCAAAAATCTACATGGGAAAAGGAAAGGTGGTTGGGAGGATAAATGTGAATTAAAAATTCACATTTCTAGGATGATCTAGAGGGTAAAAGGTGGGCTCCAAAAAGGTGGGACTTGGTCACATGTGGAGATTGTGACAAGTCCAAGGTTGGTCACATGTGGAGATTGTGACAAGTCCAAGGTTCTAGAAGCCTTGGAAGGATGGAATGTGAATTAAAAATTCACATATAAAATAGGGGAATCTAGGAAGAATAAAAACAATTAAAAATTCCTTAGAGAATGATTAGCTTAATTAATCAATAATTAGAGGATAATTAGGGGCTAATTAGGATTAAAAGCCAACTTGCAAAAGTTGGAGGATGTGACACATCCTAATCAAGGATTAGGCATGTGCACATCCTTAATGAAGAGATTAGGAAATGGATTAGGATTAGATGAAAATGACATGTGAGGAATTAAATAAATGTAATATTTATTTAATTTATTTGATGAAAAGAGGATTAAGGAGGGTAAGGTATTTAATTATTAATTAAATACCTTAGGGATTTAGCAGAATTAATTAAATGATAGTAATATTACTTAATTAACTCAGATAAGAGGATGTTTAGACGAAAAGTGATAAATTTGGATAAATTAAATGTCCAAATTTGGATGTCTACAGGGAGTCACATGGACTTGAAAATGACTTATAAAGGCATCAAAAAGTTCATTAAATGATTGAATTGAACGATTAGGTAAGTTTGAGAACCACTCCAATGGAGTGTCCTTTAAGGTTCTAGAAAAAATTTTGGCTAATAGTTTATTGTCAAGGACAAAATCACTGCACAAGGCTATATAGGAATTAACATGATTCGTAGGCTCTCCTTTACCTCTATACTTCTCAAACATAGGCATCTCAATTCCTTGTGGCATCGGTGTTCTTAATATTTCTATGGATAATGGGCTACTACATGCATAGCATGTGGGTGGAGCATTTTGGCTTTGGCTTATGGTGGATATTTGTTGTTCCATGGAGGAAACAGTGTTAAAGAGTTGTGTGATTAGGGGGTTGGTGTAAGTGGTATGAGGGGGAAGGGAAAATGGTGATAGAGTGTATGTAATGTTAGGAGAAGTGAAGGGGACACTAAGAGGGGTGAAGGTGGAAGATGGAACATTCGATGCCACAAAAGAACTAGGAATTCTAGCTGGAATAGCGAAAGAAGGAGTCACATGACTAATCTATTGCATGGTTGTTGTAACTTGAGGAGTGGTATAGGTGGGTATGGATGCTATGGTTGAAGGAGGAGGAATGTGAGATCCTCCTTGGCTCACAACAATATGTGTTGGTTGGGAAGTGGAAGGAACATGTTTCTTGTATATCTCAACAATTATTTTCATAACTTGTAAGCCATCATCATTTTCAATCAAATAATGAAGGTTTTCTATGGAAGGTATGGCAATGGTGTAAATGTTTTCAAGACTTAAATCTTGTTGAAAATGTGCAAAATCCTCATGAATACTAATGAATTTTTCTTGTGGAATCTAATTGGTTTGTGTGTCAATATGCATTGTATGTGAAGGTAAAGGCATACTAGTGGTAGTATCCATGCCTAATGCACCATTGTCCATACCAGGAGTAGGATCTCTTGAGATCCCAAGGTCCACAACGAAAGTTCTATCATGGGAAGCCATGAGTCTAGAAATTTGTCTCACTAAAGTATTATCAATAGTGCACCAAAAACTCATACAAGTACCAGAAAAGATGGGGTGAATGCAAATGAAAAATAGGAATAATAAAAGGCCAATGACATAAATTCTATAAAATGAAACAAGAAGGTAGTAATAGGAAATAGAAATGTAAGAAATACTATAGAAATGCCAAAAAAAATAATGCAGAAAATGCAACTAGACTGATTCGCCTAGGGTGGCGAATGAGTCTAGGTATGAGAATTTTTTGTGTTTTTTAGAAAATTAAAAGTGCTTTGGATTTTTTTAGATGCAAAACTAGGATGAAAATGTAGAATTTTAGTGTTCTAATGATTTGATATGCAAAAATTTAATCTATATGATTCTTTCACTAATGTAATTTTAGAAACCCTATGATGCAAAAACAAAACAAAACCTAATTGAATTTTGATGCAAAGGAAACCTAGGATACAAGATGCAATTGAAATTAGAAAGAGAAATGTTCAAAATGAAGGTTCACCAAAATAAACCATCAATTTTATGGGAGTGGTCTATGTACTTCTCTTGCACTCTTAGGGTTTTTCACCTAAAAGGAGAGAGATAGAACCCTAAAATTGAGGTGGTTCACTAAAACTAAGGTATGCAAGATGGAACTAAGACTAGATGTACTGATCTAAATGTAGCTAAGTGATGAAATTAATTGATTATGAATGCAATACTAATGAAATATGCAATTTTTGAAAGCACAATGTGATATGCAAAAAATGAACTAAAAAAATGAGCTAATGCAAATAGAATTGAATGCAGTTTAACATAGTGCACCTGGAAGTTGAATGTTGATCTTGGAAGGTTCTAAAAATTTTTAGAGATCAATATTGATCACTAGTGGGACTCATTCACTAGTGATGGCGAATCAATCCTCCTACTCGTAAAAACACCTAAAACTAGTTTCCAACTATCAGGAACTGGATTCTGAAAAAAATAACTTTTCTACTCTATAGGTGGTACTCATTTAGCACTAATGGTGAATCAGTCCTCCTTAAAAAATCTACAAATTCAAGAGTCAGTCCTGTGGGCCTAGATCTGCACTTGTTTTCTTATCGAGTTGACGAAGTCAAATCTGCAGAAAACAGACTGTAGGTTGTCTCCAAGCTTGAATTAGGGTTTAGTTGACATGAAACACTTTGATGACTTATTGAACACCTTTTAACACCTATTTATTTTCCAAATCTTCCTACAATACATACAAACACACAAGCAAAGATGGGGAAAATGGTTAAGGATTAGGGTATAGGGATTTTCCTTTGTCAAATCCCACTTTGGTAATCAAACCCTTGATAAATAAATGAAATGGAAATAAGAAAGGAATGATGAATAAACAACATGCGAGTGTCTTAAACTCAACAAAACCTTGTTCAAGAAGTCTGAAGATATGTCAATGGCTACTCCAAGATGCTTGATAATTGCTTGGTTGAATGATGTTTTGATGCTTAAGTGGATGAATGAGATTGAATACAATGATGAATGGTTGAATGAATTAGGTGTAAAATGGATAGAAAAACAATTATTTATACACACTTATGCCCTAATTACCAAATAATACATCACATGTTGACATAAGGTCTTTCTGAATAAAAACCCAAAAGAAATTTTGAATTATTTTAAATTTGGAGCCAAGAGAGACTCATTCGCCACCTAGGGTGAATGGGTCCCACTCTAGGCTTGTAAGTGGGTGTTAGAAATTAAGTTGCATTTAATGTTATTTGTCAAGTTTACATTCAAACATACACTTAATTATGACCTATAAGTGCATAAAGGGGCCAAATAAAGCATAAGAAATGTGTAAATAGTGATAACAAGCCTAGAAAAGCATGAAATCTTGTTACAAGACTTTACAACACTTTAGAATACCACTTGATAAGTGATAAAAAGGGAATATTTAGATTAATTATAATAAGAAGAGTCTAGAGAAGTGTATAAATGTGTTACAACACTTCACAACACCTTCACAAGACATCATAATTTAAATATTAAAGACCTAATGTGAATGACAGATGTAGAGCAGGGTGCAGGAACATTCAACCAAGCTTTGAAAACCAAACAACAACTCAAAATCAAATAACTAGCACAAGTTCCATAGGGTCTACTCTATGGCTTCCCAATTCACAATAAGCAACTGAAAGACCAATTCTTCAAAGAAAACTGTAAGAACACCCACTGATCATCCATATAGCATCCATATTCCATCAAAAAGACATTTCCAAGCTTACAAGTAAGATTCATTTGTCTAAACATAGAGAAACATTAAGACACCGTGTCCAACGGCTAGTAGAATTAGCCCACATTTACAAACAACGTATCTTTTAAACTGCCTTTCACCTTACCAACTCTTGGACAATCACAAATTGTGGCACAAAAAAATATATTTACTGATCAAAACCTCCATACTGCCCTTCTATACTGCTGCTCCAACAAACCCTCCTTTACCTTCCTAAAAACTAGGGCTTATTGTAAATTCTATACCCAGATCACTTGCCAACCTAAAACCACTTGAATCCTTCATATTTCCACCTACACATGCTCAACACATCTTAATATTTGACTACCCTCATGTTTTGTACATACTTCCTTTGTAAACCACCTTATTTTCCACTCTTTTCACCCCTTCACCATAGGGTTTCTAACTTCTATTCACCCCAGATCTTCCCCAACCTCTTAAATCACTGAAACACATCTAAGTATACCCAAAAACACCAAAACCAACAACTTCCATCCTATTCTCCTTACACAACTCAAAAAACCTTATCCTAACCATGCTTAAAAGGCATAAAATCTATCTTTTACACTGGGGCAGCATTCTCAGGATCCTCACATCTCTTTATCAGTGCAAGAATACATTCCTATACTTACTCCTACACTTAATAGGACCATTCCACCAAGAAACAGTATTTAGAGAAAGGTGGAATGGCCTTTTCAACTCATTTTGAGGCTCAAACCCCTCAACCCTATTTTTTGACCAGCCTTCAAATTTCAATCACTAAGTTGCTTGAAATACAAGTTTATCCCTCAAGAACCAATTCAAAACAAAGGAAAAACAATCCTATATCAGAATCCAATCATTTATGACCAGTTCCTGCTGTACGAACCCGTACACAGGCTGAGAATGAAGGGAAAAGCCAGAAAATAACTAAAAAAAAAAAGATTTTATTAATTCCTGTTCTTCAAAGTGGTTCAACCAACCCCTCTCAAGCCTTCAAGAGGCCATTTAAACATTTTCCAATCCAAACTACCCATGAAACGCCTATAACTGACCACAAGACTACCTTAACCCTTACATTGCTTAATTTTGCCTTGTTTGACAATTTGTTAACAATAAACACAATATTATGCAACCTTTTGCACTTTTGGAATAACTAACCTTAAAAACCCCCCAGTTACATGAATAATAGTCTCAAAGACCTTATTTAACATTAATTTACTCAAATACCCCTAAATTCCTAATGCCTTCCTTCAAAGGATAAATTGTTGAAACTATGTGTACTAGGTGCTCCTGCACCATACACCATGGCTTGAAAATTCTTCAAAGTCTCTTGGAAGCCTTCACCTGCAACAATGTTGGATCTCCATCCTCTGATACTCCTTGTAGATGCTTCATCTTGACCTTTGGCTTTGTCTTGTCCCTGTGTAGCATTCCCTTGCTTGCATTGATTCCTTGGTTTTGCACTATCAATCTTAGACCTGCACTTACATACCTTAACCAACTACTCCCAACATTCTCAACATGTTCACACAACACCACACTATATGCTTCACCTTTCATCTTGACTCTTGGCTTAACCTCCATCATCAAAATCATCAAAACAAAGAAATAGCAAACCATCCTCTTCATTCTCTGCCTCTCCATTTTCCTCCTCACAGCTTTTCCCAGCTTTCCCATGCTCAAAATAACCTGCACAGTAGCAGACACAACCCCTATCGAATCCATATTCTTTGTTTTTTGCTCCATCCCAATTGGAGACTTCCCAGATTGTTTTCCTCTAGCCTTCACTAGGCCATTCACCATCAACTCTTCCTTTCTTGGAAATTCACTTATCCATTTTACTTGATCTTCTTCATCATTCAAAATGATTGCACCTTTCTCATTAACTTCACACTCTCCTACAAACTCACTCATTTCCCCTTCTTTCACCTTATCTTCTTCTTCTTCCAATAAGTCTTCGTGAGCATCCTCAAAGACATCTTCCTCTTCCTTCATCTTCTCTGCATCTTTAAGTTCCTTGACATTTAGGCTTTGCATTAGTACCATTATCTTATTGACCTTTGTATCCTCTGTCACACAGTCCATTGTATTCACAATCTCTGTCTTCTTATCACTTACATCTACTGTTAAGGGACACTCCACTACCCCAATCATGATCTTGTTATAATTTTCAAGCCTTTCATGGCTTCCTCCATCCTTCCCACCTATCTTGTCTGTATCTCTTCTTTCTCCTTTAACATTCTCAGCCTTCAAAACTTCCCTGTCATCAGATCTTCTGCTCTACTGCAACTCATCTCCTTTGTTATCAAGCTTTTGTGGCTTCCCAGTACCCTGTCCATTTAGTAGACATTGCTTCTCACCTTTATAGACCTCACTAGGCCTTCCTTGGCTCTCCATTGATAACCCTCCTACATTCTTATTCTTTTCTCTTTGAGAGATATCTGCCCCAAGTGCCTTTTGCTCACAATACTGTCTCAGCTTCTTGTACAACTATACTTTTCATAGGTGTATGCCTTAGAACACCATTAACCTTTAATGAACAAACTTCTTTATGTCCTTTATCTTCAACACAACCTTCAAGCTTACCTTGCTCTTTTAAGGTCATTTCACCCTTGACCCTTTCTTTCCCATCACCCTTCACACACTTTAACTTTGAATCTTCCTCTGCTCTTATTGTCTCAGTAATCTTTTTACATGTGGTGGCTGCAACTTTGTCTTTGTCTTCTTCACACTCTCTATCCTTATCTTGTGCCCTCAAGGTCTTTTCATGTTTGACCTTCACTTCCCTTGTTTCTCTTATGTCTTCAATCTGCACTGTCCTTCCCAATGCTTCTTCATGGTGTTTTTCTTTCTCCATTGCAACTATGATATGCCCTATTGTCTCTTCCAGGTTCCCTTGTTCCTTTTGCTCTGGAATCTATCTTTTTCCACACATCCCTATCCTTCTTTGTGTCCCTTCTTCCTACAAACAACTCAAAATATACCTTTGCCCATCCTTTTCAATTTCATACACATTAAGCCTCCCATCATGCATAGCAAATCTATCATATTTCCAAACCCTTCCTAGTATCATATGACAATCCCTTATAGGCATAATATCACATAAGAGAACATCTTTATAAGGACCAATTTCAAAATCTACAAATGCTTGCTCTCTAACCACGACATGCTGACTATCATTTACCCAATATGCCTTGTAAGGTGATTCATGTTTTAGCCTTGTCAAATGCAATTTTTCAACCATTTCTTCTGAAACAACATTACCCAATGAACTTGATTCAATCATTACTTTACATATCTTATCTTTGCATTTGCATCTAGTCTAGAAGGTAGCATGCCTCATTTGTCCTTCTTTCTCATCCAACCTTCTGAAGTCCATAGTGTCTTGTATCTTCCAATGCTTCTCCTGCAATCTTCAAGAGATCTACTTCCTTGCTCTGATACCACTCTGATGCAGAGTAGGGTGTAGGAACATTCAACCAAGCTTTGAAAACCAAACACCAACTCAAAATCAAATAACTAGCACAAGTTCCATAGGGTCAGCTCTATGGCTTCCCAATTCACAACTAAGCAACTGAAAGACCAATTCTTCAAAGAAAACTATAAGAACACCCACTGATCATCAATATAGCATCCATATTCCATCAAAAATACATTTCCAAGCTTACAAGTAAGATTCATTTGTCTAAACATAGAGAAACATTAAGACACTATGTCCAAGGGCTAGTAGAATTAGCCCACAGTTACAAACAAAGTATCTTTTAAACTGCCTTTCACCTTACCAACTCTTGGACAGTCACAAATTGTGGCACACAACAAAATATTTACTGATCAAAACCTCCATACTTCCCTTCTATATTGTTGCTCCAACAAACCCTCCTTTACCTTCCTAAAAACTAGGGCTTATTGTAAATCCTATACCCAGATCACTTGCCAACCTAAAACCACTTGAATGCTTCATATTTCCACCTGTACATGCTCAACACATCTTAATATTTGACTACCCTCATGTTTTGTACATACTTCCTTTGTAAACCACCTTATTTTCCACTCTTTTCACCCCTTCACCATAGGGTTTCTAACTTCTATTCACCCTAGATCTTCCCCAACCTCTCAAATCACTGAAACACATCTAAGTATACCCAAAAACACCAAAACCAACAACTTCCATCCTATTCTCCTTACACAACTCAAAAAACCTTATCCTAACCATGCTTAAAAGGCATAAAATATGTCTTTTACACTGGGGCAGCGTTCTCAAGATCCTCACATCTCTTTATCAGTGCAAGAATACATTCCTATACTTACTCCTACACTTAATAGGACCATTCCACCAAGAAACAGTATTTAGAGAAAGGTGGAATGGCCTTTTCAACTCATTTTGAGGCTCAAACCCCTCAACCCTGTTTTCTGACCAGTCTTCAAATTTCAATCACTAAGTTGCTTGAAATACAAGTTTATCCCTCAAGAACCAATTAAAAAAAAAGGAAAAACAATCCTATATCAGAATCCAATCATTTATGACCAGTTCCTGCTGTACGGATCCGTACACAGGCTGGGAATGAAGGGAAAAGCTAGAAAATAACTATATAAAAAAGAAGATTTTATTAATTCTTGTTCTTCAAAGTGGTTCAACCAACCCCTCTCGAGCCTTCAAGAGGCCATTTAAAAATTTTCCAATCCAAACTACCCATGAAACACCTATAACTAACCACAAGACTACCTTAACCCTTACATTGCTTAATTTTGCCTTGTTTGACAATTTGTTAACAATAAACACAATATTATGCAACCTTTTTCACTTTTGGAATAACTAACCTTAAAAACCCCCCAATTACATGAATAATAGTCTCAAAGACCTTATTTAACATTAATTTAATCAAATACCCCTAAATTCCTAATGCCTTCCTTCAAAGGATAAATTGTTGAAACTGTGTGTACTGGGTGCTCCTGCACCAATGACTAAGCAACATTGTAACATTAAATCAAAGAAAGATAAGTCAAAAATCATAGGAAAAAGACCATGAAAATATCAATGATCCATTTGTATATGGTACACTTTGAAGCCATGTGGTTAAGAGATCCTCATTTTATGGATTGTATCAGAAAATGGTGGCAAGTTAACATTGATGGATGTGTGATGTTCAGAGTTGCCAAGAAGCTGAATTTTGTTAAGAGGAATTTTAGAAAATGGAACAAAGTGTCATTTGGTCACATCTTTGATTCTAAAATTTATTTTCTTAAGAATTTGGATCAGGTCCAACATGTCATCCCATCGAAGGGTTTATTAGAGGATCTTCAATTATTGGAAGATAGTCTTCTTGCTCAACTACATGATATCATTACCAAGGAGGAAGAATTCTAGAGGAAAAGGTCTCAGGCTATTTGGTTGAAGTCTAGGGACCATAATTCTATGTTCTTTCATCTCACTACTCTTATGCATAAGTATTCTAATAGAATTTCCTCAATTAGAGCTGATGGGTTGTTGTTGGAAGATGAGGAGGATATTAGAAGACTGGATGCTAGGTTGTTTGAACAACTCTTGATGGATGATCTAGTCTAGGATCAAAGGAGTGTGGATGCTTCTCTAGAAGTTATTCCTATAGTAGTGATAGACAATTTGAATATGAAGCTAACAACTATTCCTTCAGCCTCGAAAGTCAAAGATGTGGTTTTCTCTTTTGAAGGTAACAAAGCCCCTAGCCCTAATGACTTTCCTTTTCTCTTCTTCTAGTCATGTTGGTAGATTGTCTCTAAGGATGTGATTAATTCTACTAAGGAGTTCTTTGGTTCGAAAATTCTCCTCAAAAATCTTAATGTGACTTTCATTGTTTTGATTCCCAAATCTATTAATGCAAAGAACTTTGTGAGTTTCACCCGATCAACCTCTATAATTCTATTTATAAAATTCTTTCAAAATTGCTTGCTTCTAGATTGCAAAAATTATTATTGAATCTAATTTCTAAGCACCAGACTAGTTTTTTCAAGGGTCATTAGATCCTTGATTCTATAATTACGATTCATGAAATTTCTCATTCAATTAATGTTTCTAAAAGGTCGATTTTCTTCCTGAAGTTGGACCTGATCAAAGCTTATGATAGAGTGAGCTAGAGATTTCTATTGAATGTCTTGGACCAGCTTGGTTTCTACAAGAAATTCCTCCAACTGGTTGAGAAACTCATTTCTTCTCCCTCATTTGTTGTTCTGGTGAATGGCTCTCCTCCTTTCTTCTGGATTTCATGTGGGCTGAGGCAAGGAGACCCTATCTTGCCACTTCTTTTCATCCTAATGGCAGAGGCTTTAGGTCATAATATCTAGAAGGCACTTCAGCCCGAGGTTCTGAGGGGTCTTTCACCTTCACCTAGATGTGATCCGATTACCCACCAATAATTCATTGATGATACTATTATGATCGGTATCTCTTATGTTAAGGAAGTTAGATCTATTAAGTGGTTGTTGCTTGACTATGAGAAGGCTTTTGGTTAGAGGATCAACCTTCCTAAGAGTTAGATTCTTTTCCCCAACACTCATGAAGCTTTACAGCTTAAGCTTGCTAGAATCCTATCTTGCAATAGAGGTGAGTTCTCCTCTTCTTATTTGGGGCTCCCTTTGTGTATATCCACAATTCTCCAAGATTCTAGACTCCTTTTGGTTGGGTTTTCTAGATAAATTCAGGAGGAAGTTAGCAAGCTGGAAAGGTGCACTTCTTAATTAGGTAGGTAAAATTCAACTTATTTCATCCACTCTCCAAAACCTACCATTGTACGCTATGAGTTTCTTCAGGGTTCTTGTAAAGTTTGAAGATAAAATGGAGTAGATTAAGAGAAGGTTCCTTTGGTTAGGGGTTGAGACTAAAGATAGAATTACCCTTGTGGCACGGGAGTTGGTGTGTATACCCAGGAATTGGGGAGGTCTGGGTATTAGAAACGTAAAATCCTTTAATAAGGCTCTTTTGTCAAAAAATGTGTGGAGGCTCTTGAATGGGGATGTTGGGTGGGCCCCTTTGGTGGATAGTAAGTATCTATATGGTTTTGAGAGACCTTGTAACATGTTTTCTTCAAAGGAAATCCCTTATATTTCATGTTTTTGGAGGAATATCTTGATGTGTACGGACTTGATTGCTAGAGGTGTTAAGTAGTTGTTGGGTGATGGTACTATTATTCTTTTCTGGGAATATGTTTGGTGTGGGGTCTACCCTCTTATTTGTCTTCCCTGAGCACCCCCTATTGTCCCTTGTGTAAACATTTATTTGGGATCAAGGTTGCTGATTATTTTGTAGATGGGGAGTGGAAAAAATTTGAGATGTGGGACCCTCTTTGAAGGTTCTAAAGGATTTCTTATGTAAGGTCCAGATCCCCTCTTTCCCTAGACTGGATAGAGTCATTCGGGACCCTTGTTCTAGTCAAAAAAATTTGTGGCTTCTACTCTCATAATTTCTTTGGAAGCACCCCCATCTCTTCCTTTTTTGGGAAGGTTGTGGAATAAGATGTTGATTTCCAAAGGAAATATCTTCTTTTGGCTGCTTATGCAAGGTAAAGTTCTTACGCAAGAAAAACTTTATAAGAGGGGATATGCAATTCCTAATAGATATGTTCTTTGTGAAGTTAATGGTGAGAATGAATTCCATATTCTCCCTAATTGTGATTACTCTTTTTCCCTTTGGAGTAAATTTCTCAGACTCAGGGATATTGGTTGGGTCTTTCTAGATTCTCTTGTTGAGTTTTTTGATCAATGGACTTTCCCTTCTTCCTCTCCTATTCTACGGTGGCTGTGGAATCTTATGGCCTCAAATATTTCTTGGGTATTATGGAAAGAAATAAATAACAAAATATTTTGGTATTCTAAGCTCAAGGTTGATAGTCTTTTTATTAAGATCCGTTAGGCCATTCTAGAGAATTTTGCTTTGATTCATTATGATTTTGCTCGGTGTGTCCCTTATGCTTGCCTTATTGGTTATGAGCTTATGGTGACTTCTAATTGGATGATTACTTCAATTCCTCTTGTGAATCCTGAGTCAAGCTTATTTGCTAGATTGAACACTATATGGAAGCCTCCTCCTTTTGTTTGGGTTAAACTTAACTTTCATGGGGCAATGAAGGGGAATCTTGATCCCGTAGGTTGTGGAGGGGTGTTAAGAAATGATATTGTTAGCAAGAGACACTACACAAGTCATCTGGTATTTTCATTGATGGAAAAACTAGTCACCTATTTGATCCACACATCATCATTTGATCATACCGGAAGTCAGATTGAAATTTTGTGATTAACTGTCAAACAAGAATAGAGCATCTGACATAATTATGTTCATTGATACACATGCAATTTTTATAATATCATTTTGAGTTGTGGATCTCAGGGAAGGTTTTTTGGTGTATAATCTATGCTATACTTGAATCTTAGAGCTTCGTATTGATCTGTGTGCAAGTTAGTTGATTTGATTAATTAATTTCCTCTTTAACAGTGCTTGAAGTCTAACTAAGTGAATTTAGCTGTTGTGGATATTCAAGGAGTAATTTTTTAAGTGTCTTTGTGTTTGAGCATGTTGATTTGGGTCCTCACTATGTTGTGGATGACTTTGGTTGGTGCACATTGAAGTTCAACTATGGATTGAGCCAACAGTTTGTAAATATTTTCATATTTTGTTGGAGCTAACATGTAGCAATTAAATCATTAGCTATGGATATATATAAGTGATCAATTATATCATTTTGATATATGTATGAAGTGTGTTGATGTGTGACGCAAAAATAATATGGGTTGTAGAGTGATTATGCATAGTTTCACTTGTGCATGAAAGGATTTTGTGATGTGAGTTAAAGAAAATAGGGTAGAAGAGCATAATCAAATAGAAGGTCAAAAAAATTGATTGATGAGCATAACCGGAACTATTCTTAGGAATTTGTAGATGCTATTTCATAGTTCACCACTCCAGTTGTCTTTTTACATTTATTGTAAGGAAGTAAGCCTTTCTTTTTTTGAGTAGTGAGCTCTAGGTAGTGTGCCTGAATGCAAGTGCATTCCCATTTTTGTAAACATCTTTTCGAGTATACTCAGATCATATTTTGGATTGACCTCCACCGTGGTCTTTCCCCTAATAGGGTTTCCACATAAAAATCCTTGTGTTATGGTGTCTTGGTTGTTTGTTTTATGTTCATGCATCTTTCTTTTGGTTGAATGTTATAAGTTCCTTGAAGATCAAATTAATAAGATTAAAAATTGCAGAACATTGATTCAACTCCCACTCTCATTGTTCCTTGATTCCAGCAATCGGTATCAGAGCCTAGTTCCTCAGAAGAAGTTAAAAATATTGGGGAAGATCCATGAAAGTAATTCAATGGATTCAAGCAGTCTTCAATGACAACTTTTGGTGGCCCTAGATGATCTTGATCAATCCAAATATGAAGTCTAGGATTTATAGGAGAGTCTCAAGAATGTTGAGAAGTTCATTCAATCATTGAAAGATAAAATCAATGAGTCATGGGAGAAGAGAAGGGAACTATGTGATCATATCAAGTAGAAAGAAACTAAAAGCATTGAAGATAAACAACTGAGTCGAGCCCTGAAGGAAAAAATAGGAGTGTGAAAATTTTTCCAGAGGAAATGTTGTCCTAAAGCATGAGATGGAATCTATTGTGATGAGGATGAAGAAGGAGATTGAAGACAAGAAGAAGAATGAAGAGAAGCTTGCTCAGTCCTTGAAAGAAAAATATGAAGAATGCAGCTGAATTATTGATGGATTTAATTAGTTGGAGCTTGAATTGGAACAATCCAGAAATAATGAAGAAGATCTTCAAAAGCAGATTGTTGATCTTAGAGATGAACTTGCTACTACAAATTAATTCAAGGAGAAGTTCAAGATTAGCTCAGCCAAGCTTGATGAACTGATTAAAACTTAGAGAACTGAAGGTGACAAGCGAGGTTTTGGATATGAGGAAGGAGAAAGTTCCAAATCTGGAAAAAGGATATTTAGGCAAGGAAATTAGATGAACCAAGCTAGAAGGTATCCATTAAGACAACCTAATGCTCAAAGGTTCAATGGTTACTATTATTTTTGCAATAAATTTGGTCATATGGCTACTCAATGTAGAAGTATAATTAATTAAAGTGGTTCATCATTTTTCACTCAGTGCCTTAATTGTAATAAGTATGGGCATAAGTAAAATGAATACAAAAATATGATGAAATTTTATAGAGATGTCAGATGTTATACATGCAATAGATTTTTCCATATTGCTAACTAGTGCAGATCAAGAGAAAAAAAATGGAACAACTGGTCTGGACAAAGAAATGTGGTGTACTACAATTACAACAAATCTGATCACATTGATAAATTTTGTAGAAGCATAAAGGGTCCAATAAATCAAAGGAGAAACATGCAAAAGGATGAAAAGGGAAAAGGAAAATTTATTGCAAATGAGATTATGAAGCAAATGAAGAAGATATGGGTGAAGAAGAGTTCATCTGTAGCAAGAAATGATTCCAAACTAGATCCTAGATCTGGTAATTCCTTCAGGAATTAGTTTTAGGCCTCTGTCCTAGGGGGAGTTCTCAAGAAAATTCTCCAAACCCCCTTCTAGTTGTTGGTGCTTGGATGTGGATGATTGTAGTTATTGCATTGAATATCTATAGATGTTGTTCAGTAGTTGGAGAAATTATTTATGTAGAATTGAAGGTCTGCAAAAGAGTTATCCTTCACAGTGTATGGAAACAAGGTATCCAGGTGAGTTAGGGTAAAAGCATTTATTGTGAGAAAAGTTAGGTGTGTGAATGATAAAAGGTCATTTGTATTCTTCATTTGTCACTTTCCACTTTGAGAAGAAGAATTTTAGAGAGATTTGAAGTAAACCTTGACGATATTTGGCAAAGATTCAAGTGTTAAGGTGATTCGGCGATCAAACCTTATCCGGTGAACAGGTATTTATCAGGAAAACTTGTGAACTTGTAAATTTTTGAAAATGGCTGCTCCATTGGTAATTGATATCAATGATAGACCTCATCCAAAATTCAAGTGGAATCCTTTCAAATCTATTGAGACTGAGCCCTTAGGTGCATTTTCATCTATTTTGTATGCTTTCTTGCATATTGAAGACATTAGGGCATACATTGATGCAAATATTGAGGAATTAGGGAGCTCGTAGTTGTTGAATTTGTACTCAAATCATATAGTTGGATAAGATTTCAAGGTAAAACCCAAATTCAAACCCTAAAGGAGAATAAATTTACATAGATTGTAAAATTTCCTATGTTTGAAGAAAACGAGTGGGTCCAATATATCTTGAGCCGAGTTCATGCTGAATTTATGTGGTTGAGTCAAACTTTTAAGATTACAAAAGAATCCATAAGCACTATTACAGGTTTAAATTCCTCTTGTGGGTTGCCAATCTTGAAGTTCATGAAGAATTAGACAGTTACTGATGCAAACGATTCAGTGTTTGATAAAAGAGCTATGAAAATTGATGATGTCATTGAAGTGGATGTCAAATTTGCATCTATTCTCATTGTATACAAGGTATATCACTCCAGCTGGGATAATTATGTATCCTGTATAGTTATTTGTGTAGCATATTAGATGGTGAAGGAGAATGCAGAGTATGATCTATGTGAGTTGCTCAAAAGATAGTTAATGGAGAATTCCTTCAAATATGGTAACCTTTTGTTGTGTTTGTTCTTTTACTTCATGAATGAAGTTTTAGGATTTGGAAAAGTTCAATGGGAAGGTAATAAATTTGTAACTATTCAAATTAAAGGTATCTTGCACATAGTTGGTGATAGTAAAGCTAGGAAAACTGCAATTTGGGGATATTTCAAGAGCTTTAAGAATGAAATGCAAGTAAGAGAATGAATTCCTACTTCTATTGTGGAGAAGTATAAGGACACAAGTTGTTTATGGTTCACATTGATCAATGCTTGATGGAAGTTCCAGATCCTAGAATGGTCTAGATTATGCCAATGGGCTATGAAGTTGAGGAGAACATCTTGGAACTATATGCACAAAATTTATTGAATACATGTCAGGATCTGAAAGAAGAGAGGTTTGGAACCTATGAAGAAAAGGATATGCAAGTGCATCAGAAGTTGAAGAAGCCAATGATAGTTTAGAGAGTAAGGAAGGAAGCGGAAGCCTTCATAGAGAGGATGGGTATATCTGCATAAGATGTGAGAGAAGCTAGAAGAAAGAGAGAAGAAGTTGAAGTAGGAGAGTCAGCTAGAACTAAATTTTCTAGTGTTGTAGCATACTCTGCCAAAACTAGATCTACAAGAAGCTCCACTCTCTCATCTAGTCCTGCAAAGAAGTCAAGTCCTGCAAAAGCTCAAGTAAAGACATCCGAGAGAGAAGAAAAAAGCAAGGAAAAGAGCACAAGAGTTTATGTTGTTGTTTTTGAATAGTAAGAGATAAGATAAATCAAGAAAAAGGACACAAAGAAAACATAAGTCTCTAAGGACAAGCCCTTCGGTAAAGAGAAAGGGAAGAAAAAGATGAAAAAATAAAAATTAGGTATGTCTATAGAAGAATTGGAGAAGGCGTTGATTAAGGATGGTAATCTTAGGCCTCTTTATGAATGGCATGACACCTTTGATAGTGTCGGTCAAAGAGTTCTTAAGGAAGCTTCAATAAATTACTTGAATAATTTCAATATGACTCTTATTGAAATAATTTTTGCATTACACAAAATTCTATATGAAGTTTTAGAAATGAGAGGAGTGAGTGCAACGATATAAGAAGAGCAAATGAGAGAATGGATACTTGTTGATCTATGTATGGTGATGTCATTAGAAGAAATGAAGAATATATTGAATGAAGAAAAAAGGGATTTCAAGAGAAAAACAAGGGTGAGCAAGTTGATGATTGGACAAAATGAAGAAGTTGCAAAGGATACTGTGAAAATCCTCAAGGAAATTATGTTAAAGAATAGATACAATGATGTCTCTGAAGAAGTGCATGATGGAGATGCTCCATCTAGTCTAGTTGCAGAAGAGGGAAAACAAGATACATTTAAGGATACTCTAAATGCTCTTGACATACATGATGTTGAAATTCCTATGGAGACTGAAGCTCCTAAAGTAGTTTTGCTTGAAGAAAAAAATATTCTTGAAGCCCAGGAAGAATTAGTGACTAAAGAGAAGAAGGATGAAGTGAAGGAGGTTCTTGTGGAAGCAAGAGACACTGTTAAGGTAGTGAAGGATTTTTTAGAAGAGAAACAAGAAGAGTTGGATATTGAATTGATCAGAGGTCCTACCAATTTGGCTAATTTGTCTCCCATTGAGAAATTAAAAGTTACATCATTTGCACAGGCCAAGGCAAGGGAAGAAATTCTAAAATAACATATTGAAGATAGTGAGCTATTGAATCTTGCATCTAGTATTTTGGAGAAGATCATGCCTTCATATGTCAAGGATTCATTTGATTCTCCATCCGGTCAGCTAAAGAAGCTTGTTAATTCTGTAAGTACTCATTTTGATTCACTTGAGAAGTCAGCCATGGATAAGGTTCAGAAGGAGTTTGATGGTAAAAGGT
Organism: Sequoia sempervirens; assembly: GCA_007258455.2. Lineage (NCBI taxonomy): Eukaryota > Viridiplantae > Streptophyta > Pinopsida > Cupressales > Cupressaceae > Sequoia > Sequoia sempervirens. The sequence goes on along the minus strand of VDFB02256132.1, from coordinate 150,224,592 downwards.
TTAGTAGGTTGAAAGGGATGATAGCTAATGATAAATCTCTATTAGCTACTTATGTAAAGAATATCCAAAGTTCTTTTTCTGAGGGTGGTAACATTTATAAGTCATGTCTATCTTTATCTAAGTTCACAAAGGACATTGAAAAGAAAATGAAAGAATGTGAGAAATAGTTAGCAGATATCACTCAAGCATTCGATCCTCTAACTGTTTCTATTGGAAAGCAAGAAGGTCAAGTCATATCCCTGCTTAACAAGATCAAAAGTTTGAAGCATGAAGAAGGTAAAATGGTTGAAAGGGTTTGTGAGCTTAGAGGAATAAATTCTCCTAATATGGAAACAATTTTGAGTGCATTGAAGGAAGCACAAGATGCTATGGTGGTCAATGATCGGGTGAACCTTGAATTAAAAGAGATGCAATATTACTTATTTTGTGGTCACATGACTATCTTGGAGAGTCTCAAGAAAATTTGGGACATGAGTTTGAACCTGTTGAAGAAATTTTTTGCAGATCTATTCAAGTTTATGTAAGTTGTAGAAGCCTATTTATACATATGCGGTTTGTTCATAGAAATTTTGTTTGATTTTTGGTATGCGGATTGCTGCCTTTTCCTTTGATGTCAAAGGGGGATAATGGGACAGTGAAAAATTCCTTAATCATTCAGGGGGTGTTTTGTTGTTGGATTTTTGAAGGTTGGTGGTGTATTCATGTTGGTACTTGTTGATGGTCAAAATAGCACAGCAACAGTTAAACAAAATATCACTATTCTACTATCCTGAAAGAGAGAAAAACACATGGATATCTTAACTCCCAAGGTCTTTGTAATCAGTTCTCGACTGTGCTGATTTCACTCAGTGGTTGATGTGAACTATAATGTTCAAGGGGTCTGCTGGTGTTGAGCTTCTGGATTGTTCTATAATCAACCATAAATTCAAACCTACTTTAACTAGGGTTTTTAAAGAAATAGAAAAATATAGATCAAAGCCTTGGAACTGAAGAGAATGATAATTCATCCAACTTAACCAGACTTATTACCTTTCAAGGAATTGCTAATTAAAACTGGAGAACAAAATCAACTTGTGATTAACACACAACTTCATTCATTCACAGTGCTAACTTCAACAACAGATTGCAACTTACCATTTAAACAAAACATAAAATAAGATTTCATTCCTTGAAAGCTTCTTAAATCAAATGATTAACCCAAGATAAATACCATTTTGAAACACAATATGAAGTAGATTTGAATGTGGTTGCTTCTACTATCGGTGCAACAGATAAGCAACATTTACAACTCTGGCACAATCACCAGTGTACAAAAAACCTATGTCTTCAGATTGTTTCCATCTATTCTAAGAGAACTAGAAGGATACATTACTTCCTTCTATCGAATCTAACTCCTACTCTATTGCTACTCTTAAGTTTCTCTTACTTATTAGAAAATTACTACTATTCAAAATCTATATCTCTACATGTCTCTATGTCTCTAAACCTTAAAAACTCTCTCCCTTACAAAGAGGCAAAAAAAATGCCATATATACAGAATGTCCCAAAAAGAATGTGTTGGCCCCTGTTTTAGGGTTTACAAAATATCAGTTTCGTTACAGGAGGGTCAACCCTCAGATCTTTTTGGAAAGAAGTTAATGTTGTATTCAATTGCATCCTCCATGTCCATGTCAGTGAAAGATTGCTTTGGGGATGACCTCTAGATCTTTTGCAACTATGGCATTTACTTATGGCCTCTGTGTCCACCTTCAAACTTCCATCAGAATTGCTTTGAATGCTCTAAAGCATTATCATTAATGCCAATCTGCCCTTTGCCAGTAGCGATCCTAGTTGTCACTATGACTCATGGTTTTTTCCTCCTTTCTGCTAGATTCTTGCTCCAAATCTTTCTGCAAGTTGACCATCTCTAGAAGCAGCATCAGAATTTTCATTAGATCTCCACACTAGTGTTCACCGAGCTGCTCCATCGGCTCATTCATAGAGCAGATCCACACTGGTCGTATTTTGTTGATCTCCCTCACAGGTGTAGTCAATCGGTCAAACTGTCCAGGGTTCACCTTTAATTCTCTCTGATTGGTTGAAGACATGCCACATAAGATTCTCGGGCGGTCAAAAGTCATTCACACCGAATCACATGTTAGTGAGACACTAATCGTGTCTCCCTGATGCAATCATACCTCTTAGCAGCCATCAGCAAGACATACGACGATCAACGAGACATCATAGCGAGCGGCCAGGGTCATATCGATATCCTTAGTGGTCATCGAGACAATCGCTATCGGCCAGACATCATAGTGAGTCCCCAAGGGTTATACCACTGCGGAGCTCCATTGGCACAACATTCGCATTCGGCAAGACAACCTTTAGTCAACAAGAGGTCATAGTGGGCGCTAAGATTCATATCGATATCCTTTTTCATTGGTAGGCTTGTCGCTATCGGCAAGACTTTATTCCCTCGGCATGACATCACATCGAGCCCCTCCACTCTCCCTGAGCTCATTCTCTTTCGGCGAGACCCTACCGGGTTGGCAAGAGATTACATCGAAGCCACCTTTGTCTCGGAGAAAGCTCATTTCATTTCAGGGAGACTTCGCTTGGTCGGCGAGACCTTTCGCTGAGCTCAAAACTTTCACCAAGACCCTTCATCCGTCGGTAGGACTTTTCCCCGAGGCCTTCATCTTTCAACGAGAATCCACCCAGTCAGCAAGACTTTAACCCTTCATCCATACATCATGCCAAACTTAAATATTTCGGCGAGACTCCCCATGTTGGCAGGAATTTTTTTCGAGAGCACAACCTTATGCCGAAGGCATCATCCTTTAGGTGAGACATCACTTGGTCGCCGAGACTTCATGCCGAGCCCAAACCACTATGCCGACGTCATTTCATTTTGGCAAGAGTCCACCCTGTTAGTGAGACTTTATCCTGAAGCCACCTTTGTCGTCGAGACCTCGCCCCTTCAACCAGCCCTTATGGTGAAGGTATAACCTTTCGCCGAGACCTCATGGGTCGGCAAGACCTTTCATCGAGGGAAAATCTTTCGGCGACGCTAACCTTCTGTGCAATCAGTTAGCGAGACTTTAGCATGTTGGGGAGGCATATGAAAACCTATAGTTACCAAGATGTCATGGCGACTGGTGGATCCCAAATGAATAACACACTGCCAGTCGACAAGACATCTAAAAGGTCTCAGTGACTTTCTTCTTGAAGAGTTTTATGCTAAATTGGACTGAGGGATGCCTTCCAACTGAGATCCTTGAGAAATATCATCATGTGCATGATTTAATCCAGCAAAAACAAGGTCTCAATTAGTTCTCAGAAGCATATGAAATATATCATTTTTCACCATTTCACTTAATTTTAACAAAAAGAAACCCCAACTTTAACTGAGGCATAACCAAATTTAGCAGAATAAGAACAAACTCAAGAGGAAAACAAAAGAACTCCCAAGACCAAACCAGAAAACCAAAGGCAAAAAAAACAAAAGTAAGGGGGGACCCATTTTGTTCCAAAATAAAATGGGATGGTTATGCAAGGCATAAGAAATGGCGACTCGGCTGGGAAAATGGTTTAACCATTTTCAAGAAACTGAAGGATTCAGCTACCCAGAACTCTTGGTTTATGAACATCACAACTCCAGTTGGGTCAGTTTTAACAACCAAGGTTGAGCTAGAATCTTAAATGTAAATCAACAATGGCCACCCCTGAATCAATGTGTGTGCTTGATGGTGCATCATCCTTTCATAAAGTTCTCATTTTTTGAACAACAATGTGCAAGATTTGAACTACATGAGTTGATTCCCTTTAGATGATGTGCAATGATGTCCTGGACATTGCTCCGCTGCCAGTCAGGCATCCATAGCCCTGACAAAGATACCTCTAGTTTTCTCACAGCATTGCTCTACTGCTTGTCAGGTGTCCATAGCCCCGGTAGAGATATTGGAATCACCCATTCATATTGAGTCCTCCTTTCTTTTAGATAATTCTTTTTCTCTTTTTTTTTTTTGGAGTATCAGATATTTCATTCAATTTTTCTCAATATGTCAGATGTCAGACATCTATTCTAGGTTGAAAACTACCATGGACTTCATAACAACATCTGGGAAATCAGATTTTTCACTCAAATCTTACAACACTATCATCCTAGGACAAATATACCATTACAAAGGGAGATTATCTTGATGATTTGTGATAGATTCAGAGGTAGTTAATGAAGATTGTTTACCTTGTACCTTGTTTTCAAGACTTTCCACAACTCTTATTGACAATGGGCATAAAACAAAGAATTTAGGACAAAATCATCCACTCAGAACCTGAAAGTATCTAAACCACTTCTCTCCTAATAACCAAATTACACTTCAGATAACAACCCACCATTTCAAGATGGAAAGAACAAAGAAACCCCAAAGAACAAACAAGATAGAAACCAAATAGAAAAGGAAACAAAAGGATAGAAAGAAAGGACAAACAAACAAACAACAAAAATATTTACAAATAGAAAAACAAACTGACTATTCACAAACATAACAGAAAATTATTTACAGAGATTATTTACAAGCAGAAACGCATGAACTATTTGCATAAATGCACTCCCTAGCAAAATACCGAACTTCATGACCCAAAATATTGTTTAAGAAATTTTCCATTGATAGGAAATGAAATAGGTTCTTCTATTAAACTACTCAGTCAGAAGGCATTTTCTCCTAGGATCTCAGCAATTTGAAAGGGACCCAACTAGAGCTTATCAAATTTCTAGTGGCTACCTTTCTTTTCACTAGCTTTATCCCATAGCAGCACAAGCTCTGATATTCTAAAAGCCTTGATTTTGGCTCTTTTGTCAAACCAACATTTGACAACAGCCTGGTGTCTAAAGAATTATTGCAAGGCAACATCTCTCTATTCTTCTAATTTCAACAAGGCAGCTAATCTTACCTCTATCCTATCATCACTAGAGTAGAATTTATGCATGAACTCAAGGATAGGTATTTGTAGATGAATAGAGAACACAATCTCTTGGCCATACAATATTTTAAATGGTGAAGTCTTTAAAGATACCTTGATCCTAGTTCTATCTGCCCATAACGTGAATCTTAGCTGGGTATGCTAGTCCCTAGGATTGTTTTCTAACAATTTTTTAATTACCCCTAAGAGATTCTTATTGGTTGATTTTGCAACTCCATTTCTTTGTGGGTAATAGTTTGAAGAATATTCTAAGACAATTTTGTGATCATAAGCCCATGAAATGAACTCAACAGAAGAAAAGGAAGAGCCATTGTCACATACCAATGTGAAGGGTAATCCAAACCTAGTTGTGATGCATTCGATGAGGAACTTGATCACTACCTCTATTGTACTATTCTTACAAGGTATAGCCTCTGTCCATCTCATGCATTAATCAGTGGTAGTCAAAATAAATTTGTGTCCTACAGAAGAATTTGGGTTAATTACCCCAATAAAGTCCAGTGCCCATTGGGAAAATGGTCTTACCTCGTAAACAAGTTGCAATGGCATGGTTGAATGGCACTCTTTTGATGCTAAAATCTAACATATGTGACATGTTCTTACACGTTGATGGGCATCTTTGAAGACACATGACCAGTAATAACCAGATCTAAAGATTTGATGTGCTAACGAATCTGCAGACCCATGACCTGTGCCATGTTTCCCATGAAATTCAGCAATCACGTGTTTAGCCTCTTACGTATCAAGGCATCGTAGGTACACTCCCTCAAAATTCTTCCTATACAACAATGCTCCTTTGAGCATATAATGAGAGTTTTTCATTCTCAGTGCTCTCCTCTTAGTCGTATTCATTCCCTCTGGGCACCGATTATTGAGCATGAAATAGATGATATTAGCATACCAAGGGTTGTTGGAAAAGAACTGAGTTGTGGATTGTTGGAAAATAGCATTTCCACCAGCATTCTCCATGGATTTAGATAGGCATGTACCTCTAACAAGTTTCATAGGGAAAATCTCTAGATCAAACTCTTGCAAAATGGCCATCCATTTCCCCCTTCATTCTCCAAACTCACTCTGCATAAGTAGAGACTTCACAGCAGCATCAAGAATTACAACAATAATTTGACTTCGGAGGATGTAATGTCTGAACTTCTTGATAGCTCTAACTAGCGCAAAAGCTTATTTTTCAAGAGGCAGATATTTGATTTCAACATTATTGAATGGAGAGCTCATGAAGGCGATTGTCCTCTCCTCTCCCTCTTCTCTTCGTTGAGTTAGGACAGCTGCACATGAGTGTTCAGAGGCAAAAGAATAAATATAGAACGACTTCAAGCAGTCAGGGCTGGTGAGAACTGGTGCTTCTGAAATGGATTGTTTGACCTATGAAAATGTGGCCTTTTCCTCATTACTCCACTCTATTTTGGCATCTTTCTTCATCATTTCATTCAGTGGTTTAACAATTTATGCAAAGCCTGTGATAAACTTTCTCACAAAGTTGATCTTTCCAAAGAAGGATATCATCTCCTTCTTACTTGCTGGCATGGCTATCTTCAGAATGGACTCAAGTCGGCCTGGATTGATCGATATTCCTCTTTCTGAGATTATGTGTCCCAAAATCTTCCCTTCAGAAACCCTGAACACACACTTTTTAGGATTCAGGGAGACACCATACTGGATACATCTTTCAATAACTCTAGCTAAGTTTGCAGCGTGGTTCAGTCTATCTTTAGAGAACACCGTCAGGTCATCCATGTAGACGATGATGCATTTTCCAATCAAGTCTTTGAATGCTACGTCCATGGCACACTGAAAGGTTGCCCCAGCATTTATCAGACCAAATGGCATCCTTCTGTAAGCAAATGTTCCCCACTTAGTAGTGAAGGTTGTCTTCATTCTGTCTTCACAGTTAACCATCACCTGATTGTATCTAGAATAACCATCTAGGAATGATATCATCTAAGACCCATTGACAGTCTACAAGACTTCGTCTAGTGAAGGGAGTGGGTAGTTATCCTTTTTTGAAGCTCCGTTTAGATTCCTGAAATCCACACATAGTCTGATCTCTCCATTTTTATTACAGACTGGAACTAGGTTGACCACCCACGTTGAGTGTCGTATAGGGAAGATTATTCTTGTAGAAAGAAATTTTTGAACTTCCTTGAAGATCAGTGGTTCGATCAGAGCGTTGACAGGATGTTGTTTCTATCGAAATGGCTTAGCTTTGGGCTTCAAAGGAATGGTATGATTCATTACAGAAGCATCAAATATTTTTAGATCTTTGTACCCCTAGGCTATCGCAACAATATCCTTCTTTAGTGGCCTAAGTATATCTTTTCTGATTGCTTCAGGGCAAGCTTTCCCTATGTAAACATTCCTTTCTGGGCCAGAATCAGCTAGGTTAACAGTTTGATATTCACCTCCTTTATCTTCAGCTGATATCCTTTCCCAAGCCCTTGGGTCTGAATCAAAAATTATTTCTAAGGCCACCATTCCCTTAGGAATTCTATTGCTTTTTAAATTGAGGACACCCTCTGTATCACAATCTTCAAGGTTCCAATCTCCTTGATCCCTATTGGACTCATTAATGATCTACCCTTGAAAAACATCTGAACTTGCTAGGAAAGCAAGGATATGTCGATCATCATCAAAGACTTGAAAGTTCCTAACATTATTAGGAACAACTGGGGTAGAAATCAACTCTACTAAGTATCTCTTAAGCTTGGAGCCTTCCATGGGTTCCAAGGTACTTGCAGCAATAGCTAATGAATCAGCTATCTGATTCTCATATCTAGGGATTAAACTAATCCCAAAAGCATCGAAGTCTTCAATCAGGTTCCATACCCAATTTCTATAAGCTTCTATCCTTCTATTATGACATGTGTATTGGCTGCACACTTGCTTGATAACTATTTATGAATCTCCTTTAACCATCAAGGCAGTAACTTTCTTTCTTATGTGCGAACATCAGCCCCCGAGCTAGAGCTTCATATTTTGCTACATTGTTAGTGCATCCAAACTACAACCTCTAAGAAGCAAAGAAATTTTTCCCTTTCGGGCTGGTTAATTCAATCCCAACACCACAGCCTATTTTGGATTTGGATCCATCAAACATGAGGGTCCACAGCTGATCATGAGCTGGAGTTGATCCCTTTGGGGTTATTATGGGTGTTTGGATACGATGAGCCATAGGTGGGGGCACTTGATCCTTTGCATCTAATATTGGTAAGAGGTGTTCAAAAGGTTTCTTAGGTGCAATTTCCAATTCCTGCTTAGATATATCAGGTAATCCATGGCTATCCTTCTGACAGTCACCTACATCTCTGATTAATCCCTTGGGTTTTGGTGTACTTGTGAGTGCAGGGGTGTCAAACAAACCTTGGGGTTGTTCCTCATAAATGTGTTGGCCTGGTATTATGATTAGGGTAAGTTCAATTTGAGAAAGAACTTCCTTTGAAGGTATCTTATCCCTGATTAACACTATTTCTTCTTGGGCTTCAAATGAGAAGTGATCTGCAATGGTCTCAGGGTGACTCGGGCTAGTTTCCTCAGCTTGGGAAACCTGATTTAAACTGTTGATGTAGGGTTGGCAGGTCAATTTCGAATGATTTTGGTAATGCACCTTGCACCAATTAGAGAGTAAAAGACTTTGCAAGTCGATATCTTTCCCCAAGACTAGCCGATCTTGCTGCAGCTTCTTGATCAATGCCTGTTGATTTTCTTTAATCATGGGGTCAGGGGAAATTTGTATTGATAATTCTTTAGGATCAAGAACTGAAAAGGTCAAAATTTCTTCTCTTTTATAAACCCCTATCTCAGTTTCAAAATAGGATACCTCATTGGGAAAATCATATTCAGTGAAGATATGCTTGAGGCGAGGTTCACTCTCAATCCTAATCTATGTAGGAATTCCCCTCCATGGTAGCCACATATGTGAAATGTCAAGCGAGAGATATCCCCCTATACTTTTCATCAGATCTCTGCTCAACAACATACCATAAGTCTCGGGAATATCTGCTACTTGAATATCTATGTTGGTTAAAATTGTAGGGTCAGATCCTACTTGCACACATATATTTCTCAATTCCTCAACTACATTAACCTCTATTTTATCAAGTTGGATGACCTTCTTGTTTGTTTGGATGGGGTTCAATCCCAATTTCTTGCATACAGAAAATGCCATAACATTTCCAGAAGCCCCTGAATCTAGCAGGAAATTATGTAGATTCTTCCCACAAATTCTTAAACTCAGAAGAAATGGTGGGGTACCTACCTTGCTTCTGTACAAAGCTGAGTTCATATCTACAACAAGTGCCACCTTGTTTTTCCCTTTTGATTTATCAACTTGCTCCAAAGCTTTCAGCACTATCTCTCATTGAGCAAGGCACCACTTTAGGATGTCAAAGTATGATAAGAGGTTTTTTGTCTTGGAAAACTCATAAACAATATCAAACTCTATGTTATAACTTGCATTACTTTTGACACCACTAGGTGAATTACCTTTGTTATGGAAGTCAGGTGGGCCTTTTGGTGGAGGAGGGTTGTTATCTACACTTCGATTCAAAGGCACCATGTGATTAGGAAGTGTTGATGTGGTGAACAGACCCTTATTCTAATTTCTTAGGAAGTGTCCTCCCTTTGTCTGAAAAGCTTGGGCATCATATGAATCTCCCTCTAGTTCATTCTCATCTTGCCTTGGGAATGAAGGTTCCTCGTCAAAGAGGTCATAATTCATTGTTGTATCTACTGAGCCACCTTCTTTGTTTGAATTCCCTTGGAAGGTTTGGGCATCTGCCTATGCCATCTTGACAACTTTCTCCATTTTGGGGCAGTTTACCTCAGAATGGGTTGCAGTATCATGCAGCCTGCACTAGTTAGTCATAAAATTAAGGTCAGCCACATTTGCAGTATGTGGCCTTTCCTCATTAGTTTGATAATTGTGAGGAACTCCACAATTATTTGGTCCTGTATTCCATTGTCGATTGTTACTTGACCTCTGGTTATATCCTCTATTTTTATTTTGATAACCTTGGTTAGGGGAGTTTTGGCCTTGATAACCCCTTTGGTTGTGATTGTAGTTGTTCTAATAATTACCCTGGTTGTTACTACTCTGATTAGGATAATTACCTTGGTTTTGAGAGGGGTTCAATCTAAGTTGAGTGATGTCATTTGTGACTTGAGACAGTGTTTTCTTTAAGGTCTCTACCTCGTTTGTGAGTTGAACTATCTTTTCACTTTCAACACTCTTAGCAACAGGTGGCTGATCGCCATGATTTGGTGTTTCGGTTTGATTATGATGACTATGTGGACTATGATGAGCCTGTGATTGTTGAAAGAAGTCAGGAGCTCCATTGGAAAAGAATGGAATAGGAGATTGAGTCTACAACTTAGACATAGGTCCATAATGGGAAGGAGACATTCTTGGGATAGTATTGAATAAAGGGGTTGGGCTAGCCATCTGATACCCCATGGAAGGAAAACCTCCTCCCAAACTTCCTTGTTGAGAACTAATTTGTTGTTGCAGCTTAATGGCTAGATGATAGACTTTAGACAGGGAATCAATATCTTCCAGTTGGTAAGTCCTTTACAAGAACAATCCAATCAATGGGTCTATAACTCTAAAGTATGCTTGAATGGCACTATTCTCAGCAACTAGATAGGGGTCCTGTAGTCTCCTATACATTCGTTGAAACCTGGTATTAAACAAGGGAAAAGGTTCACCTGGCTCCTTCCTAATGGTAGCAAATTGGTGGAACAAAATGCCTGGATCCACATAAATCCTAAACTGATTGATGAAAGCATTCTCCAAGTCTGTCCAGCTTAGAATAGAGTGCTAAGGAAGATTTAGGTACCAGTTGTACGTCATATCCCCTAAGGAATAAGGGAACAACCTACAAACTACATCATGGTGAGCTGTTTGAGCTTTGGTAAAAGCGTCCTTAAAAGCTTGTATGTGCTCTTTAACACTCCTTGATTCGCCATGAATGTATTTGGGACAAAATTTCTTAGGATTCTTAGGCATATCATGAAAGCCCCTAGGAATAGTACCCAATGGAGAGGGATTATTCTAAAAAAATGCCATTGGTGGTGGTTGAGCCAGCTGTTGGATGGGTTGAACCAGCTGTAATGGCAATTGGGATGAATTCGGTGGTGGATTGATAGGAATCCAGTGGGGTATTGGTGAAAAGCCTAGTGGAGCAAGCAGAGCTGACAAGGGTGGTATGATGGTTGACCCAGTCTTGTGAATCTTGTGTCTTTTTTGGGTCTTGAGTTCTATCAAAGGTGGTGGATTTTCAGCTGATCGAAGAACTTTTTGGGACCTTTCCGGTGAGAAAAACCTAGTATTATCCAGTTTTCTCTTCAGGCCCTCCTTCTAGCACCAATTCTCTGTTGATGGTCAGAATAGCACAACAACAGTTAAACAGAATATCACTATTCTTCTCTCCTGAAAGAGAAAGATTAACACATGGATATCTTAACTCCCAAGGTCTTTGTAATTGGTTCTTGACTATGTTGATTTCACTCAGTGGTTGATGTGAACTACAATGTTCAAGGGGCCTACTGGTGTTGAGCTTATGGATTGTTCTAAAAACAAACATAAATTCAAACCTACTTTAACTGGGGTTTTTAAAGAAACAAAAAATTATAAATCAAAGCTTTGGAACTGAAGAGAATGATAATTCATCCAACTTAACCAAACTTGTTACCCTTTAAGGAATTGCTAACTAAAACTGGAGAACAAAATCAACTTGTGATTAACACACAACTTTATTCATTCATAGTGCTAACTTCAACAACAGATTGTAACTTACCATTTAAAACAAACATAAAATAAGATTTTATTCCTTGAAAGCTTCTCAAATCAAATGATTAACCCAAGATAAATACCATTCTAAAACACAATATGAAGTAGATTTGAATCTAGTTGCTTCTACTGTTGTTGAAACAGATAAGCAACATTTACAACTCTGGCACAATCACCAGTGTACATAAAACCTATGTCTTTAGATTGTTTCCATCTATTCTAAGAGAACCAGAAGGATACATTACTACCTTCTGTCGAATCTAACTCCTACTCTATTGATACTCTTAAGTTTCTCTTACTTCTTAGAAAATTACTATTGTTCAAAATCTATATCTCTATGTCTCTATGTCTCTAAACCTTAAAACATCTTTCCCTTACAAAGAGGCAAAAAAAATGCCATATATAAAAAATGTCCTAAAGAGAATGTGCTGGCCCCTATTTTAGGGTTTACAAAATATTAGTTTCATTACAAGAGGGTAGACCCTCAGATCTTTCTGGAATGAAGTTAATGTTGCATTCAATTGCATCCTCCATGTACATGTCAGTGAAAGATTGCTTTGGGGATGACCTATAGATCTTTTGCAACTATGGCATTTACTTATGGCCTCTATGTCCACCTTCGAACTTCCATGAGAATCGCTTTGAATTCTCTAAAGCATTATCATTAATGTCAATCCCCCCTTTTCCAGTAGCGATCCCAGCTATCACTGTGATTCACGGTTTCTTCCTCCTTTCTGCCTAATTCTCACTCTAGATCTTTCTGCAAGTTGACCATCACTGGAAGCAGCATCAAAATTTTCATTAGATCTCCACACCAGTGTTCACTGAGCTACTCCATTGGCTCATTCATAGAGTAGATCCACATCGGTCGCATTCTGTTGATCTCCCTCACAGGGGTAGTCAATCGGTCAAACTGTCTAGGGTTCACCTTTAATGCTCTCTGATTGGTTGAACACATGTCACATAAGATTCTCGGGCGGTCAAAATTTGTTCACACCGAATCGCATGTTGGTGAGACACTAATCTTGTCTCCCTGATGTGATCATACCTCCTAGCAGCCATCAGAAAGACATACGATGGTCGGTGAGACATCATAGCGAGCAACCAGGGTCATATCGATATCCTTAGTGGTCACTGAGACAATCACTATCAGCCAGACATCATAGCGAGTCCCCAAGGGTTATACCACTATGGAGCTCCGTTGGCACAACATCCACATTTGACAAGACAACCTTTAGTCAGCAAGAGGTCATAGCAGGCGCTAAGAGTCATACCGATATCCTTTTCCATTAGCAGGCTCGTCGCTATCGGCAAGAATTTATTCCCTCAACATGACATCACATCAAGCCCCTTCACTCTCCCCGATCTCATTTTGTTTCAGTAAGACCCTACCAGGTTGGCAAGAGATTACATCGAAGCCACCTTTATCTCGGCGAAAGCTCATTTCATTTCGGGGAGACTTTGCTTGGTTGGCAATACCTTTCGCCGAGCTCAAAACTTTCGTTGAGACCCTTCATCGGTTGACATGAATTTTCCCCGAGGCCTTCATCTTTGAACGAGACTCCGCCCAGTCGGCAAGACTTTACCCCTTCAGCCAGACATCATGCTGAACTTAAATCTTTCAGCGAGACTCCCCGTGTCGGTAGGACTTTTCACCGAGAGCATAACCTTATGCCAAAGGCATCATCCTTTTGGTGAGACATCACTTGGTCACCGAGACTTCATGCCGAACCCAAACCACTATGCTGACATCGTTTCATTTCAGAAAGAGTCCACCCTATCGGTGAGACTTTATCCTGAAGCCACCTTTGTCGCCAAGACCTCACCCCTTCGGCCAGACCTTATGCCGAAGGTATAACCTTTCGCGGAGACCTCATGGGTCGGAAAGACATTTCATCAAGTGCAAATATTTTGACAATGCTAACCTTATGTGCAATTAGTCAGCGAGACTTCAGCATGTCGAGGAGACATATGAAAACCTACAGTGACTGAGATGTCATGGCAACCAGTGGATCCCAAATGAATAACACACTGCCAGTTGACAAGACATCTGAAAGGTCTTAGCGACTTTCTTCTTGAGGAGTTTTATGCTAAATTGGATTGAGGGATGCCTTCCAACTGAGCTCATTGAGAAATATAATCATGTGCATGATTTAATTCTACAAAACAAGTCTCCATTAGTCCTTAGAAGCATATGAAATATATCATTTTTCACCATTCACTTAATTTTAACAAAAAGAAACCCCAACTTTAACTGAGGCAAAACCAAATTCAGCAGAACAAGAAAAAACTCAGGAGGAAAAAAAAAGAACTCCCAAGACCAAACCAGACAACCAAAGGCAAAGAAAACAAAAGCAAAGGGGGACCCATTTTGTTCTAGAATAAAATGTGGTGGTTATGCAAGGCATAATAGTACTAATTCGACACTTAGTCATTTCTCACTAAGTGTTTCCATCAATTCCAAAGGGGAGATTGTTGGAAAGAGACACTGCACAAGTCATCTCATGTTATCATTGAAGAAAACCCTAGTAACCTATTTGATCCACTTGTCATCATTTGATCATACTGGAAGTCAAATCAAAATTTTGTGATTAACTGTCAAACAAGAACAAAGCATCCAACAGAATTGTGTTCATCGATTCACATGCATTTTTTCTACTATCATTTTGAGTTTTGGATCTTAGGGAAGGTTATTTGGTGTATAATATATCTTATCCTTGAATATTAGAGCCTCATATCGATCTATGTGCAAGTTAGGAGATATAGTTGATTAATTTTTTGTTTAACAGTGCTTGAAGGCCGACTAAGTGAATTTAGTCGTTGTGGATATTCAAGGAGTAATTTTTTAAGTGTCTTTGAGTCTGAGCATGTTTATTTGGGTCCTCACTATGTTGTGGCTGACATTGTTTGGTGCGCATTGAAATTCAATTATGGATTGAGCTGACAGTTTGTAAATATTTTCATGTTTTGTTGAAGTTGACATGTAGCGATTAAATATTTAGCTGCAGATATATATAAGTGATCAATTATATCATTTTGATATATGTAAAAAGTGTGTCGATGTGTGATGAAAAAATTAGAAGATTTGTAGAGTGATTATACATAGTTTCACTTGTGCATAAAAGGATTTTGTGATGCAAGTTAAAGAAAATAGAGAAGAAGAGAAGAATCAGATAGAAGGTCAAAGAATTCGATTGATGAGCATAACCAGAACTATTCTTAGGCATTTGTAGATGATATTTCATAGTTCACCTCTCCAGTTATCTTTTTACATTGATTGTAAGGCAGTAATCCATTATGTTTTTGAGCAGTGAGTTCTAGGCAATGTTCCTAAATGCAAGTGCATTCCCATTTTTGTAAACATATTTTTGAGTATACTCAGATCATATTGTGGATTGACCTCCACTGTGGTTTTTCCCCTAACAGGGTTTCCATGTAAAAATACTTGTGTTATGGTGTTGTGGTTGTTTATTTTATGTTCATGCATCTTTCTTTTGGTTGATTGTTATAGGTTCCTTGAAGATCAGATTAATAAGATTAAAAATTGCAGAACATTGAGTCACCCCCCCCTCTCAGTGTTCCTTGATTCCTACATATATTGGTAGAATCCTTGGTGTAGTGGCAGTCCGATTGTAAACTTAGACCAATCATTGCATGGAGGTGGACGCTGCATTTTAGAAGTTTTAGATATGCTATCAACAAAGGATACTCCAAATTATGGGTGGAAGGTGACTCCATGAACATAATAAATTACCTTTGTGACACTCATCCTCTGAGTTGGAATGTTAAACAACTCATTAAGGATATGATAATCATATTCCAATATTTTGATGAGACCCATGTCTCTCACGTTTACCAAGAAGGAAACTCGTTGCTAAATTTTTTTGCCAACAAGGGTGTCAGCTTAAATGAATTTCATTCATGGGAGGAGGGATCGAGCCTTCCCAAGAAAGCTAGGAGTTTATTAAGAAATTTTGGTGTGTGGTGAGGTGATGTGGCATTTATGGTCTAGTACCTTCCTTCATTTTGCATTCTTTTTGGGTATTTTGTTGTTGTATGGTCTTTAGTTGAGTGCTTTTTGCAAGGGTTGTGCGAGTCTTGTGTTGGTACCCATGGGTGGTGATAGGAGCCGAATCGAGCCACACTCATGTGGTGACATTTAGACAAAGAAGAAAATCTGGAATATTTTGTACCATGGGAATTTTACCCCATTTTTGGAGAGATTTCATGGGCATGACCCTAATTCCTCAGGACAATTTGTTTCTTTCTAGTATAAACTCAAGCTAAAGGTTAAAGGTTTGGAAGTGGAAATTAATAAGGATTTTCTTTCCACTATTACTGGGATGTTAACTATTGGTTAGAAATTTTTCAAGGATAAATATAGTAATGAGGAGGTGATGGTCCAATTTTTTAAAGATGATGAATGAAAGCAATTAATCAAATTGGAGAGTTGGGGCTATGAGAGAACTTCCCTTGAGAAAATTTGGGCGAGCATTACTAAGCTATTGATGCATTACGTGACTCTGAAGGGAGGTTTAGGGCTATTCTTGGTCACCATTTCACTCTCATCAACCATTTGGACATGGTTTGTTCATTTCATTCCCTTTCTTTTTGTTATTGTCTTTGGAGGTCTTGTTGTACGCTCATCTGAAGAATAGGAGGACCCCTGTCCTCCATGAATGGATTATCTTATTAATTATGGAGCATTTCAAGACTCTTATCCCTGCTCCAGCCATTAAGGGAAAGGAAAAGGCTTTAAGTGATATGTATAGATCATCGGGTTCAAATTCCCCTTTGGAGGAGGAATGGAATGAACATGAGGAGGATGTTTCTCCTACGGCTATGACTATGTCTTCAAAGAAGAGGAAGGTGGTTGTTTCTAAGTGCAATAGGACTGCTAAGTTGCTGGCCCTTTTTGAGAGTGAGGACATAGAGTTGGGGTCAGGAAATTCTTCTCCCAAGTCTGTGGAGGTGGATGTTGGTAAAAATGTTGTTGGTAGTAGCCTTGAGGTGGGGACACAACATAATTTTGTGGGGTTGGTTGATAAACCAAAGAGGTTGTCGAAGTGTATTACTAACCTAAAGAACAATGCCTCAGAGGTTCCAACTAAGGACCCCAATGTGGCTAGTGAGGATAAGGATTCTGGTGATAAGGTGGTGGCCATTGAGGATTCTCCCATGCAGGACTTTCCCAAGGAGGATCAAGATAAGGAGATTAGGGGTTTGGATGAGGATGATGCTGAAAAGAAAAAATACAAACAGGAACCCTTAAAGGTAACTCCTCTTTCCGAGGACTTTTCTTACCTTGATGATGATGCTACCTCCATGTATGATTTTGGATATGGCTAGAGCTGGGGCCACTAGTACTATTAAATTATCCAAATGGACTCTATAGGAATTCAATAAGATTAATATTAAAATTAGAGGTTTGAAGGAAAATATGAAGACTGTTCTGAAGGGTTTGGTGTTGGACATTCTTATAGACAGAATGGTGGACCTTGAAGGTTCCTATCATGACTTTAAGTATCTATGTGATGAAAGATTGATGGCTCTAGAAGCCAAGGTTTTAGGCATACATACAGATATCAAAAAATTAATGTAGGTGTGCCATATCTCTGTGAAGAACATTGCGGACTCCTTGGAAGTCCTTTTCAGGAAAATAAGTGAGCTTAGGAAGGATAAGGCTTAATTCTTTGGGATTATGGATAAATATCATGTGGCCAAGGGCAACGGTAAAAAGGTTGCTAAGGATGATGAAAAAGGTCCTACTGGTAGAGGGTCGGCTGATTGGAAGAAAACATTTGATGTTGAGAAGGAGTTGTTGGATATGGTTGAGAGGCATAGGAACTAGTAGATTGAGGTGGCCAACACTCTGAGTGGCTTGAACTAGTGTTTGGTCTTTTTCTTTGTTTCTTTCTATTTCCTACTAGGTGTAGGTTTCTTTTAGGTTATTTTGTTGTTTTATGGTTGTTGGGTGTTGTTGGTTGTTATTTGTCTTACTTTTAGTGTGGCACCCACCCGGTTGTGGTTTTTGGCTGTTGGGTTGCTGCTAGTGATCTTTTGAAATTTCTTTCTTGCATCACTTTGTATCCTTGGTTGTAAAGGGTTTTGGTTCCCTTCAAAACTTTTTTTTTCCTATAATAAAAAAAACCTATACATATCTCAAAAGTCTACAAAAGTAAGAAGGGAAAGCAATCTACTCTGGTAGAGAAGAATGAACCAGTAAAAAATTTTGACAAAGAAGAGGTGAAGCAAGAGATGAATAAGATATGGAGGAAGAAAGAAGAACCTGAAACTATTGATGCATATGTGCCCTCATCCGGTACAGACAAATCCTCTAAGAATTAGACCTAGCATGGTCTTAGGGAGAGCATTATCAGAAAACTGTAAAAACCCCACTACATGAATAAAAAGAGGTTATGGAAAATAAACTGGAAGAAAACATGTCAGCATGCTAATTTGTAGATCAAATTAGGTTTTTCTATGTTGGGAAGAATTTTTAGTAGCTTTTTGAAGTCTTGTACATTTATTGTGAATTAGGGAAAATCAATGGCATATAAAGTAAAATTTGTAAGTCTTTTTTATCACTTAAGCATTTGAAGAGTTTGAAGGTGTCTTGGAATGATCTCAAAGCATTTTGAAGTAATTTGAAGGAATTATTATGAATACTCAGGGATTATTTCTAAGTTTACAAATGGGAAGAAGGGAAAAGGAATGATTTTCAATTAAGCATTAACAAATTCAAGAAAGATAAGCACGGCAATGGACAAAGGATCAAGTGGCATCATTCTACTAAAGTTGAAAGGAGTTGAATTGGAAGAATTTGATCATAGAAAGATAAGGGAAATGAAACTAGGGCTGAAGTAAAATGAGTTACAGAGCATAAAAACCATGGGTATGGACTTATGGGGAGAATTTCCCTAGTTTTTAGATAAATAATTCATATTTTTCTTGTTAAGTTGATTCAAGAATGATAGTATTATGTTGGGCAAACCCTACTTGATCACGAAGGATGTGATCAAAGCGATTACTAGTTTATGCAATATTGGGGATCTTCCTAGGAGGAAAACCATGAAATACAAAGATTTGGAGGAACTTACTAGCATTAATAAAGACCCTCGAGCTCTATTGATAAATAATCTTGTGGATTCCACTGTGAGGTATGTTGCGTATGACATTTCTTATAAAATCTATTTCAGAAATTGTGAAGTTTTGACTTTGGTTATTGTTGTATATCTTGCACACATGATGGTTAAGGAAAGCAAGAAGTTTGACTTGTGTAGCCTATTACTTGAAAACCTAACTAAGAATACATGAATTCCATTTCCTGAGGGTTATCCTCTTTGGTTTAGATCTTTGTTCATGTGTTTGGATTTTTACTTTTTGAAATTACTACCGGGAAGAGAAAATGTTTATTGGGAATCTGCTATTCCTATTGGAAAACAAGTTTACAGATACTTGGAATCATTTGTGGATAATGTAATTTTTTTTAGAACATACTTCGCATCCCTAAAGATATATCTTTGCTCTGGTATGTCTATACCTAGTAAGTCTAAAGTGGGTTCATACTCCAGTAAGAAAGAGTTGAAATTTATCATTGGTGAGTCCCATTCGGAAGCTAAAAAGAGGAAAACTATTGTAACGAATGTCTCAGAAGAAAAGAAGAATAAGCAAGAATTTATGTCTGGATTTGAATCCTTTGATCTAGACAATATATAGATGATGATAGTCAAGGGTGAAATATGGAATTCATGCTCTCTGATTGAAAAATTTAAAAATGATGATGTACTAGTTGATTATTTGCTCGATAAGAGTATTCCAGTTTCAGATGTATCAGATTCTTTGCCAGATAATATATTAGAAATTATTGAAGAGATAAGATTGTTGGAAGGACCCGAAGGTCATAAATTTAATACTATGATTGAGAGAAGATGTACCAAACAAAAATAAGTTTTTTCTGATCATATTAATGAGACAAAAGAATGTATCAAAGAAATATCTAACATCTACTTGTATTGTCTGCCATGGCCAACAACAATTGACAATTTTAGAAGTAGAATTGAAGCAATTGAATCTAAGATGAATAGTATTAGAAAGAATTTTGACTTCTTCAAAGATAAGGATGGAAAAAAAAGAATAAGAGTTAGTGAATTACAGGTGGAGTCACTGACTACTCAAAGGAAAAGAGAATACATGGTTGAAACCTTTTGGTTGGTTAAAGAAATTGTTGAGGTTTGGTTCGATCATCTCTCCAGAATTCTCTCTAATGCAAAAGATTGTGAATGATAGTGTTTTTCTTCTAATCTAACATCGTCCTTTACATAGTTATACTTATTGGATGGTATGAATGCAAGGATGAATTCAATTGTGCTTTCTTGGAGAAGGATACTTTCAATCAGAAGAGAGAGGTACAAGAAAATCTTTCATGTAAAAACCATCACTTTCACTTCAATATACAATGGTGCCCTGTACAAATTTTTACATACTATTTTTGGTCACCCTTTGCCATTGATGTCAAAGGGGAAGAGAGTGAGATTCATGTGAAAATAAGTAGAAGAAAGGGAGAGAGAGGTATGTAGGAAGAAAGGTGTGTAGAAAGGATTAAAAATGAAGGAATATAGTTTTGTAAATTTTGGAACATGTTGCCATTAATGACAAAGGGGGAGATTGTGGGAAGAATGAAGAAGAATGACCTGCTATATAGTTTTGTGTTGTCATTAATGTCACCATGTTATATGAGTTGCAACTGAAAGACTAAGTTATTGCTTTCAGAATTGGTATTTTGGCCTTGTATTTGAACCCGTATGAAGCTTACATCCTTCAGTATTTTTTTCTGCAATCCTCCATATTTAATACTTTCTATCTATGGTTTTGATAAACATTTTATGGGTATTGAAAGATGCATTTTGAGAATCTCTTGTGATTCAGTGATCATATGGTATATCGATATTATTTTGTTGTTGCATTTTTTTATATTAGGTCTATCTCTGGCTGACCTAATCAATAGCCAGTGATATGGTTAATTAATTTTTGTTCTGCGGATATATGTGTGACCCATGTTAGGTCTATGCGGACATGATAAAGTATGCTACATGTTTTGATTTATTGTCTAAAAATATTTTGTGTAATCTTGAAACTGACAGTTGGTGTTTTTGATAAACAAGGATTGCATCTAATTAGTCTAACCTAATTGATGCTTACGAATGGATCAAGTCTATATGTTGGATAGGTTTGAAGATTGAGAAGTGAAGAAGTAGTTGTGTCTAAAAAGCTATGAATGCAAAATGTGTGAAGATGATGAAGTGTGTTAAGTCAATTTTTTGAGCATCATCGAAACTGCATCAACACTTGTTAGGTGCACTCTCATCAGTTCATCTTGGTTGTGAAGCCAAATTTTGTTTTGTGATCCATTTTGTAGGCAGTTAGCCTCCTTGTAAATAGTGAGATTTTGTATCTGTACAGTGAGTGCTATTTTGGGCAGTGATTCCTTGGTAGTGAGCCTTCTATTTATTCGGTTTTGGATCTACTTTATATTGTGAGTTAATCCTCACCGTGGTTTTTCCCTCATTGGGTTTTCCACATAAAATATGATGTTCATTGTGTTGATTTTGCTTTTTGTTATCTGCATTTTATGTTAATACTTAATAACATAGTAGTGTGGTTGTGAAATTGATAAGTGTTGAAGTCTTGTGTTTGAATTTGGTGACAACTAATTCACTACCCCTCTCAGCTATCCAATGCATTTTAACAAAATATTGGTTGCAAAAACCTTTGAATTTCCTATATAATGATGATGCAGATTTGATAGTTGGTCAATGTGTGTTAATTTTACCATTTAAATTATTTAGAGAATATGTTTAGGACAATATTATGTGTCCTAACCTTCAACCTCTTTCCTTATCCCCCACACACAATGATCCATAGTGGAGAAATATTCCTTGAAAATCAAGTTTATGTAGAGGAGCTTAAATAAACTAGGTTGTCAAGGCTAAAATTGAATGTAATTTTTAAAAAATTAGGTATTCTTGGTATTGGCATCAGAAAAATTTACCAGTAGCAATTCAACACTGAAAAATTCATCACCAGCAATTCATAGCAAAAAAATACACCACCATGACAAATTCACCTCAAGGAAAATTCACCACCAACAACTCATCACCACGAAAAATTTATCGAAAACTATTAATGTGATGAATTTTCCTTGGCAATGAATTGCTAGTGGTGAATTTTCCTTGAGGTGAATTTGTCATGGCAGTGAATTTTCCCATGGTGAATTGTTGGCAGTGAATTTTTTGGCGGTGAATTGTTGATAGTGAATTTTCAAAGAGCCCTTGGTATTATAATATAGCATTTTATAGATCTACTTCTTAATAGGGAATCATTATAATATTTATAATTTCTAATTTTTATATTCACTTAAAATAATTTGGAGTGCATTTGGGAATGGTTGGAGAGCTTATGCATCATCACATTTAATAAATTTGATATGAGGATTCAATCACTTTATATAATTCTCATTATCTATTCATTATATAGTGTGTTTAATTTTATTCCTTTTGTATTTAAATGTCTACTTTGTTAAAAAAAATATTAAAAACAAATAATAATTTTATAAGCTTTGAGAAAGGGTTAGATGCCCTATGAGGAAAATTTTGGAAAGGAGTTGAACCATAGATTTTTGGCTCCTTGCACTTCTCTAGCTCTTCTAGGGTTTTTCACCTAAAAGGAGAGGTAGGGCAAAAAATGCTAAAGGGTTCATTCAAATTATGTAATGTAGGATGTTATTATGCCTAAATGAAATGATCTAAATGCAATTAAGTGATCTAAATGACTAATTATAAATGAAAAACCTAAGAAACAAGTGATATTTGAAAACACATTGTGTAATACAACAATGAACTAGAAATGAATACATAGCTAAACAAAAATGAATGCAACTTGAAGTATGCACCTGGAAGATTGAACGAGACTAGAAATTTCTTTTGAAACACTGCTGATGTTGATTTTCAAGCCTCGAGGGGCTCATTCACCATTCTGGCCGAATTAGTCCTAGTTATGCCAAACTGAGCCGAAACCTATTTCTGACAAAAGGGTACCCAAAAATGCAAAAAATTGAAAATTGAACCTAGAGTGGGACTCATTCACCACCCATGGTGAATGAGTCCACTTTTGAATTTTTTTATTTTTAAAGGTGGATTCTGGAGCTTCTGATCTACACTTTGAGTTCCTACAGGTGTTTGCTTCCAAAATTCTGATTTATGGGCCTAAAAATGAGTTTTTGTTGATAATTTGACTTTTTGAATGAATATAAGACTTGAGAAACCTTTCAAATTTATTTTCAATGGTTTTCAAGCTTCCAAGGAACCTAAATCTACAAATACACAAGAATAAAAGAAGAAATGGTGAATGTTAGGGCATGGGGGTTTGCCTTGGTCATACCCCGTTTAGGTAATTAAACCAAAATGATGAAAGAATAGTATGAAATATGAAATAATGGAATATATTACCTCTCCATAATGTTGATCTTGTATTTTTGCAGCAATGGAGGAAGATTCAGCCCTTGAATGTCTATAGGAGATTTCTATATGTCTTGCAATGATAAAATCCTAAGTTGCTTGGCTTGCGATGAAAGATTAGTGGACGAATAATGAAGGATGGATGTGAATTTAGTTCATGGATGTAAAAATGAGTTTATAGAGGCGATTTTATAGGAAATTCGCCTATTTTACCCATTAATACCTCATCATAGGAAAACATGAAGCAAAATTAAACTCAAATTTCACTTTTTTCCCACTCAAAGGTCAAAATTGAGCCAAATGGGACTCATTCACCACACATGGAAAATGGGTCCCACTTGGATGGGATTGATTCACCATGCATGGTGAATGGGTCCCACGGGAGCCAATTTGATAGCTCAGATGCCAAGTGAAAAGGAAATAAGGTCTAAAATGCAATTTTGTTGGGTATTTGATCGATTTAAGCCTCAAGATGCATAATATGGGTTAATATGGGACTATTAGTGATGATGTGAATGTCAAATAGGGATTGGGGCATATAAATCAATGTGAAAGTGTGATCAAATACACTTTACAACACTAAAATGATGTCCACATAGCCTAGGAAGGCACAAGAACCAATATGAATGTGTGGGACATATTACAACACTAGTTTAACATTAAGTTTAAGTTATAAGCCTTCTATATTGATGTGATAATATTATTAAGCACATTTTATAATGTTGAATTAGGGAGAAATGAGTTCATTAAGTCTAGAAAAGTATGAAATTCCATTACAAGACTTTACAACATTTTTACAAGACATCAATAAACACATTTTATTCAGTGTGCAAGGGTCCAAGACCTAGTGTGGATGTACAAAATGCCTCACAACACCTTAATCAAGGCCTCATTAAGTCCAATTATTATGAATTAATCCCATGTCAAGCAAAGGTTCCTTTTTTTTCTGACACATTTAGCCCCCACTTTAGTGAGAGGATGAACTTGCTTCAAACTCACACTAAAGTAGACATTCAAGAGAGATCCAAGTGTATAGATGCAGATGACAAAGAATAACAAAGATCAAGGAGGTTGTGCAAGCCTCCAAGATTGAAGATCCTAAGTCAAACCATGAAGATACAAAATCATGCAATGAAAAGAAGAGAAGAAAAACAGGGTGGAAAATATGTACTCACTCTGGGGCCACAAAACTTCAGGTCATCTACGGGGTGAGAAGTCACAACATACTCACTCTAGGGAAATAGAACCTCTGATCGTCTGTGGGGTGAGAAAGCCCAAAATGGGAGATACATATGCCAGTTGGTATGCACTCACAAACACATAGGTGGCTATGCGAAAAGTCATGTTGCTAGATGGGCTTCCCACTCAACCATATCAAAGTTATACCTCCTGATAAATTTAATAAGGTGCCACAAAGGAAAATGGTTTTTAAGCTCCATGAGGCAAGAAAAACTTTGTATGCTTGACACTCATAGACATTGTTAATGAAAGATATTGTAAGGATTCTTTCAAAGGAATTTTTCTTTGTTCGTGCAAGGTCTCATCTTAGGGAACATCATGCTCAATGTCTCCAAGAGAGGATAAATCAAAAGAAGTATCATGCTCTTAGAGGGAATCAGGAATAATGAATCCACCAAGAAAAAGATGTATCACAAGAAGAAAGAAATCGCACAATGAAATGCAAGTGGTGATGTATACCCCCACTTTAAAGCAGTTGCAAGCACCTGTACTATGATCAATTTCTTTAAAGTAGAAGGAGACATGAGAGCTTATTCAAAAATCCCTATGCCAAGTCATATGTTTTCGATAAGCTATGTCATGAAAGAGACAAGTATGACATATGCGAGCCAACTTATTGCATGTCATCCACATCCAAAGCTTGCTCTTATATGTTCATCAAAGGTTAATGACTAGCCAAAGGAGGCAATGACAAGTGACATACAAAGACAAGGCTATCAAACCCCTTGCCCCCACTTAGTGTAGGACAAAGGTGAGCTGAAAAAATTGATGGGATGTATGCTAGAGTGAAAATCAATAGCAATTAGAGGAAAGAGGTTCCCCCATATAGGGAAGCATACCGAACTACTAAAAATGTTTTATTTTATGACTCAAAGCATTACATTCATTGGTGGAGTGACCATGAAATCTATGATAGATGTAGAATGAAGTATTGGAATAGCATTTCTTTCAAGTTTTGGGAGGGAGGGTGATCAAGTGATCTTGGAGGAGTCTTGACAAAATACCCTCTTGATCAATGGTAGAAGGGGGTCTTTTGGTGGGTGTGAAAGATACATCTTGCTTAATAGTAGATTTCATACCTACACAAGACTCTTTAGATTACGGGATTTTGTTCACTCCATTATAGGAGGATACATAATCTAACAAATTCAAATCATGAGAATTTTGTGAGATGACATTGACATTAAGCAAAGGTGTAGTTGTGTGTTGCATGTTTGATAAAGGATGATGTTCAAGACCACTAGTTATTAAGGATGATTTAGGAGTGTGTTGTGCGGAGTTGTTGATGTTGAGTGAAGGTTTGGCAATCTCTATTATAGGACAATAACCGATACCATGAGTTGTTTGTTGTGTGAGAGGGTTGATAGGGTTGCAGATACCTTATTCATTAGCACCAAAACCTTTTCCACTATATTCAAGTTGTCATAAGCTCATAAAATTTTCCATAAAGCATTTTAATTATTTTGGAATTGGGTGGTTGTTCATTATTGTGTTTGTCAAAGGTTGTTGTGTAGTTTTCTATGTTGTCTAAAGTGGTTGAGGTAGATTATTTTGAAGGGTCCTTTGTGTTTTCTCTTTCCCTATTTGAATCTTTGTGTATGATCTTGTACTCACTCATGAAGTTAGGTGTAAAATACAAGGAACCCTAATCATCATCTAATAGTTTTGTGGCATGTTCACTATGTTGTTGCTTGTCCTTGTGTTGTGAGGGTTCCACTTGTGTGGTTGGTGTTAATTTGTTCAATGGGTTATCTTTGGTTTTCTCAAGTTGTAAGACACTATAAGGATCATCATTAGTGTCGAGTGTGTACACTTTTTTGTTGTGGATGGGTGTTGTCATAATAGTGGTTTACAATTCCTGAGAGAACGAATTTTAGCTGAAATCACATATTTTTAGAAAATATAATGATTTAAGCCTTAAAAAGTTCCATTTTAAGGATTCCAATTAAAGAGGGTTTGATCAAATCACCTTAGATCAAACCCCCTTGGATAGAACCTCGCTAGTTTTAAACCATACCTATAAATGCATCTCCTTTACACCTATCAAAATGCTGATAAAAAATCACTTTTGATTTAGCTTTTAGGGGATCAAATGAATTCATTTAAACTTTATTTCAAATGATTATGGTATTCCTCAAAACAAGCTATCCAATGAATATAATTTTAATATGTTTTGGTTTTGTTATGTATTTGTTTTTTAAGTTTTATTAAACATAGGTTTTTCATCGAAAATGAATTTATTTGTTCTTCACATGTGGAAAAATAGAAGATTATCAAAAAAAAAAATTGAAAAATATGAGTGCACCAGATATTGAAGTCCTTGATCCAACAAAAAAAATTAAATTAAATTTTGACATATACAAAAAAGGTTACACATTATACGGTCGCACTGTGTCTGAATTGTAACTCATTTGACTTTGAAACTTTATTAAGGAAACAATATTCAATAAAAAACTATCTAACCAAGTGGAAGCACTAGATATCAGAGTTAAAAATCTAAATTTGAAAGAATTAGAATTTTAATCTTCATGGAAAAAAAGTTATGCGTTATATGGTGTGCGTCACTTTTTTAAAATGTTGTTTTCTGAAAAAAAATCAATTTTTGTGGGAGATAGAAAAAGAAGTGAAATTTGATTCCAAAAATTTTGAAAAAAATATTTTTAGAATCTACAGACAAAATTTGATGAGACTCTAGTTTGCACCAGCTTCAAATTCCTCACAGTTTAGCTGCTATAGGTGCCCGAATGTGAAGATTTAGTTAAAAATAATAATTTCAGTGTCCAGTTTGGCCAAAAATTGTAAACCACTATTATGGGATCACCCGGATATATTTCATTTTACGATGAAGAGTGGAAGGCACACCATTATTTGCATGAATCCACGACCTTCCTAGAAGAAGGTTATATGAAAGATCATTACGAATAACATGGATTGGTGTATCTAATGTGTCCAATCCAACTATAAGGGGTAAATTCATCACACCAAGTGGTTGTTTACTTACATTTTCAAATCCCTTGATGGATAAAGAATCGGATTGGATGTTTGATCTATCGACACCAAATCTATCGAGAAGGTTCATGCTACATATTAAGAGTAGAACTAGTATCTATAAGAGTTCTCTTAATCCATGTTCGTTTGTATTGAGCAATAATCATAAAAGCTTCATTTTGTTTTCACACTTCCAAAGGAGGAAGCTCACTTTGGTGGAAAAAAATGTTAGGATTTATTCCTTGGATTATGGTTGTGATGTTAGTTGGTTGCATATTAGAAGGGACAAGAACTTGTTGCAAAGTAGATTGGATCATGTTGTGATAGTGAGGGGAGGCTTGAATAAGGTCCCATAATGAGATCTTAGCAGGAGTGTTTTTAAGTTGTTCAGCAAGATCATACTCCTTTGTATGTGGGATAAAGCAAAGGGCATTAGGCAGATTAGGTAAAGGTAAAGAGATTGGGGTTGGTTGTGGTGGTTGTGGATTATTACGAGTGTTATATGTGTGAGCAACGGTATTATAACTCGGTTGTTGTGACACATTAGTTTGAGATGGGTAGAGGTTGAATTGAGGTTTATGTTGTTGTTTTTGTGAAGGTTGGTAGAGAGTAAACACAGGTTTAGGTGAAGGTTTATGTGAAGGGGGATAACAGATGAATTGAGGTTGAATAATTTTAACATCCCGTAACAAGTGAGAGTCTTCATTCTCTTTGAAGGGCATGCTATCTTTGTCTTGAGTAATAATATCCTCCCTAGAGGGAGAGTTCTTAGGAGAACAACAAACCACCTATTCATGAAAATTAAGGTTTGGTTCATCCAAAATAACTTCATCACAACCAAGGGATTTATTAATGGTTGAATGTGTTTGATTATTGATAATGGGGAGATTAAGGGAAGAATTTATGCAATCTTTCGGTGTTTGTAATGTCTCATTCTCTTGTTCCATATTATCTACCCTGCTAGGAGAGCTTGTAATATGTTCATCTAAGGTTGAAATGTGAAAAGTAGCTTCATCACAAGTGGGAGAGGCATCAAAAGAAGAAAAAGAATCACATTCTTGTTTTTCAATGATTGGATCCTTGTGATTAAGTATGCATTCTTGGATGGGGGAAACATTAGGAAGGGGAGCAAGAATATTCTCATGACTATCATTGATTACCTCCCTTTTTAAAATAATGTATTC
Source organism: Sequoia sempervirens (assembly GCA_007258455.2). Lineage (NCBI taxonomy): Eukaryota > Viridiplantae > Streptophyta > Pinopsida > Cupressales > Cupressaceae > Sequoia > Sequoia sempervirens. Next base: position 150,195,901 of record VDFB02256132.1, on the reverse strand, counting down.
CAAAATAGGGGAATAAAAATAAAGAGGATTGTCATAGGTCTTAAAGATTTGAGCATCTAATGTCAACATATCATCCTCACAAATAATGTGATTTCCATGATTACTCACAAAAACATTCTCACAAATAGGGGAGGAGTTGGGAGATGAATCTATGGTCTCATCATCATGTTGTTTTGTGTGATCATCATGATTAATTAGTGTGATGTCCTCTTCTATAGTAATGTTACATCTAATAGGAGAGGTAAGAGGAGAGAAATAACTCTGCTTGTCACAACTTTCATCAATTGGTTCTTCTAGCACTAAAATATTTTCTTCACAAGTGTGAGAGTAATAGGAGAAGAACAAATGTAAGTGTTATGAATATCCAATATTTCTTTCACTAAACCAACCTCATCCACAAAAGGGGAACTAGGAGAAGGATCTATGATGAACAAAAAGAGAGGAGAAAGGACCTCATATTCATATTCTTTTAACAAAAGTTGCTTGCAACATGCAATAATATCTGAAAAGAGAGCATGCAATATGAGAACTATAAAATTTTGTAATGAAAAAATGATGGAATGATTAATCTACAATCTTGAAATGTAACAATGTGAAAGAAAAGATGCAAATGAAGAATAATGTTTCAGATTTCAAAGGTGACTATTGACTAATTATGAGATGTAACAAGATGAGAATGGAAACTTGAAAGTGAAGCCATGAATGAGATGAACTAATTAAGGATAGATTTTATGCAATTAATGTTATAGAAATGCAACTACTTGATATAGGTAGGTTAAGGCACCAAACAAAACCTGAATAATAGAGTTCTAAGTTTTGTACAATGTTGTTTCAGGGGTCAGAAGGGACTAATTCGTCCAAGGTGGTGAATGAGTCCAAGTATGGACTTTTTTCAAAAAAATTAGAAATTTTTTGACTGATTTTGATTGTGTCTAAGTGCTATGATGTAGACCTAAAGTAAAAATGCAGAATTTCAGAAAAGTGAAATGAATTTAGATGATAAAAATGCAATTTTAAGGAACCTTTTATGAATGCAAAATTTAACATTTAACATGCAAATGAATCATGCAAACCCTAATGCAAGCTATATTTTTTATGGTGAAGGACTCCAAATCATTCAAAAAGCATTCAAAGAGTAGGTTCACCAAAATGAACCATAGATTTTTGGCTTCTTGCACTTCTCTGGCTCTTCTAGGGTTTTTCACATAAAAGGAGAGAGTAGGGCAAAAACTGCTAAAGGGTTCATTAAATTATGTAATGTAGGATGTTATTATGCCTAAAAGAAATTATCTAAATGCAATTAAGTGATCTAAATGAATGATTATAAATGCAAAACCTATTAAACAAGTGATTTTTGAAAACATATTGTGTAATGCAACAATGAACTAGAAATTAATACAAAGCTAAACAGAAATGAATGAAACTTGAAGTGTGCACCTGAAATCTTTAAGGAGATAGGAAATTGCTTCTAAAACACTACTGATGTTGATTTTCAAGCCTAGAGGGACTCATTTGTCATTCTGGGTGAATTAGTCCTAGATCTGCCAAATTGAGTCAGAACTTGTTTATGATGAAAGGGTACCCAAAAATGTAGAAAACTCAAAATTGATCCTAGAGTGGAAATGATTTTCCATTCTAGAGCTTTTGATCTACACTTTGACTTCCTATAGGTGTTTTCTTCCAAAAATTTGATTTAAGAGCTTGAACATGAGTTTTTGTTGATACTTTGACTTGTTGAATGAAGAGAAGACTTGAGCAACCTTGAATCTCGATCTTCAATGATTTTCAAGCTTCCAAGGTACCTAAATCTATAAATACACAAGAAGAAAAGAAGAAATGGTGAATGTTAGGGCATGGGGGTTTTCCTTGGTCAAACCTTGTTTAGGTAATTAAACGAAAATGATGAAAGAATAGAATGAAATATGAAATAATGGAATAGATTACATTTTTATGATCTTGATCTTGGATTTCTATAGCAAAGGAGGAAGATTCATCCCTTGAATGTCTATAGGAGATTTCTAGATGTCTTGCAATGATAAAACCCTAAGTTACTTAACTTGAGATGAAAGATTGGTGGATGAATAATGAAGAATGGATGTAAATTGAGTTAATGGATGTAAAAATGAGTTTAGAGAGGTTTTTTTATAAGAAATTTACCTATTTTACCCGTTAATACCTCATCACACACCGACATGAAGCAAAATTAAACTCAAATTTCACTTTTTTCTCTCTCAAAGGTCAAAATTGAGCCAAATGGGATTCATTCACCACACATGGTGAATGGGTCCCACCTAGATGAGAATAATTCACCATGCATGGTGAATGGGTCCCACAAGGGCCAATTTGATTGCTCAAATGCTAAGAGATAAGGAAATAAGGTCTAAAATTAAATTTTGTCAGGTATTTGACCAAATTAAGCATTAGGATGCATAATATGGGTTAATATGGGACTATTAGTGATGATGTGAATGTCAAATAGGGATTGGGAAATATAAATCAATGTGAAAGTGTGATCAAATACACTTTACAACACTAAAATGAGGTCCACATAGCCTAGGAAAGCACAATAACCAATATGAATGTGTGGGACGTATTACAACACTAGTTTAACATTAAGTTTAAGTTATAAGCCTTATAGATTGGATAATGTTACTAAACAAATTTTATAGTGTTTAATTAGGGATAAATGAGTTCATTAAGTCTAGAAAAGCATGAAAGTCCATTACAATACTTTACAACACTTTTACAAGATGTTAATAAACACATTTTATTCAGTGTGCAAGGGTCCAAGACTTTGTGTGGATGCATAAAATGTGTCACAACACCTGAATCAAGGCCTCACTAAGTCCAATTATTATGAATTAATCCCATGTCAAGCAAAGGGTCCTTTTTTCTATGACATGAGAGTATTATTATCACAACCCCCAACCCTAAATTTTGCATAGACGAATATGAATCACAACCCTTTATTTTTTATTAAAATTTTGATATGGATGTTTGATTGAATGTGAAACCCAACTATCATAATGGTTGGCCCTAAATTTCTATCATGTCATCTTGTATGGTGCTTCATCGGTAAATAAAAATAGTTGTTTTGGTTAGTTAAAAAGAACTAATTGTTTTAATGATACATTGAATGAGGTTAATTACGGTCTTATGAATGAGTTACTATAATGTAATATATAGCTATATGATTGAATTTAATTATTGTAATGGGGAAATTTTATTCCTAATTTTTGGAGTGTTATAGGGTAGCTACAAAATCTCACCAAAGAGAGAGAGTATCATCGAGAAGGGGAGTCTAGCCATTCGAAGGAAAATTGTGTGAGTATAGCACACATGATCATGTAGTGCAAGTTCCATGTCACATATTGCATTGAAAAATGGTAAATAAAATGTATTAAGACCCAAATTTTGATTTAAAATTAAATTCACTATTTTATATTTATACTCATTTCATAACAAATAATTTATATTAGAAAAAAATTATAATAATAATAAATTATTGATAAAATCAAATACTTATTTTCTTTTATAGAAAAGAAATAATATTTTAAATATTCCTTTCAATTAAAATTATAAAACACAGAAAAAAATAAAACCAAAACCAAACAAATAAAAGTATTATGCATTGAGGTGGGACCCACAAGTTGAGAACAAATTTTGTTGAAAAAAAATAATCAAAATAAAAAATATTCATTCCCTTCAATTAAAAGGTACGATAAAATATAGTGGTGGGACCCAAGCCTTTAAAAAAAAACAACCTTGATGAAGTACACTAACTTCACATTTCCCCAAATAAATAATGTAAAAACAAAAAGAAATGACAACACATACAGTTGCAGCCAACTGCCGGCAGAGGTAAAATGGTTCTAAACAAAAAAGGTAACACTTTGCACATGAAAAGTTGTCCCTTACTCCACATAGCATGGAAGGAAATATGAGAAGAAATAAAAAAAGGTAGAGTGGATTATTATTCATTCTGCTTTTGGGGTAAAGAAGAGAACAACTACAAGGAGGAGGAAGGGTTGTATGTGAGCAAGAAGTAGCAAAATATTTGCTCAGTTTCTTTTATAGGTATGCGATTTTTGTTTAATCCTTCAATTTTTCTTGGATAAAAATGAAGAAATATAGGAAGGATTCTAAAAAAAAAAGCCATTGGAAAAGGAAAATTGGTTGCAAATGGAAATAATAATAAAGTTTATGTATTTTCTCCTAGCAATGCTAGTCTCTCTCTCTTACTTCCCTCCATATAAATGTTATATGTTGATTACATATTGGGTTGTAACAACCAATAGAACCTTATGATTAAAATTTCATAATTCTACATCAATACCTTGCTGATTGAAACAAATATGGAACAATAGACTATTATGAAATTATTAAGGTTGTGGGAAATTGAGTGGCCAAATAATAAAATAATGATTAGAGCTAGACTAAGATTTCTAATGGAAGTATTAGGGAAGTAATACTTTCCATAAAAAACCTAAGGGATATGGGTTACGAGCTTGTAGATGACTACTATAGTATTTTACAACAGCCATGGGAAAGCTAGTGAAAATACAAGTTTCCTCATGATTGTTGTAGCGATCTATAATAGACATAGGGAAGCTCATAACATCATATTGACTCTATAAAATAGGAGCCAATACATTGATCAATAACATGGATTTATTCTAAAGCATTGTGATTCTATAAAGAAGAGATGTATTCCTAGCACTTTGTCCTAAAACTTGTGCATTCATCAGTAGCCATAATGTGACCTCTATAGCAACAAACGCATGGATGGTTTTCCAGTTTTTTTGAGACCTTTATAGTAATAATGAGACTCTATCATAGTTATAGCTTGGTGGGGCTTGGCTTGAGATTCCAACACTCACCCTCTAATGAATTTAAAAATTGTATTAATGCATTTTCACCAAGATTTGTGGCTCAACAAGTCTTCTATTATCTTCTAGAATCAAGAAGGCCAACACATTAAATGTATATACCTCTCCAATAAGCTAAAATATTTCCTCTTGAAGCTTAAATAGCTTTCCCAACCTGCAAATTATTCTAACTTGAGATGAAATCAACCTCATCTTTCATCTCATAATTTGGGTTATGTAGATATACCCTTAAAATATTCATCTTGGACTATTCTTCCTTGTATACCTAATGGAAAAATGGAACAAGTTCATTACTTTGTTCTTGTATAATGATGAATTTCCATACTCTTGGATTTTGACCTCGGGTGAAGCAAAAGAGTACCTAATTATGATTTCATTGTCATTAATTCTCAATGTAAAACTATTGAAAATTTTAAACAAATAAAGTTAAACAAATTAAGTCCCTTGTTGGAGAGACCCTTGATTTATGATTGGGTCAAGAAACTTAACTACAATCTCAAGTTATGAGCTCCATTTGAGGTCACAGAAAAGAGGATTGAGGGATCCAAACAAAATCTAGACATTGGAGAATTATATTCCTTCATATTTATGACTTAGAAGAGGCCCCCTCCATGCTATTAATTGATTTTCGATACTTTATTAGTGATTAATTGGGTAGTTGTTACATTTGGCCAAAGATTTTAATTCAAGCAAGAGATGGATGTTTGAATTAAAGTGAGTCACTTCATGGGTAAGAACATATGCCTAGATATTTTTTCATGGGGAATTAATAGGTCACATATGTTAGTTATTCCATAGTTGCACAGATTTCACACATGTTGGCCACAGATTGCTAGACTCTTCATGATGGGTTGATCTCCCTTCATAGGGCAGCATGGGGAAGACTATGGCTTCATTGCAAGGTGGAAATCATCTTAGTGATGCTCTCTCTCCCTCTTCCACTTCAAGTTAAAGTAGTAAATGGTATATATTTAGTAATGCAAATGATGATATGTTTTTTTATTTTGTGTCATATTTATTTAGATGAGTAAATGAATCTCACTTAGATACTTGTATTTTCATTTTCAATATGATATATTTGAATTGTTTAAAGGGAATGGCTGTTTTAGGTAAATTAGTTTCTTATGTTATCAACCTACTTCCAAAAGGTTTGTATTAGCAACTATAACTGATCATGATTCAAATTTTGTAATTATGCCAAGGTGATGCAAATGGAATTGTGGGAATGGTAATGGTTATAAAATCATTCTATAATGTTGGAAAATAAAATCCTACTATTTAACTCCTTTAGATTGGATTTAATTTAACTTCATATATTTCAATGATCGTCATTCTTAAGGGGTGATTAATTGAGTGATTATTCACTAATTTAAACACTTTATTACTGATTAGTTGGTGGATGTTACATATTGTATCATAGTTATGGGTTCAACACTAGGCCCTAGAGTCTACTATGTTAAAGTTGCATTTATTTTGAGAATTTGGAAACTCCCCTAGAATTATGGAGATATCTAGATGAGTTGAGTCTTGTTGTTCATAGAAAGTTCAATATGGGAACCAAACAAGGGGAATATGAGGAATGAATAGAATCTAGTAATCTAGCATGAAATAGATTTGTATGAATGTTACTTGAATGTGAATGAAAGGAACTATCCTATGATGACTTCAAATTCATGTTGATTGAATTTTGATTCATTGGAATTATACTTGAACAATCCATGCTTTGAGATTAATGTATTTCATAATTATGGCTTTCTCATAAGCTTGATAAAGGTATGAAATCATTGTGGTCATGCTTATGTGAACTTCTATATACACTAAGTTCACTATCATGGTTACCATCTGATTAAACCTTCTGCTATGAGTGAGTTTGCACTTACACGATGTGATATGATGCCCAAAATTGATAATAGTCAATGTTGGAAGAATGAGTAGGTTATCTATATGTTGTCATTGATGTCATCATGTTGGTATCTTGGTCTGGTACTCTAAACCAGAGTGTATAACTAACTTATCTTCTCAGGCGGTAGATCTAATATTTTTGGTGCCTCTCTGGTATTCTAGTCCACATTTATCCACAGTTGATTATTTTTTATTGAAGTTTGGGAAATTACTTATGGATGTTAAAGGAATGTATGATCAGGTTATTTCATGCTCAGGTGCATGTACGACAAAGTGTGATTATTCTGTTGGTTGTGTTGAAGTCTATTTCTGGCCGACCTGTTAATATAATTTTGTTATGATACAAAAACTTATGTAAGATCTATTTTTGGTCTAATTTGACATAATGTAACATGCTAATGGTTAGATTGTGTTTTGAAAATATTTTGTGGAGCTGACAATTGATATCTTTTATAAATGAATTGCATCTAATTAGGCTGACCTAATTGATGTTTGTAATGGAGATCAGATATAAATATATGGTGAATATTTTTTGAAAGTGTGTGTGTGGTAGACAATAGAGAATATATAGAAGAAATAATGAATGAGTAATGAATGTGAAAGGGTGATCTGAAAGGCAACAGTTGATGTGAAAATGAGCAAAGAATGAAGGGTGTAAAGTCTGAATATTGAGCATCTCTGGAACTATATCAGTACATGATAGGTGCATCTTTCAAGTTTATTTTGGGTTCTAAAGCCTTATTATGTTCTATAAATTCTTGTGTAGGTAGTGAGCCTCCCTATTGGATAGTAAGTCCTTTTGGTAGGCAGTGAGCCTTTGTACTTGGATAGTGAGCCTCTTTTGAAAATACTATATAGTGTGAGTTAACCCTCATCATGGTTTTACCCTTATTGGGTTTTCCATGTAAAAAAATGGTGTTCATTATGTTAATTTACTTTATGTTATTTTTGTTTTATGCTCATATTTAATAACAAAATAGTGTGGTTGAAGAATTAATAATTGATGAAGTTTTAAGTTTGAATTTGTGTGACAACTAATTCACCCCCCTCTCAGTTGTCCTACGCCTGTTTAACAATTGGTATCCGATAATTTGGTTCCTTGGTGAATAGCTTAACCACTTGAGGAGGATTCTAAAGGTTGGTTGAATGGATGATAAATGAGAGCTCTAGACTGCTCTTGAAGATCTTGATAAAGTGGAAAGAGAAAACAGAGATCTAAAAGAGAATCTTGATGAAGCAAATGAATGTGTTTGGAAACTAAAGGAACAACTGAAGAAATTTAAGGAAAGACACAAAGAAGTAAGTGAACGATTGAAACAAGAGATAATTGGACTGAGAGTGATAGTATAATTAAAGAAGAGGATTGAAGAACGTTTGAATAAAATGGTGTAGAAAAAGTCTGATGAATGTTCTAGACTCAAGCAAGAGATAGTAAAGACAAAGGTGGCTTGGTAGTCGATACTGGTGAAATTTCTAAAGATGTAAAGAGGAATCAAGGAAAGAGGAAGCAGAGAAGGAATTTGGAAAGAAGACCAAATGTGAGATAGCCTAATGCATAGAGTTACCCCTCTTTCAATGGTATTTGTTTTTCCTGTAACAAATATAGTCATAGAGCAACTGAATGCAGGAGAAAGATGAGCCAGTTTTTTGGTTCTCTTTTCAGAAAATGTTTTGAATGTGGGAAGATTGGACATAAGGCTACAGAATGTAGATCTCAAGTGAGAATGATTGGTTAGGTAATGAGGAATAGATTTTATGAAGGAAAAATGAATCAATTCTTTAATGGCTACTACTACACCTGTAATAAATTTGGACACATAGAAAATCAGTGTAGATCGAGGAATAATGGAGAAAAGATTAATCAGAAAGTGTGGTCTATTATAAGTACAACATACCTAGACATGTATCAAAATTTTATAAGAGTAAGAAAGGAAAGAAGTATGCTTTAGAAGAGAAGAGTGAACTAGTAAAGAATATTGACAAAGAAGAGATGAAGCTAGAGATGGATAGGATAGGGATGAAGAAAGAAGAAGAAAAACCTAAGACTCTTGATGTGTCTGTACCCTCATCCAATATAGATGACCTATTCCAAATTTAGACCTAGCATGGTCATAGGGGGAATATTATCAGAAGATTATGAAAATCCCCTGGAAGAATGGCGTGTCATGGGTTCACACGTCGTTGGAATGCAAAGAATGATTATTCAAAGGATTTGGAAAAAGAACTAGAGAAAAATATGTTGGTATGAGGATTTGTAGACCAAATAAGGGCTTTATGTGATAAGAAGACTACTTTTAACAAATTTTTGGTGTTTACCACATTTAATGTGTTTTAGGGTAAGTTCGATGGTGTATAAGATGAAGTTTGCAAGTATTTTTGGTTAATCATGTTTTTGAAGATCTTGAATAGATTCCTAGAGTGATCTTGGAGCAAGCTTGAAGCATTTCTGAAAGGAATTTGAAGAGATTATATCAGGTAATTTGGAAACCTTTTGCAAAAAGAAAATCAAAGAAGTTTCATTGAATTTCAAGAAACCATAGAAATGGATGAAGGATCATGAGGTGTTACCCCTGTTAAGTTGAAAAGAGTTAAATTAGAAGAATTTGATCATAGGAAAATGAAAGGAATTGAACTAGGGTTGAGCGAAGTCGAATTATAGAACATAAAAACCCTAGGGATGGATTTATGGAGTGAATTTCCATGGATTACAGATAAAGAGGTTATCTTGTTCTTGCTGAATTGTTTGAAGGACGAAAGCATTGTTTCAAACAAACCCTATCTGATCTTGAAGGAAGCAATCAAAGCGATCACTGGATTATGCAACGTTGGAGAACTCCTTGGAAAGAAAACCGTGAAGTATAAAGATGTGGAGGACTATCATCAGTACAAATCTTAGAGCACTATTGATTGATGCACTTGTTGATTCAACTATTAGGTATGTTATGTATGTTATTCCATACAAAATTTATTTTAGAAACCGTGAAAGTTCAACTTTGGCTATTGTTGTACATATTTCTCATATGATGGATAAGGACAATAGATAGTTTGATTTATGTAGCTTGTTACTTGATAATTTTCTTGAAAATGTTTGAATGTCATTGGTTGGGAATTATCCCTTTCATTTCAGATCCTTGTTGGTGTGTCTGGTATTTTACTTTCTAAATTCTCTACCAGGAAAAGATAATGTGATGTGGGAATTTGGTATCCCTTTTGGAAAGAAAATTTATAGATATCTAGAGTCTTTGGAAGATAATGCAAACATGTGAAAATCATATTTCTCATCTTTGAAAGAAAACCCTTGCTCTGGTATATCTGCATCAAGTTGATTTGAAGTGGGATCTTCCTCTAGAAAAAGAGAATTGGAGGTTGTTATCAGTGATTTCCCTCTGGAATCGAAAAAGGATAACTGGAGACATCATTGAAATTTCAAATGAGAAGGAGAAAGAATCTCTGACTGGAACTGAATCCCCTCATCCTAATGACATCTAGTCTATGATAGTTGAAGGAAAAAGAAGAATATTGGTGAACTATGGAATGCTACCTCACCTATTGACAAACTAAAAAATTGATGATGCTCTAGTAGAATATCTACTTTAGAAAGGTACTAAAGTATCTGTTGTTGATGATTTCTTTCTAGAAAATATGATTGAGATTGTTGAAGAAAGGATGTTGCTTGAAGGTCTAAAAGGACATAAAATGGGAATCCTGGTTGAAAGGATATGTGAAAAAGCTAAGTAGAGACTATTTGAATTGATTGTGGAAACAAAGAAGTGTATTAAAGAAATTTTAGATGTTTTCAAGTATTGTCTTTGGTGGCCTACAATTGTAGATAATTTTAGAAGTAGAATTGAAGAGATTGAAGCTGAAGTGAACAACATTGGAAAGACTTTCGATATATTTGAAGATAAAGAAGGGAGAAAAGAATAAGAGTTGGTAAACTATAGGCTAAACTAATAATTACACAAAGACAGTGAGATGATGTGACAAAAACCTTCTAGCTTTTTCAAGAAATTGTTGAAGTCTGGTTAGAGAATCTTTTTGGAATTCTTATTGATGCAGAAGATGTTGAGAAACAATGTTCCGTTATAGATTGGTCACCTTCTTTTACTCTGTTGGGTTTATTGGAATATACATGCACAAGATTGGAGTCTTCTATATTCAACTGGAAGAATTTATTTCCAATTCTAAAGGAAAGGTATAAGAAAGTATTTCAAGTGAAGAATGTCATCTTCACTTAATTTTTGTATGCTTAAAAGTTCTAGATTGTTGGAAGTTTTTGAAGTTTTTGGAAATATTTTGAAATTTTGATGTCATCATGTTTACAATAATTTTTGGCACCCTTTACCATTGATGTCAAAGAGGGAGAGTGTTGGAGATAGTGGAGAAAGTTGGAGAAAGTTGAAAGTTTTTGAGGAAAGAAGGAGAATTTTGTTTATATATGGCCATCAATGACAAATGGGGAGATTGTTGAAATAATGAGTAGGTTATCTATATGTTTTCATTGATGTCACCATGTTGGTAGCTTGGTTTGGTCCTCTAAACCAATGTGTATAACTGACTTATCTTCTCCAGTGATAGATCCAGTATTTTTGGTGCCTCTCTGGTATTCTAGTCCGCATTTCTTCGTAGTTGATTATTTCTAATTGTAGTTTTGGAAAATTACTTATGGATGTTAAAGGCATGTATGATCAGGTTATTTTGTGCTCTAGTGCTTGTACGATGAAGTGACATTATTATATTAGTTGCATTGAAGTCTATTTATGGCCGACTTCCTAAGATAATTTTGTTATGATATGAAAACTTATGTACGATCTATTTTTTGGTATGAGTTGACATAATCTAATGTGCTAATGGTTAAATTATATTTTAAAAATATTTTGTGGATCTAACAGTTGATATCTTTTATAAATGAATTGCATCTAATTATTCTGACCTAATTGATGCTTCCGATGGAGATGAGATATAAATATATGGTGAATAATTTTTGAAAGTGTGTGTGTGGTAGACAATAGAGAATAGATAGAAGAAATAATGAGCGAGTAATGAATGTGAATGGGTGATCAGAAAAGTAGTATTTGATGTGAAAATGAGTGAAGAATGAAGGGTGTAAAGTCTGAATACTAAGCATCTCTAGAACTATACCAACACATGATAGGTGCATCTTTCTAGTTCATTTTGGGTTGTAAAGCCTTATTATGTTCTATAAATTCTTGTGTTGGTAGTGAGCCTCCCTATTGGAGAGTGAGTCCTTTTTGTAGGCAGTGAACCTTTGTACTTGGATAATGAGTCCTTCTTGTTTGCAGTGAACCTCTTTTGAAAATACTATATAGTGTGAGTTAACCCTCACCGTGGTTTTTCCCTTATTGGGTTTTCCACATAAAAATCTAGTGTTCATTGTGTTAGTTTACTTTATGTTATGTTTGTTTCATGCTCATATTTAATAACATAATATTATGGTGTAATAATTAATAAGTGATAAAGTTTTAAGTTTGAATTTGTGTGATAACTTATTCATCCCCCCCTCTTAGTTGCCCTACACCTGTTTAATAGTCAAGGAGCATGCTATGCAAGTGATGGATGTTCTTGGTTACTTAGCTATCCAATGGACTGCAAGGAAGAGAGCCTCTAAGTTAGGGTTAGTGGACACTTATTAGATTTTTGAGTTTAATGAACTTGAATTGAATGCAGGTATGGGAAGGTCAAAGTCATAGAAAAGAAGGGAAAGACCAATAGGGCTACTAAGAAGAAAATTGTTGAAGAGAACCCAACACTAAAGGTCCACCCTGACAATCCTGATGATGAAACTTTGGCACACACCCTCACTTAATAAAGTTAGAGAGGTGAAATAAAATTGAAGTGTCTAAGCATAATTTTAAAACTAAGAAACCTTCAACAATTCAAGATTGGCTTACTAATGAGGAAAAGGAGTGCTACATGAGCATCCTACCTCTTCTAAGAAGGTTGTAATAGACTCTGGTGAGGACCCAGAAGAGTGTCCTCTATCTGGTAATGAATAGCCCACCTAGTAAGGAGGGAAAATTTTGTGATCATGATTCTTTGTAATCCAATATTATTATAAATAATGAAGGTCTTTCTTGTGTCAAATTGTGAGCTTGGATAAAATACTCTTGTTATGAATGTGCATGAGTATATTTTCAATATTGCATGTAATAATTAATTAGAATTATGTGCTTGACTGGTATCCTAGATTATCAAAGATAGGTAATTTTGTGCTTGAATGGTATCTTGCATGAACTTATGTGTAATCAAATATTTTTTTACACTACCACCTTCCTAAATATTTTCATAAATAGCCTAGGGTTGTGTGTATTAATATGTTGGAGCCCTTTCTAGTGATGACATCAAGTAGTATTGGATGAGCAATTTTTGCCATAGCAGGCTTATGTGATTGTGAACTAGGTAGTGGGTTGATGGATACAATAGATTGCATTCATTCCCACTTTACCTATCATTCTTTATGAGAAATTGTCATGTATTGTGCATTTTTTCACATTGGATATTTATTGTGTATGATTGAGCTAGCCTTGCTATAATGTGAAGTATACATGAGCTTGTCACTATTGTATTGTAATATGCATATAACCCAATCATGGTTGTGTAGTGTAGTAAAATTCATACCCTTACATTTTCACACTTGTTTGGGCCTACCTTGCTTTATTTATGCTTCTTTATGGCTTAATTGGTCTTATTTTGCATCCAAAAGCCTAATAAACTATATATTTTTATGGAAAATTGTGACAAACATCAAAAGATAAATGATCATTTAATGTTTTTGTTTGTGTGTCCCTAATTCATGGAGTTGGACTAAAATTCCACCTAGGGTGTCTTTGTCCTCCATGGGTCTTGGGATCTTGATTTTGAATATGTTAGAAACCAAGATCAGATTTGCAAACCAAAAAGACCTTGCACATAAGAGAAAATTAGAAAAAGTAGAGAGGTTGCAAAAGAATGTGTAACATAATATTATTCGAGAATTCAATAATTACATGATAATGATTTGCATTATAAAAGCAAGATATGCATAACCCTAATCTTATCTTGAGCAACAAGATAGCTCAACAAGATAAGGATGACAACTAATTAACCTAGAATTAAATAATTACCTAAGTAAACTTATGTAAGTGTAATTAATATTAATTACACCAACACCCCCATAAGTGTAACTTAGGGAGAAGCAAATTATTATGCAAAGATGAGTCCCGACAACAAGGCTTGATCAGGTACTCATTTACAAATGGAATGATGAGGTAGAGAAGGAAAACCCAATGGGACAAAACCCCTATAATTATGAATGACTCTGCAAAGAAGCTGGAAGAACACTTGGAAATGCAAAACCATGCTTGTCAGCAGAAAAGATACCTCACTACGGAAATAAATGGAATCATGATAATGTGATAGTAGACCCATGGAGTACTTGCAGACAACTGGAAAAATCTAATTTGGAACATAGAATCTATGAAGCAACAATAGATGAAATGATGACAGAATCTAGAAGCCATGTATCTCGATGTCGATGCCAAACTGTGACTGAAACTCTTCCATGGGAAGGAGTACCAAAAAAGACTCTGGAACATTAACCATAAAAACATGGCCCTCAAACTAAGAAGAATTTGAACCAATGAGGATCAAGAAACATAATCTCTTAACTGAAGTGTGAACCGATAAATTTGATATGTGTCAAGCTATAGAAAAAATGTGGCCAAAAGAAACTAGGAAACCAAATAACCCATACGAGTTGCCAACAAGTCAAATTGGATATGGAGATCAAAGTGCATGCACACTCTAATCAGATTATTATGCAAGAAACCCCCCTGATGGAACTTTATCTCAATTCATTTATTACAATAACCCAATGATTGTAAAAGGAGAGCATACTAAACATGCATAAACAGAAAATAACATGACGTGGTACTGAAATGAAGTACAAATATTCAAGTTTCACCTTTCCAACTGCCAAAACATCCAAGTAATCTCCAAAACACCCATCAGGATAAATATGGAATAATGATAAAATTGGTATAGATACAAAAAAAAAGTGCATGTACATCAACATAGAGCTCCTTAATACCTTTCCAATGCCTCAAAGAAGACGAAAATTGGATATCGTGGCAAAAAGTTATGAGCTCGGAAGCCCAAAATGAACATCTGACTTCAAACAGAAAAAATATAAGATAAACAGAAAAATTCTGAAAAATAACCTACACCACTAGAAAGTACTCAGAACTAGCTTTCCGGCGATATCTTGGCTGCCCGATTTTGATGTTGTATACCCAAGTTATGACCAAAAGAAAAAAACTGCTCCTTTAGGAAAAATCAGGGCTAGGAGGGGCAAAGAGTGGTCGTACGGCCGGTGACGTCATGATGACATCAGCGAGTCATGAGGTTAAATTTGACGGCCTTCTGCCATCACCGCAAAAAACTGCCCCCCGTCGGAAAAAATTTGACAGTTGCCAGAATCTGAGGAGATGCCCCGGAATATTCCATAGTCGCCGCGAGTTTGAAAGCCTGCCAGATTTTGTGGATGCGCCTGCCGGAATTTGGAAAGGCTAGATTTCAGCGCCGGTTTTCCTATTTGTAAGGGCCCGCAGGTGAGGGTTAGGAGTCCTTTCTGGTGAGATTAGCCGCCGAGGGCTTGAGAGCTACCGACCGGTGGCTTTTTGGCCACCCGGTGTCGAAGCCACTATCGGTTGCGACCTGCGGATTTGACAGCGCAAGGTACAGAGTACCCTACGACTATACAATGATTTTTTATGAAAGATTTTTATATTGCTTTTTGAATTTTTTGCTATGCGTGTTTTAAAAAAATAAAAAACCTTTTTGAATTTGTAATAATTTTTTTGATTTTTTATTTTGAAAAAAAACTAATGTAATTTTTTTATTGTAGGAAAAATATTTTTAAAAAACTTGAATATTTTTTTTCAAGAATCGTGAACAGGGTACGGCCTCTGAAACGAATTTTTTTTTCCTTAGAAGCTCCCAACGCCAAAATAGGGAGTGTAATATGTCATTTTTTGTCTCTCGGAGGCTCTGGATCTGATGGTGAGGTCTGATCTGCCTGAAAACGCACCAGACGCTTCGCAACTCCTAGATCTGACAAATCTTCAAACCCTCATAACACTGGCATAAAATTTTGGATTCAGGTGAAACAAAAGTTGATCTTGACTTTTTCGATAGCCCTAGACTCGAAAATGAGCTTAGATTTCCTCCAATGTGCACTGAAAGTAACCATCTAAGAGCACCCAAATAGAGAGAGAAACTCAAGGTATGAAACCCTCGAGGAATCCTGAACGAACTCTGCAATGAATCTCTCTAGAAATTTGAGAAGGGGCTGCAAATCAAGGCTCTGATACCATGTTAGAAACCAAGATCAGATTTGCAAACCGAAAAGACCTTCGACAGAAGAGAAAATTAGAAAAAGCAGAGAGGTTGCAAAAGAATGTGCAACATAAAATTATTCGAGAATTCAATAATTACATGATAATGATTTGAATTATAAAAGCAAGATATGCATAACCCTAATATTATCTTGAGCAACAAGATAGCTCAACAAGATAAGGATGACAACTAATTAATCTAGGAATTAAATAATTATCTAACTTATGTAAAGTGTAATTAAATATTAATTACACCAATAGAATATACCTAAAAAGGTCCCTTTTTGGAGTTTGTGCCCCTAGAATTGTTCCTTGGAACTAAGATGCCTCCTAGGGAATCTTAGTCCTCCTTGGCTTATTTTTGGGATTCAATTTAAAATTTTTGTGGGATTTAGCCTTCTGTATTTAATGATTTCATATGTCAACTTATTGTGGTGTAATTTTAGGATATTAAGCATGAATAAGTACAAATACAAGGTTCCTCCACTCATTTTCATATTCATGAATAACAATCATCCAATTATTTATTCCTAAGGAGAATTTATGCATTCAAGAGCAATTAATCAAGTATTTTGAACCATCATCAAGATTCAAGCATCATGTCAAGGGTTTAGTGCATCCATTCATGTTGTTGAGCCAAGATTCTGGATATAGCATTAAAGATCTATTTGCAACCATTTTTCACATCATATCCAAGGATCTAAGATTTGCATTCTTCATGGCCACTACAGGGTAGATTGCATATTTGCTTCACAAGACATCATCCAAGGTGATACCATTTACATATTTCATATTTCATGCTTCATTTCATTCATTTCATCATTTGGTTTAATTACCTATAAGGGGTTTTACTAAGGAAAATCCCCACTCACTAGCAATCAACAAATTTTTCCTCTTGTGTGTTTGTATTTGCATATCTAGTTTGAAGACTTGAACATCCTTTAAAGTGCAAAGTTTCCAAACTTGCAAAGTTACATTACCAAAGTTGTCATCTTCACAGAAACTCACCTACATGTCAGATCTAGAAGATTCAGGACCTTGGATCTAAGGAGAAGCAAGTGTAGACCTTGGAGCTCAAGACCACATTTAGTTTTTCATAAATTTAGAACAAGACTAATATGCCACCTTGGGCGTCTTAGTCCTCCCAGGAATATTTTTTAGAGATTCCTTCAGATCCGGTTCCAACATTTGAAGACTTTTTTTTTTCCCTGAAAAATAGCAGCGGAACTAATACGCCACTTTGGGCCTCTTAGTCCTCCATAGTACCTTTCAAAATATTATTTACATTTTTGGAATCCTCATAGCATCTCCAAACTTCCCAAGTACACACATCATATCTTTCTATTGCATAATTTCATTATTTGTACTCTTCATTTACCTTGCATAATTAGGGTTTGTAGGTTAAGTGTTTGCTTGTCTTTTCCAAGCATTGGCTTTGTGGTGAACCCCTTTAAAACTAAAATAACCCCCTCCTAGGTCCTCCTCATTGTGAATTGACTCACCTTGTGAGGTTGTTAGTAAATCCAATTGGGACTTCTAGGACATTAATGAATGATTTAGTGGAGGAAGAGTGATATCTCTAGATATCCATTTTTCCAACAATCATTTTGGTGAAACTAAACTTGTTGCTCATTCATTTATGATCTTTGAGTCCATTAAATTCCTTAGATCTATATTTCATTCATTCTTGCATTGCATTTTGCATTAGTGAAATTGCATCTAGGGTTTGTCATATTTAGTGAAATTTGCATTTAGGGTTTCTCATATTTGCATTAGTGAAAGTGCATATAGGTTATATTTTTGCTTTCTTGCATCATTATATCTCTTTGAAAAACTGAAAGGGGCAATTTTCATCATCCTAATTGCATTTAGGAACACTATTATTACATTCAAAATTGAAAAAATTGCATTCACTTTTGTATCCAATTTCTTCTCATTAGTTACTTTTTCTTGCATTCATTTGCACATTTTTTTGTTCCCAAACATTAGGTCCCTGGGTAGGCAATCTAGGAACACTGTTAATAACTCAGAATTTTCTATTTTTTTGTAAAAGACCTCCCCTAGGAAAAAAACACCCTTACTGGCATCTTAGTCCATCTTTGGGTTTTTACCTGTCTGAGTTGATTGCATTGTATTCCAATTTCTAGAACCTTCCAATTCCTTCAGTAGGACCAAGATTCCCTTACTGGAGTCTTAGTCCCTATTGAGTTTGAAGCTGCAATTTTTAGGAATCTACATTTATGTGCTTCTCAAGCCTCCTACTAACATATACTATAAGTCTTGAAATTTTTTGGAACATCTATTTTATGCATCTATGTCAAAAAAATAAATTTAAGGCATCCATTTTTGAAATCATTTTAATTACTAGCATCAATAGATTTGAAAGTGCTCACATTTCAGAAATTTTGCATAATATGGATAAAATCACTTTTCACTTTTGCATATATAATTTTTACATTCATAAAACTTTGCATAAGTTTGATAAAAGTGATTTTAATTTTTGGATATATATTGTTTGCATTCTTAAAGTTTTGCATACATTGGATAAACATGTTTTGCATCTTTGGATATACATTGTTTTCATTATTAAAGTATTGCATGAGATGGTTCAAAGTTTTTTTCATTTTTCATCAAACAATGTTAGTACCTTACCTTTCATATGCCCTCCCTATGAGAGTGTTTTAGTGAAAGAGAATAAAACCTTGAACAATCCTAACAATCATATTCATTCTTCTCCTAATATCTCTCTTATTGGCGAAGAAGATATTTTTATGTTAGAAGAACCAATCAAAGAGAGTTTTGAGAGTCCTAGTTGTTTCTCTCCTCTTACCTCTCTTAGTGGACAAGACATTGATGAAGGAGACAACACAACAACCATAGGTAATCATAACAGTAACATTTTTTCTTCTTCTAGTATTTCTCCTAGTTGTGAAGAAGATACTTTGATCGATGAAAGTAATGAAAATACTAGTTATCCCTCTACACCTAGGGAAAACCTTATTGAACAACACATTCCAACCATTGATCATTCCTATACTTGCGATGAAGTCATCTTAGAAGAACCAACCCTTGAATATAAATAACCTTTGGTTTTTAGTTCTCCTAAAAAATCTCCTACTAGGGATGATATAACAATTGAAGAAAATGAGCACATAGACAATACTAATTCCTTAGATGAAGATGATGAAGTAACATTAGACTCCTCTTCACTAAGAGATCATGAAAATAATGAGACATCTTCTAAGGTTATGCACATTAGATAACCTTGGAGTACTTTCTCAAACCTAAACTTATCATTTATCCACCTCTCAAAAACCACAAGTTCAAAAAAACTTGTCCTTATCCTCGAACCACCTAAGAACAATGTTTCACAGAAACTGAGTTACAATACCGTTACTCATACATATAACACTAGGAAAAATCCACAACTAGATAAAACACCTTCTACATCCCCTCCCATTGCCTAATCCTATCTTACTAGGCCCTCATTGTTTTCCTTCACAAAGTGGAAAGGAGTATGATCTTGTTGAACAACTTAAGAATACTCCTACAAAGATATCCCTATGGGACCTAATTCATAATTCACCTAACTATCGCACTATGCTTCAAAGCTCCTTACAACAAGTTCCTATCCCTTCTAATGTGCAATTTAATGACATAGCAACCCTAATACAAGGAATTAATGTTGATATTGTTTTCCACCAAAGTGAGCTCCCTACTTTGGAAGTGCAAAAACAATATGATTCTTTCATGATCATAGCTCAATACAATACCAAGGGGATAAAACGAACTCTTGTTGACAATGGTTCAACCTTAAATGTGTGTATTGCAAACCTTTTTGATAAGATTGGAGTTGATAAATCAAAAATTCAACCTGACTCTCTATCTATTAAGGGATTTGATAATGTGGGAAATAAATCGCATGGAGTGATAACTTTACCTATTACAGTTAGAAAAGCTACCTTACAAACCCTTATTCACGTTATTCCCCATGATATTTCATACAATCTCCTTTTAGGTAGACCATGGATTCATGAGATGCATGTTGTGCCATGTACCCTTCATTGTATCATGAAATATGTCTATAACAACAAATTTTATACAATCAAAGCTAATCTTGAGCCATATAGTTGTTTGAACATTGAGAAAGGTAAATCGAATCCTTTGAAAACATTGTCACCAACTACACAAGTAGAACCTGTGCAACAAAAATACAAATAAAAACACATTGAAGAACTCACGAAGCTATTAGAATATGATTGGTGTTCCTTAGATTTCATACATATATTCATGGGAGAATACAAGATCGTAAACCAGAATTTAAAATTGAATCCCAAAAATAAGCCAAGGAGGACTAAGATGCCCTAGTCCCAAGGCTCAATTATCAGGGCATGGACTCCAAAGAAGGACCTTTTCAGGTGTATTCAAAATCATGATCCCAAGACCCATGGAGGACAAATATTCCTAAGGTGGAATTTTAGTCCCACTCCATGAAGCAGGGACACACATACAAAAACATTAAATGATGATTTATCTTTTGATGTTTTTTAGGATTTTCCTTAAAAATATATAGTTTATTAGGCTTGTGGATGCAAAATATGACCAATTAAGTGATAAAGAAGCATAAATAAAGTTAGGTAGGCCCAAAAAAGTGTGAAAATGCAAGGGTATGCATTTTAATACACTACATTTAGCCCCCACTTTAGTGAGAGGATGAACTTGCTTCAAACTCACACTAAAGTAGACATTCAGGAGAGATCCAAGTGTACAGATGCAGATGAAAAAGAATGGCAAAGATTAAGAAGGAAATCAAGCCCCCAGGATCCAAGATCCTAAATCAAACCATCAAGATACATAATCATGCAATGGAAAGAAAAAGAAAGATGAAAATGAAAAGGGCGGATCAAGCTTTGATCGTTTGTCTAGCTAGTTGTTGATTAGATCTAGGCTTGATTGTTTGGGATAAAAGAGATGTATACTCACTCTGGGGTGACAAAACTCATGGCTATCTACTGGGTGAAAAGGCCCAAGTATACTCACTCAGGGGCCATGAAACTTCTGATTGTCTATGGGGTGAGAAATCCCAAAAGGTGAGACACATATGGCTGATATGTGCTCATAAACACACAATTGGCTATGGGGAAAAGTCATTCCTTGGAATGGGATTTCCCACTAAAGCCATGCCAAAGTTATACCTCTTGATAACTTTAATAAGGTTCCACAATGGAAAATGATTTTCGATCTCTATGAGGTAAGCAAAAATTCATATGCTTAACACTCATAAACATTGTTAATGCAAGATAATGCAAGGATTGTTCAAAGGGATTTTGCTTAGTTCATGCAAGGTCTCATCTTAGGGAACATTATGCTTAATGTTTCCAAGAGAGGATGTTCCAAAAGAAGTATCATTCTCTTGTAGGGAATCAAGCCCACTGACTCCACCAAGAGGACGCATTGCAAGAAGAAAGAGATCACACAATGAAATGTGAGTGGTGATGTATGCCCCCACATTAAAGTGGTTGCGAGCACCAATACTGTGAGAAATTTCTTTAAAGTAGAAGGAGAACATGGGAGCTTATTCAGAAATCCCTATGCCAAGTCATATGTTTCCGATAAGCTACGTCATGAAAAGGGGAGTATGTCACATGCAAGCCAACTTAAGGCATGTTGTCCACATCCCAAGCTTGATCGTATATGTTCATGAAAAGTTAACAGCTAGCTAAAATATTCAATGACAAGTTGCATATGAGGAGAAGGCTACTAAACCCCTTTCCCCCACTAAGTGTAGGAAAAAGGTGAGCCGAAATAATTGATGAAATGTAGGCAAGAGTGAAAATCAGTATCAATTAGAGGAAGTAGGTGCCCCCACACAGGGAAGCATACCAAACTCCTGAAAATGTTGGATTTTATGACTCAAAGTTGTACATTCATTAGTGGAATGACCATGAAATTTATGATAGACACAAAATTAAGTCTTATAATAGCATTTCTTACGAATTCTAAAAGGGAGGGTGATCAAGTGATCTTGGAGGAGTCTCAACAAGATACCCTCTTGATCAATGGTAGAAGGTGGTCATGTAGTTCACAACAAAGATATATCTTTCTTAGTATTAGTTTTCATACATATGCAAGACCCTTTAGATTGTAATATTTTGTTCTCACACTTCCATGAGGAGAGAAAATCTATCAAATTCAAATTATTGGTGTCTTTCGAGATGACATTGACATTAAGTGAAGAGTTCATTGTTTGTGTCATATTGTGTAAAGGATGATGTTCAAGACCACTAGTGTTGAGGAGTTTAGGATGGATGACTAGTAATGATGATTTAGGAGTATGTTGTATGAGATTGTTGATGTTGAGTGAAGGCTTGGCGATCTCTATCAAAGGACAATAACCAAGACCATGAGTGGTTTGTTGTGTGATAGGATCTATAGGGTTGTAGATACCTTGTTCATGAACACCACATCCTTTTCCACTATATCTAATTTGTTTCATTAGTTCATAACCGCATTCATAAAGCTTTTTCATTACTTTTGAAGTTAGTGGGTGTTCATGATTATCTTCATCAATGGTTGTTGTGTAAGTTGCTTCATTTGCTAAAGTGGTTGAGGCAGATGTTTTCGAAAGGTTGTCTAAGTCATGTTCAAAATACAAGGAACCCCAGTCATCTTCTAATAGCTGGGCATCTATTTCAATATGTTTTTCTTTGTTATTCTATTGTATGGGTTCCAATGGTGTAGTTGATGTTGATGTGTTGAAGGAATTTTCTTTTTTTTTCTAAAGTTGTAAGACACTATCAAGTTCAAGATCAGTGTCAAGTGTGTGGACTGTATTGTAGATGTATTTCATTTTGTGATGAAGAGTGGGAGGCACACCTTACATTGCATGAATGATCCACTGTCTACCTAAGATGAGATTACATGAAAGTTCATAAGGCATAACATGGATTGGTCTATTCAAGGTGGCCACTCAAACGGTAAGAGGCATAATGATCACCACTAGTGGTTTCTTTTTGACATTGTCAAAACCCTTAATAGATGAAGATTTAGGTTGAATTTTTTATTTATCCACATGAATCCTATCCAAAAGGTTTATGCTACACACATTAAAGGCTGATCCATTGTCAATAAGGGTTCGCTTTATCCCTATCCGATTGTATCGAGCAATGATGATCATGAAAACTTCATTTTGTTTTTGTACTTCCAAAGGGGGGAGTTCACTTTGGTGGAAAACAATGTCAGCATTTATTCCTTGGATCATAGCTGCTATGTTAGTTGGTTTTGCATTAGAAGGGACAAGAACTTATTGCAAGGCTGCTTGGACCATGTTGTGATAGTGAGGAGATGCTTGAATAAGATCCCATAAGGATATCTTAGCAGGAGTATTTTGTAGTTGGTCAACAAGATTGTACTCCTGTATGTGTGAATTTAAGTGAGGATCTATAGGAAAAATGGGATTAGGAAAAGCTAAGGGTGTTGGTGTGGGTTGTTGCGGTTGCAAATTATTTCAAGTGTTATATGTATGAGCAATGGTATTATGAGTCAGTTTCTGCAACACATTAGTTTGAGGTGGGTAGAGGGTGAATTCAGGTTTGTGTTGAGTTTGTTTTTGTGAAGGGAGATAAAGGATGAGTTGAGGTCTAATAATATTAACATCCCTTAGCAAATGAGAGTCTAATAGAGGCTCTTCATTTCCTTTCAAGGGCATAATATTATTATCAATGTTATCTTTTCCTTATATGATGTTATTCTCCCTAGAAGGAGAGTATTTAGGAGAACAAAAAACCTCATGTTTTTGACAATTAAGGCTTGGTTCATTCAAACTAACTTCATCACAACTAAGGGAGTTATGAATGGTTGAATGTGTTTGATGATTGATAGTGGGGAGATTAGAAGAAGACTCTATGTGAGTGTTGGTTGTTTTTAAGGTATCATTCTCTTGTTTAATATTATCTACCCTATTGGGAGAGCTTGTAATAAGTTCATACAAGTGTGAGGTTTGGAAGGTAGCTTCATCACAAGTGGGGGAGGCATCAAGAGAAGGACCACTATGGTTTTCAAATAGATTTTCCCAAATGGAAGGAGCATTAGGGAAGGGAGGGTCATGATTCTCATGAATCTTAATAGTTATATATTCTAACATCAACCTATCATCTTTGTATCAAGGAGGGATATTAGGATATATACAAGCTTGATGGTCATAACTATGGAGATTAGGTAAGGTGATTTTTAGGAATGTTTCTATGATGTCATGTTATTGTTGTCTAACATCTTCCAAAGGGGAATGAGGAGATGGACAATCATGACCTTCAATGCTTGTACCTTCCTTCACCAAGATACCTTCATCACTAATAGGAGAGGTATCAGGAGAAGAAAAAGTATTATTGTAATGATTTTCTACACTACCATTCTCACCAAAGGGAAATGTAAGGTTAAGGATTGTACCCATGGTTTGATCATGTTTCTTAAAGTCCTCATTGTTGTAATCAAAAGTGAACTCATAAGAGGGAATGTTGTATTTATGCAATCCATTTTTAACCAAATCAAAGCCACATATTTTGAAAGAAAACGTGTTATGATGAAAAAGAAAATAATATTGCAATGCAATGATTTAAAATAAAATGTAATTTTCAGATATGAAACGAGGTAATGTTCTGATTACACTATCCACCAATTGGAAAAATGAAATGTGGAAAATGCAAATGTAAAATTGAGAAATGCATGAAATGAGATATTTGAAGTTAGATCTAGTAAAATTCACATTACATAAACTCAGCTAATTGATACAAGTAGGTAAAGGAACCAAACAAAAGCTTAAAAAAATGAGGTTTTTAGTTATGTAAAGGGTAGTTTCAGGGGTGAAAAGGGACTGATTCGCCCAAGGTGGCGAATGAGTCCTAGTATGGACTTTTTTTAGAAGTTTTAGAAATTTTTGAGTGATTTTGATGTTTTCTAAGTGCTATTATTTACACCTAAGTTAAAAATGTAGAATTTAAAAAAAAATAAATGAATTTAGATGCCAACAAAGAAACCTAAATGCACTTATTTTCTGAATGCAAAATTTGAAAGCTAGCATGCCAATTAGCTAATGCAAACCCTAATGAAAAGTGAATGCAAGGATAGATCTATGATAAAGGACTCCAAATTAGAAAATAGAAGTATTAGAAAAGAAGGTTCACCAAAACGAACCATATATTTTAAGGGTTAGGAATGTTATGACTCTCTTTTATTTAATTAGGGTCTTTCACCTAAAGGAAAGAAATAGATCCAACACCACAAAATCTAGGTGGTTCACTCAATTTAATGTATGTATGATGAAATTATGACTAAATTCAAAGATCCAGATGTAATAAAATGATAAAATGGATTGATTATTGAATGGAAACTAAAGAAAAACAACTTGTTTGAAAACACATTGTGTAATACAAAAACACCTAGAAATGAATGCAAAACTGAAACAAAAATGGATGAAACTAAATGTGTGCACCTAAGATATGGAAGGAGGGTAGAAATGCTACTGATCTATTAGAAATTTGGCCTAATAGGACTCATTCACCATTCTAGGAAAATTAGTCCTAGTTATGTGAAACTGAGCTGGAACCTATTTTAGACAAAAGGGTATCCAGAAATGTAGAAAACCCTATCTGGGCCTAGGAATGGGACTCATTCACCATTGATGGTGAATGAGTCCACTTTTGAATTTTTGAAGATCCAAAAGAGGAAACAACAGCTCTAAGTCTACACTTTGGCTTTCTATATGTGTCCACTTCTGAAAATCTGATTTGTGAACCTAAAGTGAGTTCTTGCTGATATTTTGACTTGTTCAATGAAGAGAAGAATTAAACAACTTTGCAATGAAATATTAAATGATTTCAAAGCCTCCAATATGTCTAAATCGACAAACACACAAGACAAGAGAGAGGAATGGTGAATGTTAGGGCATGGGGGTTTTCCTTGGTTAGACCCCTTTTAGGTAATTAAACCAAAATAGATAAAGAATGTAATGAAGCATGCAATAATGGATTCAATACCTTTCCATGATGTTTGATCTTGAATATATGTAGAAAAACATGAAATTTTTTCCCTTGAATGTCTGAAAATTGCTATGTTAATGGCTCTAAATGATGAAACCCTAACTTGCTTGACTTTAGATGGAAGAATGATGGATGGATAATGAAGAATGGTTATGATTTAGGGTTTTGAGACTTGATTTTATAGGAAATTCACCTTATTCACCCATAAATTGGATCCCTAAGGGCGACATGTAAAAATAATAAACTTAAATTTTAGTTTTTCCCACTCAAAGGTCAAAATTGGCCCAAATGGGACTCATTCGCCGCCCATGGTGAATGGGTCCCACCTGGATGGCACTAATTCACCATGGATGGTGAGTGGGTCTCACAAGGGCCATCTTGCCAGCTAAGATGCCATGAATTATAAGGAAATAAGGTTTTTATGATGACTTTGTCAGTTATTTGATCAATTTAAGCCTTGGGATGCACAATATGGGGTAATAGGGGCATATTAATGATAATGTAAAGGTCAATTAGGGATTGGAACACAAAATTCAGTGTGAAAGTGTGATTCAATACACTTTACAACACTAAAATGAGGTCCACATAGCCTAGGAAGGCACAAGAACCAATGTGAATGTGCAAGACACATTACAACACTAGTTTAACATTAAGTTTATTTTACAAGCCTTATAGATTGATGTGAGGATGTAATTAAATACATTTTATAATGTTGAATTAAGGGAATATGGGATCATTAAGTCTAGAAAAGCGTGAAAGTCCTTTACAACACTTTACAACAGCTTTGCAAGACATTGTTAAATGCATTTGAAAGGGTCCAAGACCTAGTCTAGATGTGAAAAAAACCTCTCAACACCAAATCAATTCCTTTTTAAGTCTAATTTACCATTAATTATTCCCCAAATCAAGCAAGTTGCATTTTTTCTATGGTACAACCTATAAGGGGTTTGAAAAAGTAAAACCCCCATTCACTAACAATCAACAAGTTTTCCCTCTCTTGTTATTTGTATTTGTAGATCTAGGTTGAAGACTTGACGATCCTTTAAAGTGAAAAGTTTCCAAAGTTGCAAAGTTTCATTTACAAAGCTTTCATCTTCATAGAAAACTCACCTACAAGTTAGATCTAGAAGATTAAAGATCTCAGATCTGAGGAAAAGAAAGTGAAGACCTTGGAGCTTAGGACCACATTCAGGGTTTTCATAAATTCAAAACAGGACTAATATGCCACCTTGGGTTTCTTAGTCCTCCTAGGCATATTTTTTAGAGATTCCTTCATATTCGGTTATGACATCCGAAGACTCATTATTTTCCCCAAAAAACAACAATGGGAATAATATGCCACTCTCAACAACTTAGTCATCCATAACACTTTTGGTATCTTCTTCACATTTCTATAATCCTGGCAGCATCTTTAGACTTCCCAAGTACACACATCATAGCTTGTTGTTGCATAATTTCATTATTTTCACTCTTCATTTAGCTTGCATAACTAGGGTTTTTAGGTTAAGTGAACCCCTTTAAAACTAAAAGAACCCCCTCCTAGGTCCTCCTCGTTTTGAATTGAATCACCTTGTGAGCTTGTTAGTCAATCTAATTGGGACTCCTAGGACATTAGTGAATGATTTAGTGGAGAAAGAGTGATATATCTAGATATCCATTTTTGCACCAATCAGATTGTTCTCATGATGTGCATATTAGTTAATCATTATGTATATGTGATGTGTATGAATTAATCACCTTATGTATAAATGATGAATAATGGAGCTACTCACCTCAAGTGTGCATATGTGACATATGTTAGGGCTATTCAGTATGCATATGTGATAAGTCACTTCCTATGGGAATTGGGAAATCATGAAATGATATGACCCTTATGTATTTGTGTATGTTTGTGCACTACTAATTGGTATACTATATATACCTCTATGGATACTATCATTGAGGAATATTTACCAAATATTGTGTCATGTGCATTAGATGAGGCCATTTGTTGATATTTTTGATGCTCCTACTTGAGATGTCCATGATATTTTTCATGGTGATGTTTTGGATTTAGTGTGTTCAAGATTTAATTACTCTAGATTTTTGACAAGTTCACTTTCATAGACCTTTTAAAGGGTTATAACATTGAGTCTATTATTTATGAAATGCCTGGTGTGATATCACAATTGATAGTTGAAAAGGAGAAAATTTGTGCTCTCTTTCACCTTTAGGGTTTTCGATCTAAAAGGAGAGAGACAATCTTCAAACTCTTCGCTCAAGAACAAACCCTTGAGATTTCAATGCAATGGAGATTTATATCTTGCAAAGGGGTTATCCTAAAGGTTGAATGATATCTAATTATGGGTTCACCACCAAGTGTGGACTTGGAAAAGAGAATAGAATGTAAGATGTACAACAAAACCCTAACTCAATATAATGACCTATAAAATTCCCTAGAAATGTAAGTAAAATAGAACCAAAAAAAATTTAAATAATTTGCGCTTGGAAACCTTGAAGTTACTGTAATCAACTCTCAAATTCTAGAAATTTTGAATTTTTGACCTACTAGGACTCATTTGCCAACCTAGGTGAATCAGTCATAGATCAGGGTTTCTATACAGGAGTCTGTTTGGGAAAAAGGGTATTGAAATGTTGAAATAGATCTGGCAGATAACTACAATGGGACTCATTCACCACTCTTGTTGAATCAATCTTGTTCTTCTTTTTCAGAAATTGAAAGCTATGATCTACACTTCAATACCTGCCTTTCCCTTCTAGCTTGAGTTTCAGATCTGAATTTGCGAAAAACACCTGCAAAACATAATTTAAATTGATTTTCTAATGGGGGGTCTTCCTCAGTCAAACCCCTAGTTTGGTAATTAAACCTTGATAGGAATAATTAAATGTGCATGAAAACCCTAGGTTTAAGTGTGTCTAAGACTAAGAAATGTGCAACATGATGCAATCCTATTCAATATGCAAGAATATGATGCAATGATGGAAATGAAAAGATGAATAACTAACTTGTGATGATCTCTAATCACCCCAAGTGAGCTCTAATGATGCATGTACCTTCGTTAGGTTGAATGTAGAGTGACAATGGAAGATGGAATCACATAGGAAACAAGTTTTTAAGCTTTTCTTAGCAGCTAGTTGCATCTCCCCAACCTAGAATCCATCATGATTCACCATAGGCATCCATGATCAACCATTGACAATGTTATATATTGATTGAAAGTGAGCTTGAAGGACTACAAAAATGCTTCAACTTTACTTGATTTTGGAATTGGAATGCTCTTGTGAAAGCTTTCTTGAAGATTCTTGATGCTTATCTCTTGAAAAATGCTTTCTCAAAGTGCTTAGAGTTGATAAAAATGACTTAGAAGCTTGATTTTATAGGAATTAACACCTAATTTCCCATTATTTAGATCTCAAAGGCCAACAACCACCAAAAAATTGAGTTAAAATGGTGAATTTCTTGTTCAAAATTGAAAAATACCCCAAATGTGATTCATTCACCACCCTTGGTGAATGGGTCCAAGCTAAGGGGATTCATTTTACCAAGGTGGAAAATGAGTCACACCTTAGCTTTTTGAGGTGGGTTTTCGAGATTTTCGAGGATTTGAGTGATTTTATGGGTTTTTTGAGTGAAATGAGCCTCAAGATCTGAAATAATGGGTCCTATGGGCCTATAAATAATGATTTAAAAGGATGATTAATACATGGGTGCCAAAATAGGTCCACATTAAGTGTGAAATTTCCTTGCTTTCAAGATCATACAGTTTTCTACATTACAATTTAGTGAACCAGGAGAAACTATGGTTGGGTTATGAACAATAAATGTCATGAACAATTCAATTATGTTCAAGTACAAGAAAGTATGTATGATAAGATGAACATAATTATCATTTCTTATAAAAAGGAGCATGTGTTGGAAAGGTGATAAGTAGCTTCTAGGTTATCCTGAGGGAGTAAATAAAGAATAAAATGCTTTGGCCAAAGATTGAGTCACTTCATGAGTAAAAGGACATTGCTACGAAGCATTAAATAAGTTGCAAGTTTTAGTTACTTCATGATAGCATAGATTTCACACATGTCATGGGGTATGTGCAAGATCATGATGGGCCAAAAAGTGCCAATATGATGGGTATGTGGCTGACGAATTTTTTTTACCCAAAATTGATGAAATGAAAAGGGTTTTTAAAGGAGATTCTCAGCTTTCTACCAATATAAATTATGCTATAATTTGAATTTAATAAGTAATTATTATTCATTTTCTATTCAAATTACAACTAAAGTTTTGATTAATAGACTGATTGAAAAATATTTATAGCTTTCAAATGGTATCACATTTTTTGAATCCAAAAAATGTGTCACATTCTATGCTTCACATAATATAGGATTAAAAAAATAAAAATTGAATTTCATGAATTTTTGACCAAGTTAAGGTGGTCAGACATACGAATTTTTTATATTTTTTAAAAGTTGTAATAAAAAATTCATAATTAATTATTTAAAACTTGGAAAAATTTACAAAAAATATGCATCACATCAGGACATGAGTCCTTTACTTATATCTAAATTATTATAAAAAAATATTATCATTTTATTGTGGTTAGGGTGGTCAGACAGACACCTACTTCTTATTTTTTCCCTGAAATTTAAGTACTACTGCATTGAAATTTCAAATTTTCATGAAATAGTTTTTTTTTTAAAACAAACCTAGTAGTTTAGAAACTAAATTAAATTTTCTACAAATTCTATTCTTACATATTTTTGAAATAATATAGATAACTTATTCAAATTTTTACGTCAAGTTGCCTAATTTTGATTTTTCTGATTTTTTTGCCACTTAAGGGGCTATTTTTTCCATTGTGATCCTGCACATACCCCGTGATGAGATGGACATGTCGTTTAGGTCCCATGTGAGTATGCATGAGTGATGAGATGAACATATTTTCTAGGTCACATGATTGATAAAGTAAATAAATTTAATTATTGACTCTCCAAGTCACATGTGAGAGTCATAGTGTCACATATGAGAAGGTATGTTTAATACAAACTTATAATTTTGTGCAAAAATACATGTAATTGTGAATAAGATAGTGAGGTTCTTATCTTATGAAGGATAGATGATTAATATCCTAAACAATTTTAAAAAAGGGACATCTATTGAGATGATACATTCATCATATAACACTCACCTTGTTTAAAGAGATAAGAAAAGATGATTGCAAAATTTGAATTTATGTAGAATCTTAAAAGTTTCATTTACATAAAATGAAATAGTATATTATATTGATGATACTTTTTGTTGTAATTGAGTAATATTATCTAAGGTTATTATAAGTAAATTATACTAGGATTACATTTATTTTCTATGATCATGCTATGATCTATCTTAACAATACTTTCAATTGTATGACTTCAAAGTGAGAAAATATAAATTTTAATGTTAAAAGGATCCACTCCTTGATATTTTCATGAGATATTTAATCCTTGTTGTAAGGTAACACCAATGCAAAATTTCAATTGGTGATTAGACCTAAAGACTATGTTAGGTGCATTTCTAAGAAATTCAAGGCAACTTAATCAAGTTATAAAGGTATCATAAGGAAAGGTATGAATCATGAATTTTATTTTATTTTCCTTCTTTCCTCCTTTAATGATGTACAATAGAGTTGATTTTGAGTACTAGACATTGCAATTATCACCTTTGTATCTTATAGTCATTGAGACATGACTATTCTTAGGGGGAAAGGATCTCACAACCCTACTTGTGACTCGGTCCTAACTTTTGCATAGATGAATATGAAACCCAACCCTAAATTTTGTATTTACATGTTGATATGGATGTTTGACTGAATGTGAAACCTAACTATCATAATTGTTGGACCTAAATTTCTATCATTTCATCTTGTATGGTGTTTTATTGGTATATGAAAATAGTTTTTTCAATTAGTTTTTAAAAAAAACTAACCATTTTAATGATACATTGAATGAGGTTAATTTTGGTGTCATGAATGAGTTTCTATAATGTCATATATAGCTATATGATTAAATTTAATTATTGTAATGGGCCAATGTTATTCCTGCACTAAGTGGGGGAAATAAGTAGATAGCATTTTCCTAGTAATGCATCTATCATTGTCCCTTAGGTTTGTTGTCCACCTTTCACTTATAAAGACTGAGATTGGGAGGTGAATGACCTACTTTAGGTTGACTCTTTGGTTCCTTACTAATATTTTGTGTTATTTCTATTTATTTTCTTTTGTGTGATTGCATGTGTGTGATGTAATCCCCCATGATGTTTTATTTGATGTTCTCTCTCTCTTTGTGACATTCCTCTATTTGTACCATCATTCTTATCTATGTTGTGCATCTCTTTGGATTTTTATCTTTTTCTTTGTCTTGTGTTTTCCTTTTGGGCATGACACAAGGCGTTGAGAAATTCATGTCTCTTCCATGTTGAAACAAAAGTATTTTTCTTTCTTTTCGCTCTCTATGTGTATTTGGGGAATGATGACAGTTTTGAGCTCTCTAAAAATGTTGCAACAAGAACATACTGACCCCAAATCCATAGATCCCTTATGTGTTTGGTGTTTTCATTTTGGGGGCAATCCCTCTCTTTCCTTTTCCTCACATGATGTGGCTTTACTTGGAAACATATGACTTGGCATAGGGCTTTCCAATTTGGCCCTCATGTTTTCTTTGTTTACATTTTTTATTTTCTACTTTAAAGTAATTTCCCATAGCATGGTGTTTGGAAATTCCTTTAAAGTGGGGTCATACATTGGCATTATTATTTTGCATTTTTCTCTTTCATGGTTTATGGTGCAGTTTTCTTATTTCATATGATGTGTTTTTCGCTTTGTGGATGACATTACGTGTAATTTACTTCAAGAGCATGATCTATCTTAGCATATTGCATTCCTCTGAGTGGGTTGATGTGACACACTGCATCCCCTAAGTTCCAAATTTTCTATTCTTTGATTTATTCTCTCTTGGAGAAATTAGGCACAATGTTCCCTAAGTTAAAGACCTCACATGAACTAAGCAAGACTCCTTTGAATATTCTTTTCATGTTGCATTTTTGCATTTATTTTTATATGGCCACCTTGCATAAAACAACTTGCATTCCTATAGATTTGTCTTTTTTTTTCATGAGATCCAAGCATACAAATTTTGTCTTGTCTCATGAAGCGCAAAGACCATTTTTGTGTGGTGCCTTATTAAAGTTGTCATAAGGTATAACTTTGTTATGGTTTGAGCAGGAAGCCCGACCAATGCATGAATTTCCCCATAGCCACTCACATATGTGTGTAAGTGCATACCAGACATGAGTGTATGTGTCTCACCTTTTTGGACTTCTCACCCAATGGACAACTAGGAGTTCCATTTCCGCAGAGTGAGTATGGATTTTTCAAACAAACATACTAGATCTGATCCACATCACAATTGACAAATATTCAAAGCTTGATCTGACTCTCTTTTACCTTTTCTCTTTTCATCTTTCACAGTGCATGCGTGTGCTTTATTTTTACTCTTTACCACTTTCATGTGTGTTCCCTTATGCTTATGTTGTTCTGCAGTAGGACCTTGGTCCTAGAGGCTTGTACAACCCCATTGTTCATGGTTGTCCTATCTTGTGAACATTGGTACATTTGAACCCCCCTTGGTTGTTGCTACAATTTGTCTAATTTAGTGTGAGTTGGAAGCAAGTTCCTCCTCTCACTAAAGTGGGGCTAGATGTAATGATGAAAAAGGGGGCCCTTAACTTGGCCTTGATTTAGTGTTGTAATATGCCTAACATATATTCACATTAGGTCTTGGGCCCTTGTGAACTAATGGATTTAAATGGTACCTTGCTAAAGTGTTGTGAAGTATTGTAACACACCTTTCTAAGGTTTTGTTAATTAATCAAGCTTAATGAGCCTCTTTTTAATCAAAATAAATCTTAACCTTGCCTTATTTAAAGTGTTGTAAATTTTTGCAACACACTTTCACACTTTTATAGGCTTGTCATGAATAATCAGGCTTTCTTATGCTTTAATTTTCCCTATTTTGCATCCACAAGCCTCATTTATGGCATCTTTTCAAGGATAATCTTCACACCAATCATTAACCAATCATAATTCAGGTGTTTTTTTCTTGTGTGACCCAAATTTAGTGATCTGGGAGTCATTTGCTACCTATGTTGAATGGGTTCCACCTAGGTTTTTGGGTCTCAAACTGGTTTTCACACATTTCTAAGCACTTTTGGTTTTTGGTCCCATACATTATGCTTGATGGGACTCATTCACCACCTTGGGAAAATGAGTCCCATGTGGCCCAAAATCAAATTTAATTCAAATTTCTAGCGATATTTTTTTTTCCTAGATCTAACGTCGGCTTGTAGTGTTGTAATTTTGGGAATTCTTTCATAATTGAGTATAAATATAATGTTCTTTCACTCATATTCACATCTAGCACTCAAGAGATCATTAAGCATTTATAAGAGCATCCAAGGAAAAATTATCAAGAATTTTAGAGCATTCTTCAAGTGTCAATCATGTCAAAGATTTCATCCATCATGTTTGTTATTGTGCTAACAATTGTGATGTAGGGTTTATGATTCAAGAAAGTGTTTCATTCAATATCAACATCAATCAAGCAAGATTCAAGAACCACATCCATTGCAACCATTTCAAGCATACTTGCAACACCTTATTACTAGGGTTTGGTGAGTTGCAACATTGTCTCTTATTCATTCATCATTCTCCATTCTTATTTGCTTTAATTTCAAGGTTTAATTACCAACAAGGGGTTTGACCAAGGAAAACCCCTATCCACTAACCCAACAATATTTTTTCCCTCTCCTTTGTCTGTGATTTGCAGGTTTAGGTTGCATATTTCCTAAGGAGCAATATTGGAGAAAAGGTGCAAATCATCCAAAGTTGTCAAAGTTGTCATCAAGCCTTGGAGAGCATTGCAGAAGATCTACAGAATGCAAATTAGATATGCAAATCCAAAAACCAATCAGGAAGGACAAAGCATATAGAGAAGAGAAGGATCAAATTTTAAAGTTGTAGAATATCCCAACTAGACTGATTTTCCACTTCTAGTGAATGAGTCACAGTTCCAATTAGTTTTCAATATTTTGCAGATTTGCATACCCTTTTGGTAGATTTTTTTTCCTACACAATTTCCCATAAAAAGGACTAATTCACCCAGCTTCGTGAGTGAGTCCAGTTAGCCTTGAAAGCAAAATTTCCATTGATTCAAATCTCCATTCATCCTTCTCTGGATTTCTAGGTGCACACTTTTTGTTTTGCAGTTTTTATGTTGTTTCATTCACTTTTCTAGGTCATTTAGAGTTAATTTACATTCATTTAGGGTTTTTCATTGCATCTTCCATTTCACTATCTTTTCCAAGTTTAGGCTTGGTGTTGAACCCCTCATTAGATCATATTCAACCCCTAGGACAACCCTACTACAATATTTATTTCCCTCTTGCATTGAGATCTTTATGGTTACCCTTTAATGAAATTGAAAGTGTGGGTGTGCTCTATGTCCTAAAGAATATGATAGAATCCATCCCACAAATTCATCATTTCAACAATAGCCATGGGAAAGGTGGTGAAAATAAGAGTTTCCTCATGACTATTGTAGTGATCTATAATAGGAATACGGAAGCACATAACAACATGTTGAATCTATAAAATAGGAGCGAATACATCAATAACATGGAGTTCTTCAAAAGCATTATGATGCTATAAAGAAGAGATACATTCCTAGCACTTTGTCCTAAAACTTGTGCATTCATCAACAACCATAATGTGGCCTCTATAGCAACCAACGTATGCATGGTTTTCCAATTTTGTTTGTGACCTTTATATTTGTAATGAGACTCTATCATAGGTATAGCTTGGTGGAGGTTGGGTTGCAATGCCAATGCTCACCCTCTAGAATGAATTTAATTTTTTTTATTAATGCATCTTTGGCCAAGCTTCGTTGCTCAACAAGTTTTCTATTATCCTTCTAGAATAAAGAATACCAACACATAAAATGTATATATCTCTCCAATAAGTTGAACTCTTGCCTCTTGAAGTTTAAATAGTTTTCCCAACTTACAAATTAGTCTAACTCGAGATGAAATCAACTTCATTTTTCATCTCAAAATTTGGGTTATGTAGATATACCTTTGAAATCTCCATCTTGGACTATTCTTCCTTGTATACCTAATGGAAAAATGGAACAAATTCAATGCTTTATCCTTGTATAATGATGAATTTCCATACTCTTCAATTGTGACCTCATGTGAAGCAAAATAATACCTAATTATGATTTCATTCTCATTAATTCTCAGTGTAAAAATGTAGCAAATTTTATAGAAATAATAACAAACAAATCCAAACCCTTGCTAGAGATACCCCTAATTTATGATTGGGTCAAGAACCTTAACTATAGTCTCAAGTTACGAACTCCATTTGAGGTCACAAAAAAGAGGATTGAGGGATGAACCATCATTTTTTGGGAATGAGGCTTAGAGGCTACTCTTGCACTCTTAGGATGTTTCACCTAAAAGGAGAGAGATAAATCTCACACAAAAACAAATGTGGTTCACTCAAATTAGGATGTGTATAATGTTATTTAGACTAAATGAGATGATTTAAATGCAACTAAATGAACTTTTATATTGATTATGAATCCAATACCTAAGAAAAATGTAGTGTTTGAAAACACAATGTGATATGAAAACATGAACAAATGTAAAACAAAAAAGAAGGTTGAATCAGAGTGCACCCAAGAGCTTGATGAAGATTCTGGAGTGTCCTGAATGCTGGTAGAGATCACTGAAAAATCACCAGTGGGACTCATTCTCCAATGATGGTGAATCAGTCTTGCTTTTGATGAAAACTTCTAGAAACTGGTTTCTCAGTGCTGGGATCTGAAATCTGATAAAATATGGATTTGCATCCTTAAGGTGGGACTCATTCACCATTGATGGCAAATCAGTCCTCTCCCAAAATTCTATGAAATCAGGGACCAATCCTGTAGCACCAAATCTAAGGTTGTCTGCTTGTCGGGTTGATAGAGTCAAATAAGTAGAAAACGGACTGTAGGTTGTCTTCAAGCTTGAAATAGGTTATGGTTGACTTGAAACACTTTTTTGACTTCTTGTCCACTTTTCAACACCTAATATCTTGTCAAATATACATACACAAGTCTACAAACACAAATGCAAAGGGGAAAAATGGTTAAGGGTTAGGTTATATGTTTTTTCCTTGGTCAAATCCCACTTTGGTAATCAAACCCTTAATGAAGAAATAGAATGAAATAAACAAGGAAAGATGAATAAAAAACATGCAAATGTCCTAAACTTACCAACCTTGTTAAATAAATCTAAATATATAACAATGGATACTCCAAAATACTTGATTAATTCTTGATTAAGTGATGCAAAGTACTTGAATGCTTGAATGAATGAGTGAATAAGTGAACTTGATGAACGGGGGCTAAAATGGATGCAAAAACACTTATTTATACACACGTGTGCCTTAGTAACCCAAGGATATCTCATCATAGGCTGACATAAGGTGATTTTAAATAAAAACCTATAAGAAAATTTGAAATATTTTGAATTTTGAGCAAAGAGAGACTCATTCACCACACATGGTGAATGGGTCCCACCTTGGACTTGAAAGTGGGTGTCAGGAATTATCTTGCATTTAATGTTGTTTGTTGGGTTTACATTCAAAAACACACCTAATTAAGCCTTGTAAGGGCATAAAGGGGTCAAATAAAGCATAAGAAAGGTTTAAATAGTGAAATTAAGCCTAGGAAAGCATGAAATATTGTTACAAGACTTTACAACACTTCACAACACCTTCACAAGATGCCATAATTTGAATTTTAAGGACCTAATGTCAATGTTCAAGCCACATTAAAACATTAAATCAAAGAAAAATGGACCAAGCATTGTGAAGAAAGGCCTAAAAGACCATGAAAATTATAAGGGGCCATTTTTCTATGGCACATTTAGCCCCCACTTTAGTGAGAGGATGAAACTTCTTCAAACTCACACTAAAGTAGCCATGCATATCAAGAAGGAGGTCCTAATGTGCTTATGTTAGCAAGATGGAATGACAATGATCAAGAGGGATGATCAAGCCCCCCATGGAAAACTAGACAAAGGAACAAAGGGACGTACATGTGAAAGGGAAATTGGATTGAGCTTTGGTCATCTTTTGAACTAGTTGTGGATTAGATCTTGGATTTTTGTGAGGAAAAGAGGATGCATACTCACTTTGGGGTGATAGAACTCATGGCAGTCCACTAGGTGAGAAGACCCAAAAAGGTGAAGTACATACGCTAGTTGGTATGCACTCACAAACACATAGGTCGTTATGGGGAAATTTGTGTCGTTCAATGGGTTTCCTACTCAACCATATTAAATTTATACCTTCTAATAACTTTAACAAGGTGCCACAAAGGAAAATTTCGATTCGTGCTTCATGAGACAAGAAAATATTTGTATGCTTAGAACTCATGAACAAAGAGAAAGGGTACCAGGAATGCAAGTTGTGTTATGGAAGGTGGTAAGAATGTAAAATGAAAAAATGTAAGATGTAAAAGATGTTCAAAGGAGTCTTGTTAAGTTCATGCAAGGTTTGTCACTTAGGGAACATTATGTCTAACGTCTCCAAGAGAGGACCAATCAAAGAATAAAATATTCACAACTTAGGGGATGTAGTGTGTTGCATTAGGCCACCAAGAGGAATGTAATATGCTAAGATAGATCATGATTATGAAGAACATCACACCCAATGTCATCCACAAAGTAACAAATGCATCGTATGAAGTGACAAGGCTACAATAAGAACCAAAAATGTAAAGAAATTATGCCAATGTATGCCCCCCACTTTAAAGGAATTGCTACATGTCATTTTGTGAGCAATTAATTTAAAGTATCAAAGGGGAAAATGAAAAAAGAAAACAAGACATGAGATCCAACTTGGAAAGCCCCTATGCCAAGTAATATGTTTCTAAGTTAGGTTGCTTCATGTAAACGAAAAAGACAACAAAATAAAAGGAGGTTGCCCCCAGAAAGGAACACACCAAACACATAAGGGATCTATGGATTTGTGGTCACTATGTTCATTTATGTAATGTTTATGAAAGAGCTTGGAATAGTCATCATTCCCCAAAGCACATAGAACTGGAAGAATGACACAAAGAGAGCAAAAACAAAAGAAAAACAAAGTCTGTTTTGGGTCAACATGGAAGAGACATTGCGGTCTCAACGCTTTGCATCATCCCTCAATGGAAAACACAAGTGAAAAGAAAAATGAAAAAAAAAACTATTGGGTCAACATGAGAGAGACATTGTGGTCTCAATGCCTTGCATCATCCCCAAAAGGAAAAACACAAGAAAAAGACAAAGTAAAAATGCAAAGGGACCATTTGGGTCAACATGGAAGAGACATAGGGAATCTTTATGCTTTGCTTCATCCCCAAAAGAAAAACACAAAAAAAATAAACAAAATAAAAAGACCTTTTGGGTCAACATGGAAGAGACATAGGGCATCTCTACGCTTTGTGTCATCCCCAAAAGGAAGACACAAAACAAAAAGGAACAAAAGAAGAGGAACTTTTGGGTCAACATGGAAGAGACATAGGGTGTCTCTATGCTTTGCATCATCCCCAAAAGGAGAAACACAAAACAAAAATGAAAAAGGCAATGCACGACATATAGAAGAATAGAGGTACGAATAGAAGAAGTGTACAAAGAGAGAATATCAAACACACGTTACAGCGGAACATGGTATGCACATACAATCAAACCAAATAAAAGAAAAAAAATGAATATATAAGGCCAGTAAGGCGAATGCAATTCAACTATCCAACAAGTCATCTTCCTCCTAATCATGTTCAATATATTGCGAGGGTGGTTGACTATCCAAAGGAAGAATTGTGAGTGTTGAACTAGGAGATGTACCAAGTTCTTCACTTGGTGGAGAAGGTTTATCATTTAAGCTCATGGTAGATGAAAATAAAGAGTTTAGATCGTTATGCACTTCTTCATATATTTTTTTGATCTCCTCATCATCATCATTTTCAAGGTTGATTATGATAGGAAGACAAAGGGTTATTTCCAAGGAAGGATGTATCAAAAGTTGTGGTTGTTGGATTGGCTCATTTTGTTGTGAGGGATGAACTGTGTTATCTTGCGGTAGGTTAGGAGAATGAGGGTGGTCATCTATTGCTTCTGTCAAAAGAAAAGGTTGGTTTTCTTTGTTTTCTTCCATTCAAGACTGATGAGCAAGGAGATGATGATGATGCCTATGCTCCCTAGCATCGCGGTTTTGTTTTATTTTATTTTGAAGTTGTTGAGGTGTAAAAACAGGTTGATCCATCATAGGATCCCTTTCTTTCGGAGGGGAAAGAATAGAATAAACTGAAAAAGATGGGTCAATCACTTTCTCTTTATCTTTATACACTTGTTTAATGTGAGGAGGCATCATAGGGTTCGTTTCATTTTCTCTGGGTCATTTAAACGATAGAGGGGGAGTGTCTATTGTAGGTAGCTTATGAGCTTGTATTAATTTTTCAATGTCAGACTTAGGCTGAAGCATGGTTTCATCTAGGATAGGAGGAGTGGAAGTAGACAGGGACATGTTTTGAAGAGACAATTTGGCTATTCATTTATTTTTGAACTTTTGATAGGTAATGAAAAATATGTCCTTTCAAGGGGTGATGGGTTGCATAGGTTTAGGCCAAAAGGATTCTAAGGAAAAATTACATTTGGAGGATAACAGATTAAAGCCACTATGGTGTGTGGTAAATATTACATTTCCATGTGGAAGCTTCAAACATTTGTGAACAAATGATGGGACTGTTTTCATCAAACGGAGCCAAGGATGACCTAGCCATAGACGAAATTGGTCTGATTGTGGAATGATAGAAAATGTTACATCCAAGGTTTTGGGTCCTATTTGTAAGGGGATTACGATTGATCTAATTGTAGGGCATGCAAAACTAGTATGTGTTTTAATCCAAGTAGTTGGTTTGTTATAATCATCTTGATAAAGATTGTGTAATACTAAAAACTCTTCCATGATCACATTCTTGCCACAAGCAGGATCTATTAATATCCAATTACTGGGCTTGTCATAGATTATGCTAGCTATGTAAAGAGGACCATCAGGAAGCTTTTTTAGTATATCATGAGAAGAAAAAATGATATCAAGAGATTTGCTAGTTGGGCCCTTATGAGAGACAACATTTATCGTACCCACAAGTTCATCCATATGATTAACATGGGTAACATTTGGAGTAAGATCATGTTGTTCATTATTTGTATTAACATTCATTAAATCAATGTTTGAAGGTTCACTAGCCTTGACAAATGAAACATTGTGTTTAGGTAGAGGGTTGGTAAAAATTTATAAATTTTGGTTAGGGGGTTCAATGGACTTATTGCTTTGATCATTGACACCCGCAATGGACAACTGACCAGAATCGGTGAGGTCTTGAACTTAGTTTTGGAGATGCTTACATTGTTCGGTTTCATATCTATTTTGGTGATGAAAATGACAATAAGCATTAGGTTTAAAGGTGGGTGGTAAAGGCTTGGTGGTATCAAGTGGTTTAATGATAGGAAAAGTGATCTTTTGTTGTTGCAGCAATTGGTTCATTGTGATATGAAGAGTATTAGGTAAAGGAGTAAATTGTCTCTTTAGGTCCCCATAGGTAAAGGGCACTACTACTTTAACAACTTCCAATTGACTTGGAATAGGTTGGGTTGGTTGCAGAGAAGGCGAATTGAACTATAAAAATCCTATGTTTTGTTTTCTAAATTTTTGCGTGTTGTTTTGGTTTTTGTGCTCAAACTTCTCAGCTCGGTTAGAAGTGGACTTTGAATCATGACTAGAAATTGAGTTATGATAATCATAAAGGGTCATGCATAAATGCATGAACAAAGGTAATTTCATCATAGTCAAATTATCCTCTAGGTGAGTGTACAAGTTTTCGATAAATATCTTCTATAGATTTGAATTAGGGATCTTCACATCAATTTGAGCATACAATGACTGATATCTTGAAATGAAATCAGCTACCTTTTCATCAGCATTTTTTCTACATCACATTAAATAGACCATTGTCTTTTTAGGAGTCATATGGAATTGGAAATTACTTATAAAGGCATCCAAAAGTTCATTGAATGATTGGATTGAATGATTGGGTAAGTTTGAAAACCACTCCAATGTCGTGTCCTTCAAGGTCCTAGGAAAATTTTTGGCTAACAACTTATCATCAAGGACAAAGTCACTACACAAGGTTGTATAAGCATTGACATGATTAGTAGGGTCTCCTTTACCTCCATATTTCTCAAACCTATCCATTTCAATTCCTTGTGGCATTTGTGTGCGTAAGATCTCTAAGGATAATGGACTACTGCGAACATGATATGTGGTTGGACCATTTTCACTTTGGATAATGGCAAATATTTGTTGTTGCATGGATGATACTGTGTTAAAGATTTGTGTAATGATGAGATCGGTTTAAGTGGTATGAGGTGGAAGGTAAAATGGTGATGGAGTGTATGTAATGTTAGGGGAAGTGAAAGGGACACTAAGAGGGGTGAAGGTGGAAGAAGGAATATGCAATGCCACAAAAGAACTAGTAATGCTAGTTGGAATTGTGAAAGAAGGAGCCACATGACTAACTTGTTGCATAGTTGTTGCAACCTGAGGAGTGGTATAAGTTGGTATGGATGCTATGGTTGAAGGGGGAGGATTGTGAGGTCCTCCTTAGCTTACAACAATGGTAGCTGACTGGGAAGTAGAAGGAACATGTTTATTGTATATCCCAACTATTCTCTTCATAACTTGCAAGTCATCAACAATTTCAAACAATGAAGGTTTTCTATTGTAGGTATGTAAGTGGTGGAAATGTTTTCAAGGGATACATCTTGTTATAAATGTGCAAAATCCTCATGAATACTAATGGATTTGTCTTGCGGAATGGAA
Source organism: Sequoia sempervirens (assembly GCA_007258455.2). Classification (NCBI taxonomy): domain Eukaryota; kingdom Viridiplantae; phylum Streptophyta; class Pinopsida; order Cupressales; family Cupressaceae; genus Sequoia; species Sequoia sempervirens. The sequence goes on along the minus strand of VDFB02256132.1, from coordinate 150,152,684 downwards.
TTATTTTGTGTGTCAACATTCATTGGATGGAAAGGTGAAGGAATATTAGTGGTATTTTCCATGCCTAATGCATCATTTTCCATACTAGGAGTTGGATCTCTTAAGATCCCAAGGTCCACAACGAAAGTGCTATCACAGGAAGCCATGAGTCTAGAACTTCATCTCACTAAAGTATTGTCAATGGGGCACCAAACATTCATACAAGTACCACAAAAGATGGGGTGAATGAAAATGCAATGTAATATAGGAGTGAAAAATGCAAATAATAGGAATTCTACAATCTGAAATAGAGAAATAACAACAGAGAATAGAAATGCAGTAAATGCCCAGAAAGATGTCTGAAAATGCAGTATGAAATGTGCAGGTGGACTGATTCGACCAGGATGGTGAATGATTCTAAGTATGATAATTTTTTGTGTTTTTTAGAAAATGAAAAGTGATTTAAATGATTTTAGATACCAATGAAGGATGCAAATGCAATTTTTTAGATTTTTCAGTGATATGTTATGCAAAAATGAAGTATAAATGTGTCTTTCACTAATGCAATTTTAAGAAGCCCTTGGATGAAAAAAGAAAACAAAACCTAATTGAATGTTAATGCAAATGAAACCTAGGATGCAAATATAAACACAAATTAGAATTATATGATATTCAATATGCAGGTTCACCAAAATGAACCATCATTTTTTGGTAATGAGTCTTATAAGCTACTCTTGCACTCTTAGGATGTTTCACCTAAAAGGAGAGAGATAAACCTCACTCAAAAATCAATGTGGTTCATGCAAATTAGGATGTATATAATGTTATTTAGACTAAATGAGATGATATAAATGCAACTAAATAAAATTTTAGACTAATCATGAAAGAAAGACCTAAGAAAAATGTAGTGTTTGAAAACACAATGTGATATGCAAACATGAACTAAACATGAACAAATGTAAAACATAAAAGAAGAAGCTTGAATCAGAGTGCACTTGGCAGTCTGATGAAGTTTCTAGAGTGTCTTGAATGCTAGAAGAGATCAATGAAAATCATCAGTGGGACTCATTCTCCACTTATGGTGAATAAGTCCTATTTCTGATGAAAACTTCTAGAAACTAGTTTTTGAGTTTTGGGATCCAAAATCTGACAAAATCTAGATTTATAGCCTTAAGGTGGGACTCCTTCACCACTAATGGAAAATCAGTCCTCTCCCAAAATTTTGTGAAATCAAGGACCAATCCTATAGCACCAGATCTAAGGTTGTCTACTTATCGGGTTAACAGAGTCAAATGTGTAGAAAATGGGTTTTCAATTGTCTTCAAGCTTGAAATAGGTTGTAGTTGACTTGAAACACTTTGTTGACTTCTTTTCCAATTTTCAACAGCTAATAGCTTGTTAAATCTGCATACACAATTATGTAAACACACATGCAAAGGGAAAAAATGGTTAAGGGTTAGGTTATAGGGATTTTTCGTGGTCAAATCCCACTTTGGTAATCAAACCCTTAATAAAGAAATAGAATGAAATGAACAAGGAAAGATGAATAAACAACATGAAAATGTCCTAAACTCACCAACCTTGTTAAAGAAAGTTGAAGATATAACCATGGCTACTCCAAAATACTTGATTAATGCTTGATTAAGTGATGGAAAGTGCTTGAATGCTTGAATGAATGAGTGAATAAGTGAACTTGATGAATGGGGGCTAAAAAGATGTAAAAACACTTATTTATACACACTTGTGCCTTAGTAACCCAAAGATACCTCATCACAGGCCGACATAAGGTGATTTTAAATAAAAACCTGTAAGAAAATTTGAAATATTTTGAATTTTGAGCCAAGCGGGACTCATTCACCACCCTTGGTGAATGGGTCCCACCTTGGACTTGAAAGTGGGTGTTGGGAATTATCTTACATTTAATGTTGTTTATCAGGTTTACATTAAAAAACACACTCAATTAATCCTTATAAGGGCACAAAGGGGTCAAATAAAGCATAAGAAAGGTGTAAATAGTGAAATTAAGCCTAGAAAAACATGAAATCTTGTTACAATACTTTCCAACACTTCAAAATAGGACTTAATAAGTGATGAAAAGGTGAATTTTAGGTGAATTGTAATGAATAGAGTTTAGAAAGTGTATAAATGTTTTACAACACTTCATAACACCTTCACAAGATGTCATAATTTTAATTTTAAAGAGCTAATGTGAATGTTCAAGCCACATTGCAACATTAAATTAGAGCAAAATGGACCAAGCATCATGAAGAAAGGCCTAAAAATCCATGAAAATGACAATGGGCCATTTTTCTATGGCACAAGGGATCCAAATAAAATTTTGATATTGGAGAATTAGATTCCTTCATATTTATGACTTAGAAGAGCCCCCCTTCATGCTATAAATCGATTTCCATAATTTATTAGTGATTAATTGGGTAGTTGTTACATTTGGAAAAAGCTTTTAATTCAAGTAATAGAGGGATGTTTGAATAAAAATGAGTCACTTCCATGGTAAGAACATATTCCTAGATAGTTTTTCTTGGGGCATTAATAGGTCACATATGTTAGTTATTCCATAGTTGCACATATTTCACACATGTTGGCCACAAATTGTTAGACTCTTTGTGAAGGGTCAAGCTCCCTTCGTAGGGTAGCATGGGGAATCCTATGGCTTCATGGCAAGGGAAAAATCATCCTAGTGATGCTCTCTCTCTCTCTTCCACTTCATGATAAAGTAGCAAATGGTACAGATTTAATAATGTAAATGATGGTATGTTGTTTATTTTTTGTCATATTTTTTTAGATGATTAAATGTCTCTCACCTGGATACTTGTATTTTCATTTTCAAAATGATATCTTTGAATTGTTTAAAAGGAATGACTGCTATAGGTAAATTGGTTGCTTATGTTATCAACTTTCTTCCAAAAGGTGTGTATTAGCAATTGTAACTTATCATGATTCAAGTTTTGTACTTATTCCAAGGTGATGCAAATGGACTTGTGGGAATGGTAATGTTTGTAAAATCATTCTATAATGTTGGAAAATAAAATCCTACTATTTGAATCCTTTATATTGGACTTACTTTAACTTCATATATTTCAATGATCTTCATTCTTAAGGGGTGATTAATTGAGTGATTATTCACTAACTTACACATTTTATTAGTGATTAGTTGGTGGATGTTATGATTATTTCAATTTTCTAATTGTTCTACATGGTATTAGTCATGTGGAGTAATTAGATTCCCTATTTTTAATAGATATATTAGATTAGTAAAAAAATATATATATATTTCTACCAATCCAATCCATGTAGCGAATATGAGAATCTAGTTTATTCCTTAGTTAACATGTTTGGGGGTTTATTTATATCTCTTAATGTTTTGTGTTCACATATTTCTAGTGAAACTAAGTGCTATTACCAGGAAATTTTGAAAATGTCAATAAGACTCCATTTAAATATATAGTGAAAGACTAAAGATAAGTTTTGATGCAATAGTGACTAAAGTATTATGTTTCCCAATATAATTTAACACTATATGGTATGGCTACAATCATCTTTTGTGGTCATATTTAATGCAATTATTTATATTTTTTTACATGTTGTGTACATATCTACTCGAGATGTAACTTCAAAAGGAAGAAAAATCATTTATCCTTTATTCTCTAGCCAATGTAAATACTTTGTTCCAAATTATGCCAACATATATTAAAAGGATTCCAAGAATAGTATTATTACCAGACTTTCATATACTTAATCTGATAACTATGAGCTCACACTAGTCTGCTAAAAAATATAGGATCTATTAAATGACCCAAAAATCTATTCTTAGATATATTTTTTTGAGGAATTCTATGATTGCTCTTATGAAAAATTATGTTTCCATAAATATTTATTAAACAAAAAATATAACTAGAGTATTTTTTCTAATTTCAACTAACTTTAGGCTTTACTTGCATCTTATATTGTAAGGTAAATTATTTAATTATATATGATGCAATATCAAATGGTGAAAAATTAATTGATTGAATATTTTAAACAAGACAAAAGTCTTGTAGCTTGATTGGTTATGAACAATCAATGTTGAAAAATGGTGTGTTCCTTGATTGCACGCTATACACCAAGTTGTGAACCCTTGAAGGAGTGAGATTCTAGATTCTACCCGTAAAAGGCATTCAAAAAATTTACTTCCTTACTCATGATTTCTTAGTTCTTTTTATGAAAAAAAAAAACTTGTATTGATAAAAGAGTATTTGCATCCATATACAACATAAATATTACAAAACAATCATAGCTATCAACAAAGAAAAAATAGAAAATTCAAGGGGGTTTCATAAAAAACACAAACCCTTCCAAACATACTAAGAAATTAACCAAGAAAGACACAAAATACTTAGAAAATGTTTTGAAATGGAGACATTAACCCTGCTCATGTTAGATAAATTGAAGAAGGATCTTAGTGTAGCATCGAAAATTGTCAGCCTTGACAATTTCATATTAGGTTTAAAGCCCACTTATGTGTTTGGACCTAATTATGTATTTAAAATTTCCTAGTTTTATAAGTATTATTGGAAAATCAAACATGGGAAATCAAACTATGCATTTTTTATTTTACCCTTGACACTTTTAATCACCTAAAAGGTTGGATTTGGTCTAGGGCATACTAGGCCCTAGACCACCTAATTTGGCTCCAAATTCAAATATTTTGGTGTTGATAATTCATTCTTTTCATTTCAAATTTTCAATGTTGGCTATTGGTATTTAATTTTTGAGAAATTAGAAAAATTGCATATAAATAACTACTCATTTTCATAATTTTAATCAAGAAGCAAGCTAGTGAAATCAATTGAGTGAATAAAGTGTCCTAAAAATCATTCAAGAGCAGTCAAGAGCAGAATTATCCAAATTATTATAGCATTTCATCATTTAATAATCATGTATATTATGTGAGTTTGTGTTCATGTTTGCATGTATTTTGTTTATGTGTACTAACACTTGTAGGTGATCAAATCAATCCAACTCAAGAAACAATTGATCTTTGAAAGTGATGAGTGTGACTTCAATCCATCAAGGAGATCAAATGTAAGTGGTGAGCTGCAACAAGGTTGTCAATTCAATTCTTATTTATCATTACCCTCTATCCAACCAAGGATAATCTATCTTTTCTATCATTGTGGAGATAGGAATACAAACATAAGGTTTGGCTTAGGTAAGACCCTATATGGCAACACCCTTCCCCTCTTCTCATGTATGCAAGTTATGGATCTGAAGTGAGTTGAAGGAATATTGAAGGCTATTTATTCATTCATGTACTCCAACCCTACAACATGTCAAGTCACAAAATCTGCATTTTCTCATCAATAGATGAAGTTCAGACAACAACTCTCGAAAGACAAAGGCTATAGACCAAGGGCTTTAGGATTGTGTTTTCAATTCCTAGAAAAGAGATGGATAATATAGGGTATACAATGCCCTAGACCAACTAGTTTTGCATTAAATTTAAATCTTAGGTTTGTCTGTGTCTACCCTCTACATTTTTGGATCTAAATTTTGTCTTTCTACAATGAATTTATGGAAAAACATAATAGACTTATACTGAATTTTCATATTTTTCATAATTAGATCATTACATTTAAAGAATCAATCATTGCACAAACTCCAAAAACATTGGATTAAATCTCTAATCAACCATTCTAGCTATCTCAAATAGTTTTGTGGTGAAGTGGCTTTTGAGGTCATCTTTAATCCACTTCAAAACAATTGGGAAGAGGGTGCTCATGCTTTTCCCAACCAAGAAATTAGAATTATCTAAGGGTTCAGAACACTAATTAGACACACTTTGATGTAGAGCATCTATAGACCTCAAGGGTACTAAAGACCCAATATAAAAATTTGAGAAGATCTCTTAAACTTTCACCAAAATCCTCTTCATTGAAACTTGATTTCAAAAGGCTAGAAGACACAAAAACTGGAACTATGACCCAAAAAACTCACTAAAGTCATAAAACACCTTAAACATCTTGATTTTGAGAGGAAAAAACCAAGAAAACACTCATTTATAACTCTGTCTCATCAGTTTCTCCATTACTTACACCACAAAGACCTAATTGCTTGTAGTAGTCCATATTGACAAAAATGGGTACAACTCTTAAACCAGATTGAATCTCCATTGATAGAATAACTTTTCAAAAATCCATTATGGCCTACTTGAACATATCAAAAAATAGATGAAGGTTGTTTTCAAAAATTTGACTCTAAAAGTGACTGTACCACTTCTACAAGCTTCAAATAGGCCTATTTTACAAACCATGTCTTCACTAATCAACTTATCAACCCTTAATTTCTAATGAAAGTAATTTTTCAAGCAATAAAACTATAGTTTGAACAACTTTTAGAGATTGGAAGACTCTTTATTGCACCAAAATATAAAACCCTCGCTTTGGGCCATTTTAAACTAGGTATAATAGGGGTTTATTGAAAGTCTACTTTCCATACCTCATGCCACTTTTCCACTACTTAAAACATGCTAGAATATGTCTACACATGGTAAATAAACCATCTTCAAACCTTTACAAACACTTTTTCATCATACTCTTGCTCTTAGCCATCAACTTTCATGGAAAAAACTTAGAAAATTCAATGGAGGCAGCATCTAAACCTTGCAACCTAGCTTCCCCTACATCTGCACACACACTTAAATTGAAAAGAAACCTAATTTAACCCATTTCACTAATATAACAAGCCTCCATTGGTTTAATGGTTGTTTACCACTCTTTAGACTCTCAAAATCCTTGAATTGAGGGTTTCAAACCAGTTTATAGAAAGAAGACTCAATCAGACCTTAAACTCAAAAAGATCCCCTCAAATAAACTTTGTTTGAAGACTCGCACACTATTCTATAAAAAAAAAAAATACTAAGGCCTAGTGGTCTTGTACAAGCCGTACAATACTTGAAAATAACAGACGAAATGTTGATACAGTGGAATAGAGTACTTTTATTACAAAATTTGTTTCAAGATACAAGATTCATCCTTTTCTCACCCTTACAATGATTTTTAAAGATGTTTCCAATAGTTATAATGACTTCCCCTTCAACCTCTTTCCAACAAACAACCTTCCCAATCAACATGACCCTTCAACTTCTTAAAATTTCACAATTTTGCATCTTTTGCAACAAAAATATTTTTTTTGCAATTTGACATATTTGACCTCCTAGAAACCTAGTAAAGACTCAATTACATTTGAGTTGGTCTAAACATGACATTTTACATGCATTACATGATTGAAGATTCAAATTTTACATGATTTTCTATTGGAGGCATAACTTCACTAGGTGCTCCTGCACCAAACAACCGTCCTAAGAAAGACCTCATGTCCCTTTGAGGACTGAGTGGCATCAAAATTTCTTCTTCACACCTCTACCAATTCTATCTTGGACTGCTCCCTTCCTTGCTCTTACTGCACATTTAAAATCATTCACTTGTCTTTGCCAAAAACCTTCAATCACTACATCTTTGGCTCTTACATCTGCCATTAGGTTCTCTACCCAATAACCTTTGTATACTCAAATTCCAAACTACTATCCTGACTATATTTAACTGCCTTCTACCCTCTTTTCAAATCAAAGGGCACATGATTGTCCTTATTATGCTTCCACCATGCTTTTCTAAGCAATATTTCCTCTATTCAATCAATTCATCCTTGACCTTCTCTTAGTCTACTTCTCATCATCATTTCCAATCTTTGGATCACTCTTCAAACTAAATTTCAACTTTTGCAATGGTTGCAAACTTTTCAAGTGTTTTTTTAGAAAGATATCCATCTCCCTCATTGCTTCATCACACAACCTCAGCATACCATCCATCATACCCAACAAAATATCATGGAAGATGCATCTACCCACTCTCTCTCTCAATGGTGTAACTCCCTCTACACCTTCTCCCTATCTTAATCTTTGTTGGAGGACAATGAACACATACCTCATCCTTGTCTATAACCAACACACCTCACTCTCTTTCTTGTAGCTTTAAGATGGATCAAGTACCTGCAACCAAAAACTTAACAAACCACTAGATTAACCAGCTCTAATACCAATTGATGCAGAGCATCTACTTACCTCAAGGGTACTAAAGACCCAAAACACAAACTTGAGAAGATCTCTTAAACTTTCACCAAAATCCTCTTCATTGAAACTTGATTTCACAAGTCTAGAAGCCACCAAAAATGGAACTATAACCCAAAACACTCACTAAACTAATAAAACACCTTAAAAATCTTGATTTTGATAGGAACAAACCAAAAAAATGCTCATTTATAACTCTAACTAATCAGTTTCTCCATTACTTACACCACAAAGACCTAATTGCTTGTAGTAGTCCATATTGACAAAAATAGGTACAACTCTTAAACTAGATTGAATCTCCATTGAAAAAATACCTTTTCAAGAACTCATTTTGGCCTTCTTGAACATATCAGAAAATAGAGTAAGGTTATTTTGGAAAGTATGACTCCAAAAGTGACTGTACCGCTGCTACAGGCTTCAAATAGGCCTATTTTACAAACCATGTCTTCACTAATCAACTTATCAACCCTTAATTTCTACTGGCAGACCTCTACCAGGAACTTAAACTATAGTTTCAACAACTTTTGGAGATTGGAAGACTCTTTATTGCACCAAAATATAAAACCCTCACTCTAGGCCATTTCAAACTAGGTATAACATGGGTTTATTGAAAGTCTTGTTTCCAAACCTCATGCAACTTTTCCACTGCTTCAAACATGATATAATATGTCTGCACATGGTAAATAAACCATCTCCAAACATTTACAAACACTATTCCATCACACTCTTGCTCTTAGCCATCAACTTTCATAGAAAAAACTTAGAAAATTTAATGGAGGCAGCATCTAAACCTTGCAACCTGGCTTCCCCTGCATCTCCACACACTTAAATTGAAAATAAACCTAATTTAACCAATTCCACTAATCTAACAAGCCTGCATCAATGGAATAGTTGTTTACCACTCTTTAGATTCTCAAAACCCTTGAATTGAGGGTTTCAAACTAGTTTGTAGAAAGAAGACTCAATCACACCTTAAACTCAACAAGATCCCCTCAAATCAACTTTTTTTGAAGACTTGCACACTATTATATCAAAAAAACAAAGACTAAGGCCTGATGGTGTTGTACATGCCATACAAGGCTTGAAAATGATAGAGGAAACATTGATACAATAGAACAGAGTACTTTTATTACAAAATGTGTTTCAAGATACAAGATTCATCCTTTTCTCACCCTTACAATGCTTTTTAAAGATGTTTCTAGTAGTTAGAATAACTTCCCCTTCAACTTATTGCCGACCAACAACCTTCCCAATCAACATGACCCTTCAACTTCTTACAATTTTGCATCTTTTGCAACAAAAAGACATTTTTTTGCAATTTGACATATTTGACCTCCTAGAAACCTAGTAGAGACTCAATTACATTTGAATTGGTCTAAACATGACCTTTTACATGCATTACATGATTGAAGATTCAAATTTTACATGATTTCCTATTGGAGGCACAACTTCACTAGGTCCTCCTACACCACATTCTGATTACCAACATTTCAAAAATCCCATTTATGTAAACAATTAGCTATTATGTTCCATTCCTTAGGAATATATAGAAAATAAATAGAATAAAAATTAGTAACCAAACAAAGGATCTACTTAGCAAGAGAATCCAACTACCAAGAAATAATATTCGACATTCCCTTATTCAAAAGAGTTACCAAAATCATGGAATTCATCTCACAAATAATATTCTTCCATTCTAAATCAAATGCTTTAGTCAAGGCTACAAGAAGATCATGATCCTCCATGTGATTATTAATAAAGCTTCCCATATATATAGTGAAGTAGAAATGCCCCAAACCTTGACTATCACAACATATTCCTCTAATCTTAGTTCCCCTTAGGTTACCCCTTGATGAACGATTAGTATTAATTTTGAAGAAACCTAGAGGTTGTGAGACCATCTACCAATCATGTTCAACTACTTAGAAATCATAACCAAATAAAATTTTGAATACATCCAACTAAAGAGAATAGGACCAATAAATGAGATTTATACTTACTCATCATGTTGTAATCAACTTGTGCAAAAAAATAAAATGTTGATATTTAAGATTAAATCTAATTATTTTTATTTAAAATAAAAATTTATACTATAAAAAATACATAATATTTAGGCTACAAAAATTAATTCAAATTTATCTTGTTTTAATATCTATAAAAAATTGTTAGAAAAGAAATTTAAGTTATTTTAAATAAAAGATAATTTTAAAATACATGAATTGGTATATATTTTTTATTTATTATTTAAAATTTAAAATACAAATAAGATTCTAAATAGATTATGATTATTCAATTTCAAAAAAACTATAAAGGTGAAAATTTAATTTTTTACATCGCTAAGAATATTTTTTATAAAGGATATTTAAATGTCTAAATTTGACTAATGACATTATAATATTGACCCACCATTTTTAATTTATAAAAATTTCATTCTCATTCCTAAATATATTATTTGTTACTTTGGAATAATTCACAGTTAAAATTAGACTCGAGCCACTTTCACAATTACAAATTTGATCATCAAAATTTTAAAACTAAAACAAATCTAATTTATGACTATCAAAGAAATTCACTTGTATAAAATTATAATGGTGAATTGACAACAAAATTATAACTTTATTTGGGTTGATCTAGAAGAAATTAAATTTTAGTAGTTTAATTTTTTTTTATTTTCTAATAATTTCTAATTTAGATGGAGTGTTGTAAATTGTCACCCTTGATAATTTTACATTATGTTTGGCTTCCCCCTAAGTGTTGGGGCCCAATTATGCTTATTAATCATTTGTTTTATAGTCATTTTCGGGAAACTAAATTAAATTTAATATTTATTTGATGAGCACCTAAAATTCAAAATAGGGCTAGACAAGGGTGCCCTTGCCTTTGTCTCCCCTATTTTTTCCCAAAATCTCAAGATTTATTATTACCCTCAATATGTTTACAAATTCAAACTAATTTTTTGACTTGTTAAAATCGTTAATTAAAATATGTTGAAACTCATAAATATAAGTCGTTCCCTCCATTTGAACACCTAATCAAAATTTGATCTATCAAGCAAATTCAAAAGGAAATTAAGGAAATTTCATGAGTAGAATGAACAAAATATCTACAACATTTTAACAGTCAAATTCATGTTTACAACACATCAAAAAATACATGTTATGCATAGTAAAATGTTTCATTTTTTATGTTTGTCATTGTTATGAGAACTAACACTTGTAAAATATTTAAACAATTATCACTTTCTCCTTGTGCTAGATGAGCCAATTTATCTTTTTCCAACAATTATCATTCATTTTCATCTATGTTCCTATGCTTAGTTAAGGGAAAGCACTCTTTATCATTATCATTATTGGTATTTGTGGAGATGGAAACACCAAAATAGGGTTTGACTAAGGTAATCCCCTATATGACACAACCCTTCTTCTCTTGTCCTTCTTGAAAGTCATAGGTTTGAAGTGGATTGAAGAGGATTGAAAATCTCAAAGCATACAACACTAGATAAATAATTCAAACACGTTCTTTCATAAAATTAGGGAAAGATTAATTATTCATTATCGAATGAGGGACTTCAAAAGCTAACTCTGATAGGGAGGGATCTATATACTAGTATGCTCTTGTTCAAATTTTCTAGCTCTAAAAAGAACTATTTCTAGATATGGGTTCTCTCACCCTTGTCAGCTTATTTCTACCTCAAAAATTTAATGTCAGGTCCCATATTCTCTTCATTTGCACTCTTGATGTCTATTTCTATACTTTTTTTTTATTTGTCTCAAATTCTATGATATTAGATAGTGATTTTTCATTACTTTATATAGTTTACAACATCAATCATTCATATTGACATCTTTTGTACATCCATTCAAACAAAAGGGAACCAAAACATTTACCGGCTATTTAGGCTCTTTCTTGAGGACAATAGTTGCCTACTAGTTTTCCTTGGTCAATTTTGATCCCATAATGTCAATGGTGGAATGTGTGATTTATATTAGTCATTAGCCTTAGATCCCATTTTAGAATCTCACATTTTGGTGAGCCTAACATCCCCTACACTTCTCAAACAATTAAAACAATAATGATTCATGGAATCCCACCCCCACCAACTCTCCTTTGCACTCTTCTGCTCATGCGAATATCTTTGATGTTCCCAACACCCCCTGTGTCTAGTTCCGTAAACCTCAAAAAATTCTCCTAGTGACCCTCTCTATAAAAAAAATATGAAATCTCAAAGACAATTAATATCTAGAGGGATATCATGAAAGTACCTCTTGGGCTAGCTAGTAACGGCTAAAGAAAGAATCCAAATTCTAGAGGGTAAGGTTTTTCAGCAATAGGTCCCATGGCGGGGGGTGGTGGAGAGCAAGGAGCACTAGGACATGATTGCCTCTTTGACCAAGTCATTCAAGAAGTGGGTAATGTGGGAAAAGAAGCTGGAAGATTTGTGTTCCATTGTTGGTATTGAGGAAGAAAAAAAGAATTTACCAACTACTCCAAGATTGTTTCTATCCATTAGAACCAAGAGAAAACCATGCAATGCCTCAAGGTCATCACCAATTATAGTAAAGAAACCATGAAGAACATTTCCCTCATCCTTCAGGTTTTTCAAGATGAATTAAGGAACTACTAGAGGAAACGAGTTGTGAATGGTCCATAGGATGGTCATATGCAGAAGAAGGGTAAAATGGTAGATACCTTGGCTCATGATGTCATGGTGAATACTCAAGTCATTCAGCAAGGGCCTCTAACTTTTGAAAAGAAGCTCCAATTTTTGTCCCAAGAATGGAATGCGATCACTAGTCTCAAGTTGTTGGGAGACCTGTATGTGTCCTTTGGTTCTATGTTGGTCCCAGCACTATGTGCTTTCTTTGTTGTTTTTTTTTTCTAGTTGAACTGTTTAAGCTTAAGTTTATGTTTTAGTTTTTTGGGTTTCTCACTTCTTGTGAGTTCCTCATTTGCCTATATGGTTGTTTTGTAATAGGTACTGGCCCTTCCAATTTTAATCTAATAAAAACACCCCCCTACACTTGCAAGTCTCTAATTTATATGTAGCTATTATTTTTATTTATGTATTTTAATTTTTTTTATGTCGATCTCTAATTTCGGGGGTGTGAATTCAAATCTGGGTCTTGACAGTAAATAAATCCCAAAAATAAAATTTAAATGAGTCAATCTATACTTTAATTTATTCCTCTGTTCCACTATAAATAAATGAGTTATTATTTCAAAATTAGGGAGAAGCAGTTACATGATAGCAAACCTCTACCAAAATTAATCCTTTTTCATAGATTTACAAGGTGGATTTTAGAATTAATAAAGTGAGTGCAATAATTGGAGTTTCATGCCAATGGAAGGACATGATAGAATCTAGGTTTTGAAGATATATTTGGCTTCCTTCAAGCACCTAATGACTTACTTTTTAGCATGTTCTCATCTTTAGATTTTGATCTCATTGATGCCCTAAGGTATTTATGCATTTGGATTTTCTCTAGGGTATTTGATTTTCTCTTGAATTGATTTTTCTTGTGTCATTTAGGAATCTTTATCTAACACAATTGAGTAGGGTTTTTATCATTTTATCTCATTACAGTGTTAGTCACACTAAAGGTTAGGAGAATGCACATTTTATTAGTTAATCAATCATGGGTGAAGCCACAATAGTGGTTTACAATTTGATGGAGGAAGGAAAAATGACAAAAAATGACCCCGAAAAAAAATTGGTTTTAGGGGTTCGAATGAACCTACAAGTTCAACCGAACCAAAAAGGGGTTCGACTGAACTAGTGTTCGTGCTAACCCGTTAATTAATTGGGCCCACATTTCCCCCAAAACAAAAGAAAAATGCATATTGAAGGGGGTTCAAATGAACCAGGGTTTGAATGAATCCTAGTTCACTCAAACCCCTGGGGGTTCACTAGAACCCCCCTGGTTCTAGCGAACCCCCCTTTTCTATGATTTTTGAAATTGTTCACAAAAAAACCTAATTTTTTATGCTTTGAAGCTTGGGTTGAGGATGAAAATGGAGGAGTCTTCAAAAATCCAACTGGAATAAGGTAGTCCTCAGAACGATCTATCCAATGAATATAATTTTAATATGTTTTAATTTTATTATGTATTTTTTTTTAGTTTTATTAAACATAGGTTTTTCATCGAAAATGAAGGTCTTTGTTCTACACGTGGAAAAATAGAAAATTATCAAAAAAAAAATTGAAAATATGAGTGCACCAGATATTGAAGTCCTTGATCCAACACAAAAAAAAAAATTGATATATAGAAAAAAAGTTACACATTATACGGTCTATGTCTAAATTGTAATTGGTTTGACTTCAAAACTTGATTAAAGAAAAAATATTCAATAAAAAACTATCTAACCAAGTGGAAGCACTAGATATCAGAGTTACAAATCTAAATTCGAAAGAATTAGAATTTTATCCTTCATTGAAAAAAAGTTATGTGTTATATGGTGTGCATCACTTTTAAAAAATGTTGTTTTAAAAAAGAAACAATTTTCATGGGAGATGGAAAAAGAAGTGCAATTTGATTCCAAAAATTTTGAAAAAAATATTTTTAGAATCTACAGATAAAATGTGACGAGACTCTAGTTTGCATCATCTTCAAATTCCTCACGGTTTCGCCGCTATAGGTGCCCGAAAATGAAGATTTAGTTAAAAATAATAATTGAAGTGTCTAGTTTGGCCAAAAATTGTAAACCACTATTGTGGGATCACCCTCATTTATTCGTAGATGTAGGATTACCAAAATGGGGGTTTAACCAAGGAAAAATCTTATATAGCCACCCCTTTCACTCCCTTTATTTTGATTTTGTAGGTTTCGATCCGAAGACAAAAAATTATAGAGAGGAAGAGAAAAATGCAAACCTATATGTTGCATACCAAAAAGTTACAAATCCATATTTGCATTTCTCACTTGTCCTCCCAGCTTGACCTCAAATTCATAGTACAAATGCATAAAAGTATGCCCTTACTAGATATGTCTTCGGAATGTTACTTTTAAGTTTTTTTGTGAGATTAGAAGTGTATTTCAGATTAGGTTTCATAGTCATATTAAGTCAACAAATGTAGATAAACATCCAATCAATTTTGAAGGAAACAAAAGAACCAAGTCCAAGGCAGATTGACTCCCCTTTTAGGTTGTTAGCTAATCTCAATACCTAGTTTGTTTTGCTTCTAATGTTGATGTGAACAAAGATTGATCCAAGTAATCTATTCACTAGATCTAGGATCTCCTTTTCCACATCATAATAATATTTGAAGTTCCTAAACAAACTCACCCAATTTTTTTTAAGCATATCTCTTTCCAAAAAATAAGAGGCAAAGAAAATAAATGGATCCAACCAAGAACTTGGGATGGGAGATCGATTATTGGAATAAAGCCTAGATGCTATGGTTTCACAAAATGTTTAGCATGCATGAAGAAATAAGGACCTTCAAAAATTTGAACATAATCAACAACATAATTAAAGGAAATGAAAACACCCATTAGCAACTAGGATAATCTCCATGTTTCCTTCGATCAGTTAAGCTCAAAATTAGAGATAGTAGATTTCCACAATCCATGAATTTATTATTGCTAAAATTGCAAGATTAAATTGTGTCTAAATTTTTGCATCGAAGTTTATATTTATATATTTTATATAGTTTATCTTTTATATTTATTGCTTATATCTATATACATGTTTATATATACCACTCATATTTGTATATATATTTTTTATTTCTATGTATATATATATGTACACACACACATATTCTTTGTTTTCTTTTTTATTCTTGCTTTATTTTGTTTCTTCATTTCTTGTTAGCATATTTATTTTATTTCTTTTTTCTTCCTTTTATCTTGTTTATATATATACCTTCTTTTTTATCTTTTTATTCTTGCTTTATTCCTTTTCTTTTTTTCTATTTTCTTCATTTCATTTTTTGTTTAGTTTATTAATTTTTTCTTTTGGTTTTTATTCTATGCATTTAATTTTTGTTTTGGTGTCCTTTTTTGTCTTGTTTTTTACGTCTCTGCTTTAATTTTTCTTGTTATTTTTCTTACTCTAGGTTTTCTTTTCTTTTTTGTTTCTTTCTTATTTCCCTTAAGTAGTGCCTTCTTTTTCATATATATTTTGTTTTTTTTATTGTTCTTCATATTTCCCTTAATTTTTTTTTAAGGTAGTTAATAGGTTCTTTACTTGTTTATTTTATAGAGCTTATTTTATCCTTTACTTGATTAGTTGTTTATTAATAGTTTCCTTGGTCTTGTAGTCAAGTTGGTGCAACTTGACACCTTGAATCTTGTGCCACTCCCCCTCTCTTCCCGCCCCGCACCCTCCGCCCCCACCCCCTTCTCCTCCTCTCCCTTTTATTCCTCTCTTGGTTTACAACTATTCATTTTATTCCTTATGCTCTCATATCTTGATGGTGAATCACAAAGTGTGATTCAAAACGTCGATGCAAAAATTTAAACACAATCTAATCCAAAAATTTTAGCAATAAGCTCAAAATGTTGAATCTTCAAGTATTTATAAATTTAAGCATACTCCCATGAAATTAGAAATGAGAACATGTATCTACAATAAAACTCAATTTTTAGCCATGTAGCCAAGATTAAAAATAACTATGGAAATTTCCTTACTACAAGGAAGACACCCATTGATTTTTAAACCCAACGATTTCTTTTACCAAAGAGAATTTTTGTCTCTAAGTAAATCAAGAATATTTAATACACTAACCTCGTGCATAGATTGATTGGGGCACTCCATCGTGTATAACTCCTTGTTTTAAAGGAATGAATTTCCGGAAAAAAATGATTATGAGAATCCTCAACCATGAAACCCTCTAAAACTCCTCAAAGTTTCTATTAAAAATCAATCTAATAGCAGCAGATTCAGCAAAAGAGATAAATCAAAAATACCAAATAAAGGAAGGAGGAAAATGCAAACGCCGCCACATGTAATGAACTGATATACAAAGACATGCAAAAAGGAACAAAACCTCAACTCTACCTCACAACACTTTTACTCAAGACTAATATAAGAAAGAGTTGAGATTCAACCCTATCATCCATCACTATTCACCTTTTTTTTAAATGATACATTATTTTTCTTTTATAATATAAAAAATAATATAACCATTATTCATTTGAAAGAAAGCCGATTATATTTTTCTACATCATCTAACATTAGAATTCAATATTTTCTATAATATAAAAATAATATAAATCCACACCTACTTCCTGAAAGAAAAACCGATTATATTTTTCTATATCATCTAACATTAGAATTCATTATTTTTCTTTTATAATAAGGCAAAAAATAATATAACCATTATTCATTTGAAAGAAAACCGGATTATATTTCTTTTTCTGCACCATCTAACATTAGAATTCATAGTCCATCATCAAAATAAAGTGTAAAACTACCTTCAAAGCAAACGAACGAAACAATGAAAGAGAAAGCAAGTCGGCCTCAAAAGGACCCCAAGCCAAGGGAAAAAGCAGGAAATTAAAATGCAAACCAAATCTATAGAGAATTTACACCTAAAACGACAAAAGGCCTGTGACCACAGAAAAGAAACAAGCAAAGAAAAAATAAAATGGCAGGCCACAGGAGAAAACAAACAAATGAAAAAAGCAGACCTCGATAAAAGAGATAAGCCTCTATCAATCATACCTGTAAATTTATAATGTTGCCGCTATTAGAGGCAAAGAATCAAACGATGGGCCAGCCACAGCAACTGTTTATCACAAAGCAATATTCTAAATGACAACCAAATCAAAGATCGTCTGCCATTACTGCTCGTGAACAGAGGGGCCACTGCTATAATGCACTCTGCTATACCTATAATAACCATCCACCTGTTGTTACCTATTTGTCTTTGGTAGTCTGTAGCCCTGCAAATTAAACGTGGCAGGAGAAGCTCCTTTGACACTCATAATTCAAAGAGTGGTCCGGTGTACATGGAAAGTTTTAACATAATCAAAAGCTGCAAATAATTCCATTTATAAGTCCAAACAGGATTCAATTTCATTCTGAGCAAGGTTCCAAACTTCTATTATAAGTTCAAACAGCTTTCACCATATCACGATAGAATTCTTAACTATGTATGCAAGTTGGTGGAAGTACGACTCCTTGTAATAAACACAAGAATCCAATGATCCAATGACAGTGGTTTTATGTTGTCGGTAGAAAGCAAATCAGATTGCCTAGGTCAAGAAACCGGTCCAAAGGAGGCCGTAGCGATAAACTGATGAGTTCTTTGTATGAAGTATTTATTTCTAAGAACAGGATACCATGTTTCAGGAGTCAGAAACTAATTTCTAATCTGAATCATGATTAGCAAGAAAAGAATTGCCGAACCTGCAAATTTCTGTCCAAAATTTTTGGAAAGCTGTCCTCCATAAGAAGGAAGCTATCCTAATTCTACTAAAGCAGGTGGAAAGCTTCTCGAATGAAAACTCATAAAAGCGTATAATTTAATTAATTCAAATGTGTACATAGAATGGATCTGGAATTGAATTAAATCAAGACTTTTTTAAATGTAAATTGGTTAATTAATGAAATATTTGTACATACTCAATTCAAATATGAATGATTTAATGAGTCTTTGGTCTGTTGGTGAAGTTGAATGGTTTTCAATGAATCTATAATTGATCAAATCTGTCTTCTTCAGATATCATAAAAACTAGAGACAGAAATAATATTCTATACAACTTTGACACTGCTTCAGGCAAATTCACTAACAATTCCCACCAACAAATTCACCTCCAACAATTCATGCATCATGACAAATTCATTCCACATCTCATGGAAGATTCACTGCTAAGTATGATATGAATTGGTAGGATGAATTTCCATGAGATAAATTTGTCATATGAATTATGGAAGCTGAATTTATTGACAGTAAATTTTCATAAAACCTTTTAACACAATAAATATCTCTGAACTTTCTATCTTTAAAAACAAAATTCCACTTAAAACTCGTACCCCATATCATATTCCATAAAAACCATGAATCTACCATCTTATAAAATTGAGCAAGTCTAAGAATGTCTGTCCAACCAACATCGACTCGTAACCATTTTAATGTGAAAGAGAAGGGTTGCGGTTAAGTACACTGAGATTTGAGGGATTACTTCAATAATACTACGTACAAACTGCATGAATGCTATTTGCTAATGAGGATACTTTTCCTAGACATAAGAAATCGACAGATAATGGTATCTATGAGAGATATTTCAAAGCGATGAATAACTTAGTGTTCTAAATATCTCATGTCATAAGAAAAGATTTCTAAGCGTGTGTAATCATGCAAGGAAATTTTTTAAATTATTTATATGATCATAAGATTAACTTGTTTTGTTATTTATTTATTTATTTATATATATATATATATATATATATATATATATATATATATATATATATATATATATACACACTAGTAGTTGCGTGTAGTGACATGCAACAATGAGCCGATAGGCAACGCAAAGTACAAATGGCTGGAATGCAATCCGAGAGACAACAAAAGTGCTTGGAAATGTCAATGTAGCAAATGGCAATATATATTGTAAGTTTTAATTGGAACAATGATTTACTGCTACTATATTTTATTACCCCTATGTATAGATTTGTATGGATTCTAATGGCACACATAATAAAATTATCTGAAAGGTTATTATATCATTGATTTGGTATAGGAGATACAATTGTCTAATAAGTATATATTTGGAAAAATCATGGATAGCAAAAAAACAAGAAAAAGATAATAGCATTCATTCGTTTATGTTGATATTGATTGTGAGATACACTTTTAAAATTTTGTTAGTGAGATTGACTTTACATGCGATCGGAATATCTCTCAAAACATTATATGCAAACTTTAAAACCATAGCCACTAAACCCATGCAAAATGGTAGCCAGATAATTCAACGATAATAAAATATACTCATTTCTCAACAAAAACTTATCACAAATAGAAACAATATAGCCTTTTCAACAACACCCTCTAGAAAATTAACAATGACAAACCCATCAAAAAATATACTCCTTTCTGAACAAAACCTTGTCAAAAATTCAAACAATGCAACTTTTTCAACAACACCTCATCGAAAATGATACAATATAGTCTAAGACAGAAAACAATAATCAACAATACCTAATACAAACAATATAGTCTTTTCTCAACAACACCCTATGGAAAATTCAAACAATATAGCCTTTTGAATAGAAGCTTATAAAAAATGAGACAATATAGTCCAAGCTAGATAATAAAAATCAACAAAATCTACATAACGTCAACAATTCTATTATGTTGGAAACATAGCCACAAAATGCAAGACATAAAGAGAGACCCATAGGGAATTGACAACAACTCAACAAAACCTTAATGAAAATTGAAACAATATAGCTTTTTCAATAGCACATTCTCAAAAATGGAACGATACAGCTTAAGCAAGAGAACAATAATCTACAATGCCCAATGGAATCTAACACAAAATGTATAAGATTAACTATTTTATTTCATTGCAACCATAACCTAAAACATATATTTTTTTCTGAATCTTATGTGAGAAACATAGAGATTTGTACATAAAAAAATATAAAATAAAACTCAACAAAATGAGGCCTGCTCTCCACCCTACCATATTGGGTCATGTAGCCTCATGGGCTCTCACCAAACCCCTGAGCAAGAATATACATTTCCCACCACTCTGATCAATGGTGAAATGAATATTGCTTATTAGAATCAATATAGAGTACATTAGGATTTGATTGTCTATTTGACCATTGTTACTGATTTTGTAGTCACTATCATTGTTCTAAAAGGTTGTTTGCAACATATTAGTTCATCAAATTCCATATTATGGCTGGAATATGGTCTGCAAGAATAACAAAAAAGTGTGAAGTTAAGTGTGGTGATTATGCAAAATAAAATGAATTGCATAACATTAACTATTTTATAATTACAACCATATCCATAGAAAGCTAAAACTCACAACTATAGTCCTATGCAAAACCTTTTCTGCAAAGGCAAGACCATATACAACTTATGTGTATACAAAGTGTGAATTTTAGTGCAGTGATCATGTCTAATTCATACACAATATGTAAATTAGGAGGTATCAAAGTTCTATATTCTATAAAACATATTTTTTTTGTACTTGTAATGGGATAAATGAAGTAATTATAATTTAGCCATACCTGGTGCATGTG
This sequence comes from Sequoia sempervirens, assembly GCA_007258455.2. Lineage (NCBI taxonomy): Eukaryota > Viridiplantae > Streptophyta > Pinopsida > Cupressales > Cupressaceae > Sequoia > Sequoia sempervirens. Next base: position 150,131,371 of record VDFB02256132.1, on the reverse strand, counting down.
GCAGAATGTGGTATGTACACAACAAAACAAGGCCTGATTTCCACCCCTACCATATTGGCTCATGGAGCATCGTGCGCTCTCACCAAACCCCCAAGCAAGAAAATAAATTGTCCACCACTATGATCAATAGTGAAAGCAATGTTTCGGCCACTACTAACTTAATACAAGATCTAATTGCATCAGAAGGCCTGTGAAGGACAATTTTTTGGGTTGTGTCTAGATGCAAGCATGAAATGATTATCTGAAGTTTAGTGTAATAAACATGTACCATTAGCAGACAATAAATAAATCATAATTTAGCCATACCTGGTACATGTGGCAGAATGCAATATGTACACAACAAAACGAGGCTTGATTTCCACCCTATAATATTGGCTCATGGAGCATCGTGTTCTCTCACCAAACCCCTGAGCAAGAAAATAAATTGTCTACCATTGTGATCAATGCTAAAAGCAATGTTTCGGCTGCTGCTAACTTAATATAATATCTAATTGCATCAAAAGGCCTGTGAAGGATCATTATTTGGGTTGTGTCTAGTTGCAAGCATGAAAGGATTATCTGAAGTTTAGTGTAATAAACACATACCATTGATAGATAATGAATAAATCAAAAAATATAAAGACTCATACAAATAATTACAAATAAGATTCAATGTAGTTGTGGTAGGACACAGTAAGTAAATAAAATCTAGGCATACCTTGTGCACGAAATGGATTGGAGTATGGACACAGAAAAGGAGGCATGCTCTCCACCCTACCATATTGGGTCATGGAGCGCCTTGGGCTCTCACCAAACCCCCAAGCAGTGACGTTAATTGGAAATTATCTTGTGTGTTCCCCTTTTCAATTGAAGACTTCTTCATCCAATGGAAAGCCCCTACTCACAACCCAACACTTTGAAAACTATAGGATTTTTCCTTCCCTCATGTTGCTTGGGGTCTATGGAAAGAATGAAACAATAGAATTTACAGAGATAAAGAATCCTCGGTGGTTATTGTGTTTGATAAAATAATCAGATCAATGAAAGAAAATTTCAATGCAATCCCCCAGAAGGTTTGTAACAAGGAGAAAGTGGCTTGTTCTTCTTATCATCTTACGATTGCTAAGGAATGGAATATTAGTTTTGATATTTCCTGTGCTCCTAAACATGCTAAGAAGGATAGGGAGGGTGTTTGCTAGAATTTTCCACCTAACGGTTGGATCTAAGCCAAATTTGATGGGGTGGCTAAAGGTAATCTTGGTGCGGCAGGATGCGAAGGAGTTATAAGGGATTCTTTTGGAAATTTTCTCAGTGCAATTGCCACACCCCTTGGTTCTCAAACCAGTCACTTAGCTGAGGCTACTGGAGCTTTTCATGTTATAAATTTGGCTCATAGTCTGAATTTTAAAAACCTTAGGCTTGAAGGGGACTCAAAAAATATTATTGAATGTTTTTTAGGTAGGTCCCCCCCTCATGGACCATAAAGTCTTGGATTGATGATGTTGTGGCAGATTTTTTTGTTTATAGAGAAGCCAATGTTGTGGCAGATTTTTTTGCGTATGAAGGGGTTAAAAGCAAAGGACAATGCACTCGGCTGAACATTAGTGATTTAGGTGTTAATGTCCAAGCCTTATTGAACTATGATGCATCAGATGGGCAAGATGCGTGTCATCTCATTAATGATGATAGAACGGGGTAAGTATATCACTATCATTAGATTGAATGGGGTCGAGCTAATTAGCTTATCTTGTAAGCTTGCTCGGTATGTTTTGTGGGCTCACATGTTTTGTGGGCTCACAGGTTTGGCGAGACCATTTCGAGTCAAGATTTCATCTTTGTCTGCATTATTGTGCTTGCTAAAATGGGAGGAGATAGAAAAAGAGTTGAGTCAGACAGCTTTGAGATGCACACAAGAAACACTAAAGCGTGGAACAAAGTTAAAAGTTGGGGTTTACTCCCTTTTCTAGAAAAACTCCATGGGTCTAATTAGGAAGCTATAGAGCATTTTGAGAGGAATTGGGACAATGGGGAAATAACCCTTTTTGGTAGGAAAGTTAAGCTCGATGAAAATCTCATTGCTAAAGTAACTGGTATGTCCACTGAAGGACATAATTTTTTTCGGGACAGGATTTTCTCTGATGAAACGATGGTCAGATTTCTGAAGAAAGAGAAGGAAAAATTGAAACTGGTGAAAGTTTCCAATAGTTACTTTAAGGCCGACACCATTAAAGCTCTCTGGAGAAAAGTTATTCACGTCATCATGGAGTATATCACCCTGGATGGTCGTTTCACTAGGGTCTACGGCTATCATTTTTCCTTGCTCAATCACTTTCGCTATAAGGTCAAGGTTTCTCTCCCCTACTATCTACTCTGTTCCTTAAGAAAGAGTCTGGAAGACCATAAGGAAAACCCAAAAAGATATCCTATATTACATACTAGTATGATTAGGTTATTTTTTTAACATTTTCAAAATATGTCGGCCCCTGTTAAATTGGACGCCTCTTTGGAGTCCGAGGAGGATGATATTGAACCTAGTTGTTCGGGGAATAAACCCAATTTGAGTCCGGTGAGGATGGTCCTGAGTCCACCCTCTGTCCAGACTAGCAAGAAAACCCAAATCCATAATCCCCAGTCTGTTAAAGCTTGTCCTTCTTCTAAGCCTGTAAACTCTACTCCTAAAGCCAAAGGTGCTGGAAAGAATCTACCTGTCAAAAACCTTGTTTCGTATTCTAAAGATTCTCCTAATTCTGAGGATTCTGGCACTAATAATAATTCTTCCTCTACTGTCCCGTCGACGGAAAAAGATGTTAGAAATGGGTCCCCTAGAGCCTCTGACCCTGCTAAAAGTTGCTTCAATCTTGATAGGGAACCCTCTGCTAATTTCCTAGGCATAGCTAGGAATAATGTTGTGGACCATTTCAGAATGTCAAAATGGGTCTTTCATAAAATTAATGACCTAAAAATAAAAAACTAGGCCCTCCAAAGTAAATTGGAAGAAATGGGAGCTAAGGTTTCTGCATTAAGCAAGAAGGATGTAGAGTGTAAAGAACACATTGCTAGTAAAGAGATCCAGGACAATGCAGGTAAGGACAGAAGGATTGAAATTGACTTGGAAAAAATGAAAAATATAGTGAAGATGATTACTAAACAGAATAATAGGATGGCAAGACATAATGCCATCATTATCAACGCTATGACTAAAAAATTGGATAAAGCTCAACAGGGGTCCTTGGTTGTTGATTTGGAAGAGGCGAAAGATAAAAACTAGGAAGAGGACATTGGGATTTCAAAGAAAACCAGGGCTAATCTGAAAAGGAAGGCACCTCCCATGCCGTAGATGATTCAAACTTTCAAGAAGGGCGTCCAAGATATGCAGGACTTGGAGGTAGAGACTGAGTCTGTTCTAAAGACTCCGGGTTAGTTGCTGCTGGTTTTTTGATTGACCTTCTTGGCCTTTTTTGGCTGGCTGCTGCTTTATCTATTTTTTTCTTTTATTGCATCCTATTTATTCTGCTGGATTTTTTTGTCCTTCTCTTTCTTTTGTTGTAAACTTTGTGGTTTCGGGTCCCTATAAAACCCATTTTTTCCTTTATCAAAAACATTATACATTTTTAATAAATTGACATGGAGTTGTGAAATGAGAAATTCAAAAAAAGGTATATAGGTTTAGATTGTATATAGATGGAGTGTAGGTGAAGGCCATACAACATTTAAATGTGGAATCGTAAAGCTATTTAACATTTTAGAGATCTGTACATTTTGTATATGAATACAATGTAGCTGCAATCTAAAATCGTTTCAGTGGAATATACCAAAATAGAAGGGAAATGTGAGCTTTGGTGCCATGAACATTTTTTATTAGTAAGTAGTATGTAAATTATGAAATTTAAATGGCTCTTTAATTTATAAGCGAAATATATGTAATACCACAATTATATCTCACATATATAAAATCATAAGGAAGTGAATTAAGAGATGGTGCAGATTCTATATATGCATAGAGATGAAGAGGAAAGGAGGAGCATTTCACTTACCATAAAGAAGATAAAATTTTGATGATGATGCCAATGAATAGTATTGTTGGAAACCATAAACTTGTTTGATTTATAGTGCACTCTAATTTTTGGTATGTATCCTGCAGTATCTAGCAAAATACAAAGGCAGATCTACACGTAATCACAAAAAACCCAGTTCAAGTGAGGAATTTAGTTGCACACATACTAAATTTAAAATGGAAGAGAACAAAATGAGGCCTACTCTCTAATATTGGGTGGCCACTACTTTTCTGAATGCTGAAATCAATGCTCCTTATTAGACTTCATATATAGTCTATCATTCAAATAATTGCTTTTTGAGGCTCCTACCAATGCTAACAAATTTACCTATAGAGTATCATAGGATGTTACACAAATATACCCATAAGTTTTCTTCAAACACATGAAGGAATATTGATGTCATGATTTTTCACTGTGGTGGACAATGTATATGTGCTATGCAGAGCTATGTATGCATCTCATAGCAGATGCAAATACCATTGATACATACTAATCCCTATCTCTACTTTATGGGACACTCTTGGAATGATAAATTATATTTTCAAGTGTTATATAAAAGATTCATGCATGGAAGAAATGGGAAAAGAATTATCACAAACAAAAAATTTCTAGAATTTTTGTGAACATCGCCTCATGCCAAGAACACAAAGTAGTATCTAACCAGCTCCACAAAAGCTAAGCACCGCTTGTTCAGATTTGTATCTTAGGATTAATTTTTGTATACTTTCCATGTAGTTTCCATGGTTCTAAGCAATTACTTTATAGAAGATAGGGTACCACATGTTTTAGTTGAGAAAAGCAATTTCAATAAAGGCATGATGTGGATCTCCAACAACAAAATTGCAACTATCAATTGAAACATAGGTACCCATTCTTGTGTTACATGTGATGGAAACTCTCAACCAATAGACATAAGGCTACATGATAGGAAGCAGGAATAAATTTTTATGTAGAAGTTTAAGTATAGATAACAAAGAAAACACAAAATAACCATCACTCGTTGCAAAATAATGCTTTTGTAACCATCACCCGATGCTAAAAACACAAAATAACCTCCAACCACAATCACAGAAATTGCATAGCTAATGATCACACCTGTACCGTCAGAGAAGCTTGCCCTCCTTACTGACAACTTTGTTGGGGAACAAGGGAAACCTAGAGAATAACACACAAAAATGCACTATTAAAGATTCTGCGGACATTCACTCTTTTTTCAGAGGATTTTACAACTAGGTTTCACTCACAACCATCACCACTATTGTGTTGCAACCCATTGCCACAAAACCATGGCCATAAATAAAAAAACATCGGTTGCAGCAGTGGCCCAGATGCAAAATCCCACAAAAGAAAAAAAATGGAAGGTGTTATTACAACCAGTAAACAAAGGAAAAAGTATATGTTTCCTATAATTAATTTGACATACATACATATCTGCATACATAGAAAGGAAAATGCTATGCAACACAAGAGCTACGTACTTTTTTAATGGCCAATTATTTTGAAGCACCAGATCCCTATCTATGCATTGGATGAGTGAAATTGATAAAGATGTAGGTGGGGAACAAAAATGTACACTGATATATATGGGTGAAGGCGCATATGCAAATATATCTGCATTGGTGATTGTTGTTGAGCAGCTTTAAAACCAGTAAGTTTGACAAAAATTCCATCCAAATTTTGAACACATATAGCATATCAGGTAATATTTTCCATATAGAGGCAATTGTTGCAAAGCAATAAAATCTATTACATTTATCATTTCCATATAGGGATGATCATTGCATAGGAATAAAAATAGACCAATAACAACATTGTTTCATATATACGTTCCATAGACTGGCAATGGGCACAATAATATTTAGAGTTCTAAAGTTACCAAAGCAATTGAACAATTTATGTTACTTTCCATAGGGAATTGTTGACTATTGTTTGTAGCTTTAGCTACTATGAAAATTTTGGGCCACCATGGTGATGATTGTTTCTACAAATGAAATATATACATATGCACACCCAAAGTTGTCAATACATGTGAAAGAAATATAGATAAGTTTAAATGCACATATATTTGTATGTTGCTTGCACAGAGGAAATAGGAATCACTTTGCATAGCTTGCCATGGGAACATTGTCTCATGTATGTGCTACATATATTGACAATGGTTGCAATAGTACTTTGCATTTAAAACTCACCAAAGTAATTTAGTAGTTTATGATATTTTCAATAAGGCATTGTTTAGTGTTGGGTTGTGGATTGAGCTGTAGAACATACATAAGAAACATTATAGCCAAGAACCATATCACATCTATATCTGGCATGGCACTATGATTAGGGATCACAAAGTAGTAGCAATAACATTCAGGAAGCATTAGATGGATACCCAGACATAGATACTTACATAGACAAATACATCATAGACACATATATCTACATAGAACTCTGTCAAGATATTCTATCCACTGAGAACTTTGAAAACAAGATGAGAACAATATTCTCTTTAAAACAACTCATGGATACCTATAAATCTTGAATTGTACATGCATATACACATAGATATCCACTACACATGTACATATATCTACGCACATTTGTACCAGAAAGTTGTATGCACTGGGAAATTTGAATTGCATGTATGTATATTTATCTATATGCATACGTAAATGTACACATGCATACAACCATGTACACAAGTAGATATATGAACAACTATAGATACTAATACATCTCTTAAAAATGACAACTCTAGATATAAATAAATAGCATAAAATTAAATCAAAATTATACACTTAAAACGAAACAAAATTATAAGCAACATGAATAATAGAAAAGAAAACAAGTGTATCTTTTTTTCTTAAGGATTATAAGTTATACTTCATTGTCTTAATATTTAACCAGTCAAACCAACGACAAAGCAATAGCAGTCAAAAGGAAAGTTCTTTTTGATGTGAGAAGCAGTGCAAGGGAAGAAAACGAAGTAAAAGTACAGTTAACATGAACTATAAGAAATATGCAAAGTCATAATTAGGAATGGTTGTTTTGGTGTTCAAGGCAATACAACAACTATTTGTGGAGACTCTTGCATGGCAGGGGAAATAGCAAAAAAATCTGATAGTAACAGCTTGCACTCAGCTTCAAAGTTAACTCTTGCAACTTTCACTATTGTTGTTTTGAGTCTTGTTTCTGAATTATAAGTTTGAGTTTTAATAAGAACTGTGAAAACAAGTGAGGTGTATCTGACAACATTAATAATAGACTTCACAGTCATTGCAGTGGTAGACTCATATTGCAACATGTAAAGTTGTTTTGCTGACACTTGCAATAGGCTTGTTGAAGCTTCATCAAAAGAAGTTGCCTAAAGCTCACCTGTGTGGTCTTCCATCTTTAGCTGCAATGAATATCAAAAGTCACAGTTAGCTATTGTTGTCTGGAATTTAGGGAAAAACCATGCATTTTGCTCAGATTGTTCACATTTTTTCTTCCATTTCCTTCCATTCACCTGCAACGGACATGCAACGTAACAAAATGCATCAGTTTTATATGTAGTTTACTATTGCCTTGAGAGCAGCTTGCAAAGTTTCTGGCAAGCCAAGGCAGTGATCTAAGATATATGCAATAGTGACTCTCCCATTTCCCAAAGCAACCTTTCGAGGCACTATTCGGGGGGGCTCAACAGTAGGTGGATCAATATTTCCTCGTTCGATCAAGGGTTGTGCTTCTGGTATGTCAGGATTTATATATAGAATAGTCCCTATGGGTGTGTTCAAAAATGTTCCATTGAAGTACCCAACACATGCATTTTTAACAACAAGGATGAGAGTTGAACCAGGGGTGTACAACCTCTCCAACTCATCACCCTTTTCTTAGCAATTTGAGCCCCAGAAATTAACATCAATTGAAAAGGATGACAAATCATTAAGTTTAATAGTCCTCTGAATTGTTTGGGACTAATCCTTTCTTTGTATAGTCGATACTATACCTACATGCACCACAATGCCAATAACATCAATCAAACTGTTATTTGTGCAATTTGCAATTTCATTTAATGGGATGAGTTTAAAGACTTTCTCTGGCACAAAGGCCTCGTCATCACAACATTTTAACATTGAGTTTTGATCCAAAATTATTTCCATCTAGTTGTTTAACTTATTAAATTTCATGTCTTCCTGTCTCACCGATCCCTTTGACACATAATGAGTATGACCCACCTCAACCCTATCATAATGCAATTCAGCTATGCCATTAAAGCACGTAATTCATATTTTCATTCCCTCATCATTAATAATATCAAAGTTGAATACCTAGCCCTCACGCCCCTGTCTGCTGTAATGGTGCATATCCCTCTTTGTTGTTACCCGACCTTTTATCGTCCATTTGGTTTGGTAAACATTCAACCCTTTAATAGGGTTGATATTCACAAGAGCATCTTTTTTCCCTAGGGATGTATTAATTCCAAATGTTGAGGCTTGTTTGGATGGGGAGGGTGAGTCACAACTAACTATTTGTTCTTCTTAATCTCTAAAAAAATATCTAGGTTTTCCAATTAGCCAGAAATATGTCATTTTGACATCTAGGGACTATATGACAATTTCCTTGGAACTAAATGAACATTAAATACTTTAAAAGGTAGTCCCCACAAACAAGGAAGCATAAAACTACGAGTACAAGTAAGGCATAACTATAGCTAATCTTGATTCCCACAGCGTTCTACACAAACATTTTTTCAAGCACAAAATCGAACCTATTTTCAATGCCCATGTAAACAAAAGGTCATTGTATTTTGCAGGAAAAGTTCCTATCTACATGTGGGTTCCATCAGAGAGGGTGAATTTTTACCGGTCAACTAGGCTTTGACCACCTCCTATTTTTTGGAAAGACATTAGCTAGAGGACTGGAGATGGGAAAACATCTCCAACATCTATAGATCGTATCACATGTGTTGTTAAGGTTGGATTCACATTTGTAGCCTACAAGGAAATTAAACTCAACATAGTGGTAGCAATGAGATATTTATGACTATGAATCAACTCCAAAAGCAAACAACAATATTGACACATTTGGAAGCTGTGGCATTTCCCCCTCTAGGACATAAGTCACTCCCAAATGGACAACAAATTGAAAGGGAAAGCAAAGACAAAGAGTTCAACTATAAATAAGTTAGAACATATATCATAGCAATTGATAATTCAAGTGAAGCATATTCTCAATTTGTTTGGTGCACTTGAGAAAGTGTCAATATAATTGGCAGTAGCAAAAAACTAAAAAAGAAACAGACTTTCAGGACTAGTGCTCAAGGATTGTTCGCCATCCTCAGTAGAGCCAGAGGCCACCGACATTGCTAGGTTTATTCTTTTAAAAGTTGAGAGCTGCAACACTGGTGGATGAATACAAGGTATATGACTTCAAAACACAACATGGGCACTCAATTTTTTTGCATAGGCATTAAGAATTTGACAAGAAAGGATTAATAAAAATAAGGGCTTCAATCATTTAAATAATACTTAACATACTATTTGTTATTCCAAGTTTACTATTTCAATTTTAAAATCCCTACTTTTTTTCCCTAAAGACACCAAGAATACAAAGGAAATGAAATAATTAGGAAAAAGGCTTCAATGTTGTATATAGCAGTTAATATAAAGTATATCATTTGAAGTAAGCCCTGTCAAGTTTCAGACAAATAACTATTTTCAGAAAATAATAAAAATTGGGAAGAGCATGTATGTACATTTCTCACATCCACTTTGACATACATACAAATATACACAGGGAAATTTAATATTGTCTCATTTATGGCTTCCATTAAGTGGAAATGGTTGCAATATATCAAAATAGTATGTGTTTTTTCCCAGAACGCAATATAATTGTTGTTCGCTAGCTTTGGCTATATTCCCTCATTTATAATGCATAATAAAATAGTTAATATTATAGAGTTTATGTTGTTATTTAGAAGCCATTATTTACTATCATAGCAATTGATTTCATTTCGACTATCCATAGAAAATCTAGATATATGATATTAGATGCAGAAAACATAACTATAGAACAATGAAAAATAGATCTTATGATTCCAAAGATGTCCCAACAAAAGAAAGTTATGGATTAGTGTATATCAATGTTTTTTGCATCCACCATCAGTTACATACATTCTCGTAAGTAGCCAAAACACATTGACCATTTTTCCATAAGGTTTTGTTGAGAAATGGATATATTTTTGCTTCGGTTTGTTACTATGAATCTTTGTAGGTTTCTCTTTATGGCTTGCATTTTGTGCCTATGTTTGGAATGCAATAAAATTATTAATGTTATGCAACTTTTGTTGGTAATGTGATTTTTTGTGGGCTGCTTTTAATGGATTATGTTTTCTACTAATGTTTGAAACATAATTATATTCCATCATATCAATGGATTTGAACTCTAGAACTTCATTAGGTGACAAAATATATCACCATTAACTAAATATACTTGTGGACATGGTTTTATGCATGTATATATCTACATATACATATACAGAAACATCTATGCATGCAATTCAATGTTCCTAGTGTAGACAACATCTTCATACAATTGTATGTATGAAAATGTGTTTGTAATAAATTTCTACGTGTCTAGAAAAAAACTTAAGGATGGGTTTCTTTTGTTGCATTTGATTGTTTTTTTCCTCTGTGCACATATGTATGTGTGCAAAGTAAGATGTAGACAACATTTATATAAACCTGTCCCCTTGTTTATTGTTTTTCTAGGATAGCTCTTATTTCTTTTGTCCCTAAGGGGAATTTTTGCAATAATAGGCTTCATATTAAGCATAATAAGAAAGATTGCTTCCCACATTCAATGTGCTAAAATGCTCTTGGAAGTTAGGAGAATAGCATGAATTGTTTTATGTCTTCAGCTCTCACAATATCCTTCCATATTTGATTTGCAATCCAATAGTGTATGGTATAGAATATATGACATTTTCCATAAGGCATTGTCAGTTGTTGTTCTATAGATGTGGCTATATTGTTTCATTTCCAATAAGATGTTATTGAGAAATATAATTTACTGGGTTGCTATTGAAACTAATATTGTTTGATTTAAGGATTCAATGTTTATGTCTGTATATGCATTTTGTATATATATCTTTGAGGTTATGTGTAGATGTTATGAATATTTGAGCTATTTATCTACCCTTCACCTTTTCTCATTTGGTAGCCAAATCTAATTTTGTTTGCTTGTTGCAAAAGCACCTTTTCAAAAATCAAATAGTATAGGGTATTCAATAGCATCCTATCAAGAAAGAAATAGTAGAACCTAATCTAAATGAGAACAATCATCAATCTCCTATGGAATTAATGTTGTTTACATCCTCTAGGACATACATACATATCTCTCCATAGCAATTAAATGTTTTCTATCACTCCTATTGATAGTGCCAATACCTAGGTTGTTGTACTGGTTCTAGAAAGCAGGGACAACTGCATTTGAAGCAAGCAGGTAGATGTATGGCTGGAGGTGCATATTGGGAAAATTGTTTCTAGAGTTTTGTGAGGACAATTCATGTTTTCCATATGCCTTTGTTCATTTTTGTTGTCTAGTTTAGATTCTATTGTTTCATTTGTGTTCTTTGTGCAGCCACGATGGTTGGAAGGCAACATTGTTTGTTTTTTGTGTTGGATTGCCACTATGAATTATATTTTGCAAGATTTTCCATATGGGCCATTATTTAAAGCATCATAGTATTACAAGAAGCTAATGTTATTTTCTATAGGTCATTATTCACTATAGCTCTCTAGGTTAGGGTATATTGTTCCATTAATCAACCTGGTATATCCACGATGGTTGCAAGGAAATACTGTTTGTTTTTTGCATTGAATTGTTAGAGAAAATTGTTGTGGCTTGTGTGTTTTCTCATTTGGGCAACTATTGAAATCAGTATAGTTTGGAAAACAATCTATGTTGTCTCTAATAGGCCATTGTTGATTCTTGTTGCCTAGCATATGCCATATTCTTTCACTTATAGTCTCCATGTAGCTATATTATTTCATTTATGGCTTTTGTTTTGTGCGAATGGTTGCAAAATAGTTAATTTGGTATGTTTTTGGTGAATTTTTTCACCTGTGTTGTTGAAACCAATATTGATTCATCTATGGTTCATGTGTTCTAGTGAAGGATTTGAATCAGTCTATTACTACGAGGTTTCTGTGTTTTGTGGGATTTTCATGTAGGTCACTATTGAAAGGCGTGTTTTTGTGGCAATGGTTGCATTGCAATGAAATATATATATACATATATGCATATATATACATATATATACATATATATAGTTAATGTTATGGAGTTCATGTTGTTTGGTATAAGGAATTGTTGCTTGTTGATGTCCACCTTAGGCTTGTAGACACGTCAAATTAGCATCGTGCACTCAATTCACATTCATCCACTCATTCATAAATCAAATTCACATTAATCCACTCATTAGGTAAATCAGGTTCATTTAATCTCTAAGGATTATCCACTTAAATTGAATAAATTAACTTTATTTAATTTAGGCCTATCATTCCCTCTTTGATTAAATAAATCAAGACTTTATTTAATTAAATCCCAAAAATCACCTTTCTCCCTCTTGATTTAAATAAATCAAAATATTCAAGTCAAAGGGGTCAAAGCATCTAATCATCATTAAGCTAAGCTAATCCTAATTAACCTAATCTAATTACCCATCACATCCTCTAGATATCCCCACTTGCACAAATAAATCAATTTATTGATTTATTAAAATCAGCATTTTCACTCAACATGGCATCTTTGAGGAATATTCCCTAGAATTTGAATTCAAAATCAAGAGGACATGTACATCCAACAAAGCAATTAATGTCTCTTACATGTCCCTTGCAAAGGTCAAACTAAGCATAAACTCTCAAATTCAAATTTGAAATTCCCCCCTCTTGGGCACATTTCCCAAATCTTGCACATCCCTCAACCTATGGCAAATTGACAAGTGGCCTCTTTTCATTGGTCTATTTTTAGTCCCACATTCATCCATTTGGCCAATCTCTCATCAAGAAAATCTACAAATAGAGGCTTCATTCTTAATCAAATCCTCCACAATTCCATCCACAATCTTCATGCAAAGTCATTCTCTTCAAGAGAACTGATTTTTCCCATCTTATCATCATCATCTAACTTATCTATCAAGGATTGGGAAAGGGATATTTTCAACAATAGCACCAATCCACTATGAAATAAAGTTTTGATTATGTTTTTATATGCTTGCATTTCATTATCTTTGTTTTATTTAGTTTGCATATTTTATCATAGTCAAGTATTTCATAGGGATGTTAAATTTAAATGTGTTTTAAATGACTAGCATGATATTATTATAAGATTTCTAACCATTTGCAGATTTGGCATCCACATTTTGGCGTTAGAAGGAGGGATATGAAATATCTTTGAGGATATGATTTTAATTCATTTTTTTTATATGAGTATACTCCACATCATTTGAAATCCACGTTGAGTTTTGTAGCTATAGGCGCTACAGTTTATAGTTGTATTGTGTACTTTGTTGTTTGCAAATTCCATAAGCTATGCATTTGAAGCTAAGTTTGTTGATCCAAACAAATCTTGTGTAGATTCAGTCATGTCCACCATCATGTACCTGTCAGCCAGAAAATTAATGCATCCTTTGTAGATAGTTCAATCCTCGTTTTCATCTTCAAGCAATTTATACTTTGTTCCTAATTTCTTTCTATGGCTATAAACCTATTTGATTTTGGATGCTACAATTGCCTGGGATCTAGCTTTAATGCTCCAAGATCTAACATAAAACCAACCGCATGGGAAGAGAAGAATTAAAGAAGTGGTAAAAGAAAAGTAGTTAGGTTTGATGTTGTCACTAAATGCTTTGTCATTGAATTACACTGGATAGACTATGGACAGCGACACCACACACTTACTCACCTCCACCTTCAAGCTCAGCCACACGTTACACATCATACACACCCTGTCTATACCATTCATTTCTAGAGAATTTTTCCATTGTTGAGCTTTAGGGGTGGTGACTGCCTGGGTTTTTTGTAGTTGACAGAGATTTCTGGTCTACTATGTGTTGTTCATTAAATATTGATTAACCCATTTGGAGAAATAAAATCTGCCTGTATTGAATATTGAATGTAGATTATTGAATATAGAGTGGAATCCTACTGAGCATAATCAATCCATTGACAAAATTTACAATAGGCTTTGCAACGTTTGACATACACACTATTAATCTATGTGCAACTTATGCTTTTTCAGGCATATCTCTAACATGCACTTCTTTACTATCTTCGATTGGTATGCATTTATAGGAATGATTTAAAATCATTTCCTCACAGTTCAATGTCGACGCAGGTTAGTGCTCACATATGGAGTGAAGAAGCATGTTCTCCCTTCAAAGCATCCATGTACGAGTATCTAGAAAGATTGAAGTGAATCTGGAAAATGCCCTATTGCCTACAGTTGGAAAGTTGATTTTGGCAAAGATTACAAGTCCATTTATTGTGGAGAGAAAAATGATCAAGGAGAAGCATTGATTGCTAAAGAAAATTATGGTCTGATGTGGTCTTTATTCGCTAGATGCAACACCCAGAGTCTATTCGTGTGCATGATTAAAAGGGTTGCATAGGTTCTTAAAGGGTATCTCTACCATAAGGAGGGTCGACTGAAGGTTAGAATCCATGGCATGAAGGAATTATTGCTTAGAAGTCACTTATTGTTAGTTGTTGTCATTATCAGACTAGTGCGTAGCCTTTTCTCAAGTCAAGAGTCAACAGTTTGCACCTACATTTTGCTGATGTTCATATCTTGAAGGCGTTACTAGGTGTAAAGGAAAGGCAAAGAGGGGGGAAACCTGCAACCAATTAATTCTAACAACTTCAAACAACTTCATCGTGTGTTGAATTAAATGTCACTGAGAGGATGCTAGAATGGTGGGGGAGTTCGGCTCTACATCTGCGAATTACATTTACTTGAAGGTTTCTAACGCTTAATCTAAACATATTTTTTGCATATCTTACAGCGAGGGCATTCTGTGAGATCAACATTTCGCAGAGACATTTTGCTCAACAATTCACGTGCCTTATTTATGCTCTGCATTTTGTTTACGTGTTTATGCTGTGGATTTCAGCTTTACACCTACCAGTTGCATTTGCCTACGTCTTACTTTTCTAGCCATAGCTTGTGAAGGCCATCATGATGCTTGGGGCAGCAGTCGATCGTTCCCAAGATTTTGTCTTTATTTTCATTAATTACTGATTGATGTTGCGTTGTATCTCTACAGATTGTTGAGTTTGGTGAGTGCATATCTGATTTTCCAAATTTGACAGTAGACATCAAAATGGTTTTTTAATTCAATAGAAACATCAACATGGTAAGTACAAAATGCAGAATACACTCACAGTGATATTTTGAAATGGATATTGATTTGATTTGACTTGTCAGTTAGGACTCAAGAATTTGAATTCTTTTTCTTAATTGGGGTATTAAAATGTAGATTTGTTTGGATATTTAAACAAGGAAAACAAATGCATTAAAAGGTGCTCGCATATCTACTTGAGCCGTCACCCATTTATGACTTTTTGCAGGCATCTTCTTGATTGGCGTAGTTCATTTATTTCCTGTAGCTTAAGTGAATGGGAATCAAAATAACTTCAAAGTAAATTTCTTGCATATGTTTTTGGATTTCATTTATTCACTATCTTTGATTTGACATGCATTTATATTCTTCACTTATGATGGTGTATTCATAAGCGGATTTAATAAAGGTGGACAGCTACAAGCTTGAAGATTTAATATAGTTTGTCTTAAATGAATAAAATATTTGTTGACAATAAGTCTTTCTTGAAGCTTATTACCCCGTTTTTAATGTTTCAACTAGTGGATCGTAATAACTCCATCATTGTGTGCAGAATCAATTAATGTCTATCACTCTTTTGAAAAATCAATTAACATATGCCCTAGCTATTTGTGGGTTTTGAATATTTGAATGTTGATTGAAACTTTTGACTTCAAATTACTTAAAAAATAACTTTCTTTTTTAACACTATCAACATTATTTTACAAAACTTTACATGACAAATGTGATTTATTGTTGTAAAATAGTCGCATCGTTATGATTTTTAAAGAAAATATTATTTTTTGTTTTTGTAGGTTGACATTGGAATGAAGCATTGGAGTCAAGCAAAGAACAAAAGCAACATCGGAGTTGAAGAATTGAGCATCAAACTTGAGATCCACTAAGCGTTTTTAAATGCTTTAAGGAGCTTTCGTTTTACGCTTTAATATTCTCTTTTAGATCAACTCACATACTTTTGGGCTCTAAAAAGAACGTTCTGATTTTTGCTATAAAGGCTTTAAATGAATATTAGGACAGAAACTAAATTTGGTTTTGGATTTAAACAATTGAACAAAGCAAACTATCACATTTCCTTTGGAGCTTAAAACGAAGACATTATTGCTTTGTGGGATTTAAAACGAACATGCGTCTTGTATGTTTTGTAATCTTTTATTGAAAATAATTTCATCTCAAAAGGCGTATGCACTTCTCTCGCTCTTCACGGTGATCTTGAGAATCAAAAGTCTTCTTTGATGACATTAAATTGCATAAAATATTTCCTCCACACTTCGATTTGGGTTTAAAATTGAACAAGATCATGTGCGAGTGTGAGTGGGGGCATTATTGCGTATATTCTCTCTTTGTTGCCATCAAAGATTGATCGAGTTACGAATTTTTTCTTTACTCACTTTTGTTTATCCTAGAGGGCCTGCCTTGGGGAAAAAGTACTCACCCAAGGGAACGACTCAACTGGTAACACTCTAAAGCCAAGAGTATTTCCAGCTGGGATATAAATGTGGGTATTGGAAGAAACACCAGTATCATGCAGTTGATTTCGACAAGATGGATCTGAAAGGGGACTCTTTCTGTATGGGTCAATCTCCATGAACAAAAAGTCTAAAATAGAACCCTTGTTTTCTAGTGAACAATTGATCCATTGATCGAGTTTATCAAAGTGGTGCATTGCAACTTAGCTTCCAAGAAGTTACTTGCCATGTCCGATCTTGGTTAAAGTATAGAGGTTAAGACTTCATTCTTAACATACCTTTATACTCTTTCCTTGGTTGCATGTAAAATCATCTCTTCTACAAAGGGCATGAGGCAAGCCCACTAAGAAAAACATACCAATTGAGCTAGGGTGTTATATTGCTTGTGAGTCAGTTTGAAAACACAGTGCTTTTATCGAAAACATTTGAAAACCAACATTCAACATGAGCATAAAATCTCAAACCCTTTAGGAGAAGCAAATATCCTTGAAAAAATTCACATGTTATTGCTTTCCCTTGGGATTCGTATCCTTAGAGGCTTCTCAGCATTTGGATTTCATCTCAATTTTCTCCTACTAAGGTCAACAATAGGTAACTCTTGCCTCAAAATTCCTTGGTTTCCGCATAATACACTTTGCGGGATAAGAGGAAAGTTGAGACATTAGACATCTAGAGTCAAAATATAATCAAGGGTGTGTTTGTGGTAAAAAGAATCCATTAAGCAAAGATTAAATCAATCAGACCCCACATATGTGCTTGGCATCTTTTGGTTGTATGGTTTTCATGCAAACATTGATCTTTTGATTTTGAATTACTTTTAGAGAAAGGAATGTTCTTCACTATCTTGGTTTCATAAACAATTCCTTCCTAGGTTCACTTAGGATCAATTCAAACACTTCATCCATCCCACCAAACAACTTTAGAGCTTTGGAAGCATCATTCTACACTTAGGTAAATCATCGAAATCAAAATCACCTTGTTTAAATTAGGAGTATGGGAATGCATCCTTTCTCATACCTCTAAATTAAATCAGCAATCCTTTGAACAAGTTCATCCTAAGATCACATCTTACATCTTAGGGTTTACAAGTTCATTATCCAAATCAAACCAATCAAAATCAAACCCTAAGTCTAGCATTGATCCAAAGTTCCTAAACATTCGACACCCATATCATTCACCCCTTTTCATCTCATCATTGGTCCTAAACACTTATAGGTCACTTTTGCAACAAGGTCAAAACACAACCTGAGAGCATGGAATACAAACTTGACCCACACATCATGAGTAATCCAAATCAATTAAGCTATCAAAGCCTTATTGATTATCAAAACTCACACTTATACAATCCACACATGGGATCATTACCTTCGAAAAATGTCAATAGTACAATGAGTGTGAGTATGCCCAAATCAAAGATTGGAACACCTTTCCCAATGGTAGGGGTATGTGCAGGATCATGGTGCGCCAAAAAGTGGCAATATTATGAGGGTATGTGGCTGACGACTTTTTTTTCACCCAAAATTAATGAAACGAAAAGGGTTTTTAGAGGAGATTCTCAGCTTTCCAAAAATATAAATTATGATTTAATTTGAATTTAATAAATAATTATTATTCATTTTCTATTAGAATTACAACTAAAGTCCCGATCGATAGGTTGATTGAAAAACATCTATAACTTTCAAACGGTATCATATTTTTGAATCCAAAACATGTCATTCTATGCTTCACATACTATAGGATTAAAAGAAGAAAAATTAAATTTCATGAAGTTTTGACCAAGTTAAGGTGGTCATACTGAGGCAGTTTTATATTTTCTAAAAGTTGTAATAAAAATTCATAATTAATTATTTACTTGGAAAAAATTACAAAAGATATGCATCACATCCGGACATGAGTCCTCTACTTATATATAAAATCTTACAAAAAAATTATCATTTTATTATGGTTAGGGTTGGTCGACAGACACCTACTTCTTATTTTTTTCCCTAAAATTTAAGTACTCTGCATTGAAATTTCAAATTTTCACCAAATAGATTTTATTTATTTTTAAATAAACCTAGTATTTTAGAAACTACATTCAATTTTCTACAAATTCTATTCTTACATATTTTTGAAATAATATAGATAACTTATTCAAATATTTATGTCAAGTTTCCTAACACTGATTTTTCTAAATTTTTTGCCACTTAAGGGCCTGTTTTTTGCACGATGATCCTGCACATACCCGTAGATCTAAATCCAAACCTACAAATTTTCCAACCGAACAATCAATGCATGAGCCTTCAAACGAACAACGAGAATGTACCAAGTACAAGTTTTTGAAACATGAATCCGGAAAACTTTGGGATAAACATGGTTACAAATCATAAAAATATTGTTCAAAATCCAAACAAGATGTTAACAAATCCAAGTCAAGGTAACACCATGCAAAATGCAAGTTACCTAAATCAAGGCAATGTGATTCCCAACATCAACAATGTTCAATTTCAACCTATCATACCAAATCTGAGTGTCATCCCAAATCAGAACATTATCCAAGATTGGTTTGTCCATGATCCCATTCAAACACCACAAGGGCACATTCCAAATCTGCTTCAACAAAAGCCAAATCAAGGGAATCCAATTCAAAATCAAGATCAAATTTTGCTAGAGCAACTTGCTTCACATGCCAAACTAATTGAATTATTGAGCCAGGAGATATCTTCACTCCAAAATCAATACACCCATCCATTGGTTAACCATGTCATCAAAGTAGTGAGTTGTGTCCACAACAGTGTCAAGAACAAAATTTCCAATGTCAAGGAGTTGGACATCAAGATCAACCCCATCTTGAAGATCAATCACCCCATCTCCAAAATCAATCACCACAAGGTCAATTTAAAGTGCAACACACCACTTGGGAGACCAATTGAATCAGTCCTGCAATAGTTAGTACAAGAAAATCTCATCAAAATCCCCATTTACGTGAACTATCAAGAACCAGACATAAAACCACCAAGGTATAATGAGAAGCACCTTTGTGATTATCATAGAATAAAGGGACAAAGAACATCAGGTTGTGTTCAGCTCAAAAAACTCATCCAAGACCTGATTGATCAAAAGATAATCACTATTGGGGACAATGATAGCATTGGAAATATCTCCACCACAACTATTGAGAACAAGGATCAAGATCAATCCATCACTGAGCACCTTGAAGTTATCTCTACTTCATCCAATGATCAAATCAACATATGTTAGGAGTCACTTTTCAATCATGATCAAAATCCACCAACGATACCCAACAATGATCCAATCCAAGAAATGTCAACATCATTTGACCTTATGGTTGAAAACATTGGAAATCCCTTCACCACCATTATTGAAAACAATGATCAAGATCTCTCTATCAATGAGCACCTTGAAGATGTTTCTACCCCATCTAATGATCAACTCACCATACATCAAGAGCCACTTTTTAGTGATCTATTTCAAGGAGTGTTAGGATTATTTGATCCTATTGACATAATGCATGATCCATTCACCTATGATCATGTTGAAAATGTCTCTACATTGCCTCATGAGTTAGAGGACATATCTCAAGAATTTATTCCAAAGCAAGATCAAAATCTTCCACTAAGGTCTAGCAATGGTCCTTTCCAAGACATGTTGACCCCCTTTGACCTCATGGTTACAGATATTGAAGGAACCCTGAACTCGACACTTGAGGATATTAAACCACTTACCATGAATAATGACGACATCCAAGAACCCTTTGTAAGCAATCCATCCTTTGAAACTAATCCATGTCAAGAACTTGATCCAAAGCATGTCGAAAGCAACTCTGAAATTAATCAAGATCAAGAATTTGTATCTCAAAGATACTACAATGATCTAATGGACACTCTCCTATCTATACAAGATGTCACAAATGATGATCACATCCATTTAGCACATACTCCTCCATCTACCCATGAGATGTTTCTGGTAAATGGACACATAGATGATCTTCATTTAGATCAGGATTCCTTTACTCTTGATATTATTACACAAAAAGATCAGGTTATTGATTCGTACAGTCAAACAAAGTTGTCAACATCAAGATCAGATATGTCCCAAACTCAAACTGAGGACATCATGTATGAAGATATCCAACATTATCCACTCAAGGAAACAAGTCAGACAGAACAGTATAATCTAGAGTTAGCAGAGCGGAAAATTGAAACAATGTCATCTACAGTGGTCATTTTTCATAGCATGTTTACTGAGCAAGACATCTCAAAACAAGCAAAATCGAGGAATGAAGGTGCCACTAGCACTATACTGGGGGAACCTTTATCTAGTGCAAGCATCAACATAGGGAGCACAAATAATCCTTATGATGAAACTAATGTCAATACTACAACCAGCCACATCACGAATCTTCATCCACCCATCATCCCATCCATGAATTGGGACCAACATCAAAGGAAATATTTGAATCAAAGTACGAAGAACATTATCAAATAAAAATAAGTTGAGAAGCATAATGGACAAATCAAATATGCATGGATACCAAAACATACAAAGAAAGATCATCCCTATCAAACTCCATCAGTTAAAGAAACTATGGGGAAAAATAAAAAAGGGAAAAGTATCCATCAAAGATGTCTGAAAAATAAAAGAATGATTTTCAAGTGATGTACAAGTGTATCAAGCAGTTGGTCCTAATTCCATGCACACTTCTGTATCCCCCCGTCATTGCTCATCTTCCCAAGTTTGGAAAGTCAAAGGTTCCAAACTGTCAACCAATCCATCTCTTATCCTTAAACACACTCCATCCACGCCTCCACGCATAATATCCAATTCTCACATTGACCATGTATTGGCAACGACCCTTCATCATAAGGAGTCAAAAGGCACTCTATCACGGTGTGCCACAGAGACAGAGTTAACCTCGGTATCAACGAAGCAGATCAAAAATCCCAAAAGTTGCATTCAAGTGCACGTATCTTAGCAAAGCAACTCCTTATGGTAGGATATCGATGGCACACTATGATAGGGGAATCTACATTAGCAACAATTTTTGATTCAACATGAGCTTAAAATCTTTCAGAAAAACCAAAAAAAAATCAAAAATATATGAAAATCCAAAAAAAAATCAGAAAAAGGATTGAAAATAGTAAAGAAAAAAATCATCCTCCTATGAAAACCACTACGGTGGCGCTTTGGGCAAGACCATGATGAAAATCTAGAAAAAAGGCGTCATGTGTGGAATTGAGCATCTACGTGCACCAGTTCAGGTGAAACCATCTCATCCCATTTGTAATAAATCGAGCATTCCATCCATCTTATCCATAATAAATTAATTCATCCATAAAGCATTTATCCAATCCGTTTTCAACCATTTGCATCCATCATCCAGGTTATCTTGATCTTGATGAAAGTTTGCGGCACACTTTACGCTTGCTTATGGTAAGCATCTTGACATGGGTCGTTTTTGTTGATCTTATCCTATGCAACATTATCTAAGCCATGAAGCATTACCCAATGAGCATTCTTTATCTGAACACCTTATCTTATCGCAAGATAATCATTGAAATACTTTGCATGCGTACCATATCCATCCATCCATACACCTATCCAAGCATCAATCCATAACATTCCATACATTTCTAGACACTGGGAGCAGATATATGGATCTCACTTTAGGAATAAAACTTGATCTATATCCTCCAACTTATGTGGTGATTCGAACATTGGAAAATGTGAAACCAAATTGGTCAAAGCATTTGTGAGAAAAATTCCAAATCACTAGCCCATGGCATATTTTGATAGGAAGAAATTCCTTATCAGTCCTCATCTTTCAATCAAACATCGATCCAAACAATCAATATCAGTTGCATCTAATTTGCACGTCAAACATCACCTCAAATCATTCAAACAACTTGTGTTCCAAATCAAGCTTCATCAATCATGATCAATCAAATCCAATACAAAAATCATCATCTCAAGATATCCTTGTGTTGCTTAACACTATCCTTGCATTGTTGTGCATCCTCAACAATGTTGTTGTGAGCAATCCTGATCATTCAAATCCTTGCATTGTTGTGCATCCTCAACAATGTTATCGTCATCAATCCTGATCAATCAAATCCTTGCATTGTTGTGCATCCTCAACAATGTTATCATCATCAACCCATTGATCCGATCAATCAACCTTAGCTTGGTTTTTAGAAAAATCCCAAAATAGAGCATTGATATCGTCACACACATCCATATCCAAATCATCAAAATTGTGCAAGAAAATCCAAAAACATCCAAAATCATATCAAAAAATCCAAAAAAATCCAAAATCATATCAAAATCCAAAAACATCCATAAAATAGAAAATATCAAAAACATTAGAATCTGAACTATGTCATCTTTGAGCTTAAACGTAGGCAAGGCTCATCTTTGATCAGCCCCCAAGACTTAAAAATCCAAAAACATTCAAAAAAAATCAAAATCCAAAAACATTTGAAAATTTGAAAATCAAAACATTTGTAAAATCTCGAAAAATACCAAAAACAGCCTCAAAACATTTCAAAATGTCAAAAACATCCAAATATTTGAAAAAATCCATCCATCCCATCTCGCTTGCACCCACAATAATCAAATCATCCATAATAAATCATCATCGCCTTCATCCTTTGGAAAAACAAACAGAAACAACCACATCAATTAGCAAAAGCAAGCTTCAATCGTAAAATCAAAATTGAAACAACAAACAATTCAAACAAAATAAAACTCTTGATCATTCACAAACATGTCAATTGACCTTATATCAATAGCCTATCAATTAACTTATCAAACCATCATCATCCTATACAATGCATGTCCTAGGATATATCGTTCCGACAATGGGCATCATTTTGGAAATCGCCTTGGATTCTTATCCTATCAAAACAAATCCCTTTGGCTAGAGGTATGAAGAACATTGGCTTGTTTGCGTACTTGATCTTTTCTTTTGATTTATCTTATTGCGCTCATTCCAAGGACCTCTCAATGATATCTAAACGAAGGATTTAGAGAGATAGGAATGGGGCAACGATCATTATCTTTTTTCTGTTGTGCTTGTTGGATGTTCTTGTAAAATAACTTGGAGAATACTTGCTTTGTTAGGTATGTCCTAGCAAGGTTTTCGTATGTCAAGTGTGAACAAGAATACTTCTATCTCTTTGTTGAGTCAAAGTCCATTGCACTAGGTACAACGCCATCCTAGTTCTCTATACCTTGATGCATCGTATCTACATGTGTTATCAAACATAAGGTAAGTAGCCCTTTTAAAATCCCAATCCTTGATAAGAAAATCATCATCATCTATCATCACCATCATCTCTAATAAAGTCTCGTCAGATCATGGACTTGTTGGATCCTCTTGTCATCATCTCATTTCTTATTTTTCCGTGCTAACATAACATCACCAATGCATCCATCATGCATCCATCCTGTATCCACGAACCATCAGCATTCTGCATATCATCCCACATGCATAATCATCATCATAATATAGATTTGTTAGTCTAAGCATCTCATAAATCATTACATTTGCATAAAACATTTATTACATAATCATATAGGCATTATTGCATCATCATCTCATTTGCATCATCATCACAATCATCCATAGCCATCCATTATGAACCTCTTTATCGTGAGATCGACCCTCAAATTGAATATTTTCACTCGATCTCTCAAGTGGGAAATGTACCAGTGTACTTCTTTCCGCTGGGGCATCCGAAAAATCAAAAAAAATTGAATTTTGATCGCGGCAAGTTTATTCTTTGAACCAACGCAACAAGTACATTGCTTCAAAGAGGGGAAAAATGTAGACATGTCAAATTAGCATCGTGCACTCAATTCACATTCATCCACTCATTCTTAAATCAAATTCACATTAATCCACTCTTTAGGTAAATTAGGTTCATTTAATCTCTAAGGATTTTCCACTTAAATTGAATAAATTAACTTTATTTAATTTAGGCCTATCATTCCCTCTTTGATTAAATAAATCAAGACTTTATTTAATTAAATCCCAAAAATCACCTTTCTCCCTCTTGATTTAAATAAATCAAAATATTCAAGTCAAAGGGGTCAAAGCATCTAATCATAATTAAGCTAAGCTAATCCTAATTAACCTAATTTAATTACCCATCACATCCTCTAGATATCCCCACTTGCACAAACAAATCAATTTATTGATTTATTAAAATTAGCATTCTCACTCAACATGGCATCTTTGAGGAATATTCCCTAGAATTTGAATTCAAAATCAAGTGGACATGTACATCCAACAAAGCAATTAATGTCTCTTACATGTCCCTTGCAAAGGTCAAACTAATCATTAACTCTCAAATTCAAATTTGAAATTTCCCCCTCTTGGGCACATTTCCCAAATCTTGCACATCCCTCAACCTATGGCAAGTTGACAAGTGGCCTCTTTTCATTGGTCTATTTTTAGTCCCACATTCATCCATTTGGCCAATCTCTCATCAAGAAAATCTACAAATAGAGGCTTCATTCTTAATCAAATCCTCCACAATTCCATCCACAATCTTCATGCAAAGTCATTCTCTTCAAGAGAACTGATTTTTCCCATCTTATCATCATCATCTAGCTTATCTATCAAGGATTGGGAAAGGGCTATTTTCAACAATAGCACCAATCCACTATGAAATAAAATTTTGATTATGTTTTTATATGCTTGCATTTCATTATCTTTGTTTTATTTAGTTTGCATATTTTATCATAGTCAAGTATTTCATAAGGATGTTAAATTTAAATGTGTTTTAAATTACTAGCATGATATTATTATAAGATTTCTAACCATTTGCAGATTTGGCATCCACAAGGCTATATTGTTTCATTTTTGTCTTTCATTTATCGTCAATGGTTGCAACACAACAAAATAGTCAATGTTATGGACATTATAAGTAACATCTGCCATTAAAATCCTTAGAAAATATAGCAAATTTCTTTGCAATTTTCAACAAGGCATTATTGCATCTAGTTGTGTCCAGACTCACCTTCTATCAAAGGTGTGAGTGAGGAGGACATATGGTTGTGAACATAGAACTCCACTTATCTATTGTGGAATTCTGTGAAGATGGCTGCAACCTATTATATGTTTTTTAGCATAATGCAATATATTGTGCATATATATGTAAACACAAAAAGTAGATATGGCAATGTAATGATATATAGTTTGTGTCAATTTCCATAGAGCATTGTTTCTTGACATGTGGTGCGAGTGGTTGCAAAGGTAACACTGATGAACAATGGTGTGTATATATTTGGATGTATTTCATAGCAACTACAAATAACAACAACACTAACTGAAGCATTGTTGGAATTGTAAACCATATTTCTACTACTATATCAAACATTGATGCTACCCTCTATAGAACTTTTTCCTTGAGTGACTTCTAAGAGCTTTTCAACGCATTGTATGTAGGAAAATTGATTATTTTCATTCTTACTATAAACCCAAGTATATATGAATGTTGTCTACATCCAATTTTATATACATACATATGTGCACACAAGAAAAGTCTAATGAAGCGCTACATCACATGGCAACACCTGAACAACACAAAAATTCACAGCAACAAGCCCATCCAAAACTAGTGGTGCATTGTTCTTTGATCTTGAAATAAAAAGAATTTGGTATGCTATTAGAGAAGGCCAACGAAATGGCATGACCATTAATTATTCTATGCTTTGCACGTAGCGCCAATGCTTGCAAGGGACACTTGCCCTTAAAGCCCTCAGAAAACACTACGAATGTTTGTACAATTTTCGATAAGGCATTGGTGGGAAATCATACAATATAGCCTACCACAAGCATATACATATTTACAAACTACATTGTTTCATTTATGGCTTATGTTTTGCACCAATGGTTGAAAAAAGGTTAATCTCATGTGTTCTTTTGTTAGTTTTTCTATCTGGGTTGCTATTGAAACCAATATTGATTCACTTATGGTTCGTGTTTTGTGGTGAAGGCTTTGAATTAGTCTACTACTACAAGCTTTTTGTGTTTTGTGGGTGTTCCATATGCGTCGTTGTTGGAAGTAATATTTTTGTGGCCATGGTTGCAACACAATGAAATAGTTAATGTTATATAGGTTGTGTTGTTTTCTGTAAGGAAGTGTTGATTGTCATTCTCTGCCTTAGGGTATATTGTTTCCTTTTTGGTAAGGTTTTATTGGGAAAATACTATATAGTTTATTCAAACCAATATTGTTTGATTCATGGTTCAGATTTTGTAGTGTCGATTTTGCATGGGTTTGTTACTGTGTTTTCTAGGGTTGTGTGGGATTCACCATATGGCTAACAGTTGATACCAATATTGTTTAATTTATGTCTTTCGTTTTGTGGCGATGGGGTATATGCAGGATCATCATGGAAAAAATAGGCCCTTAAGTGGCAAAAAGTTTTAAAAAATCAAAGTTAGGCAACTTGATGTAAAAATTTGAATAAGTTATCTATATTATTTGAAAAATATGTAAGAATAGAATCTATAGAAAATTGAATGTAGTTTCTAAACTACTAGGTTTGTTTTAAAAAAATCTATTTGGTGAAAATTTGAAATTTCAATGCAGTGGTGCTTAAATTTAGGGGGAAAAATAAGAAGTAGGTGTCTATCTAACCACCCTAACCACAATAAAATGATAAAAAAAAATTATAATATTTTAGTTATAAGTAGAGGACTCATTGCCCGATGTGATGCATATTTTTTTGTAATTTTTTTCAAGTAAATAATTAATAATGAATTTTTTATTACAACTTTTTAAAAAATATAAAAACTTGTATATCTGACCACCTTAACTTGGTCAAAACTTCATGAAATTCATTTTTCTTTTTTTAATCCTATAGTATGCAAAGCATAGAATGTGACACATATTTTGATTCAAAAAATGTGATACTGTTTGAAAGCAATAGATGTTTTTCAATCATCCTATCAATTAGGACTTTAGTCATAATTTGAATTGAAAATGAATAATAATTACTTATTAATTTCAAAGTAAAGCATAATTTATATCAGTGGAAAGTTGAGAATCTCCTTTAAAAACCCTTTTCATTTCATCAATTTTGGGTAAGAAAATAGTCATCAGCCACATACCCATTATATTGCCACTTTTTGGTCCATCATGATCCTGCACATACCCGATGGTTGCAATGCAATAAAATAGTGAATGTTATGTAGTTGATATTGTCTTGCACAAAACACTATTCACTGTTGTTGTCCACACTAGGCTATATTGTGTCATTTCTGGCCTCCATTTAGTGTGGCCTAGAAACAAAGGTGGTGGATTGTTTTTTGAATTTTAAATAAAAAGTATTTGTTGCATCAATAGAGAAGGCCAGTGAAATGGCATCAACATTAATTGTTGTATGGTTTCTGTGTAGTGGCAATGGCTATAAGCAGTAGCTACCTTTTCAAGCAGTCAAGAAGATAGCAAATACCTACACAATGTTTGAAAGGGCATTGCCCTATGGCTATATTGGTTTGTTTCTCAAAGGGTTCTGCTGGTAAAAAGTCTATATTGTTTCAATTTTTGATAACGCATTATTGGGTGTCATTCTCTGGGTTTAGCTTGTTGTTCAAGATAGTTGTCAGCAAGGACGACAAGCATGCATAGAATACACCTTCCTAGTTATTATTTTTTGAGCCTCAAAAAAGGAGTTGTTAGAATGATAGACTGTATAGTAAGTGTCATAAGAAAGATTGATTTCACCATTGATTATAGTGGAAAACAATTTGTATGTTCTTGCTCAGGGGTCTGGTGAGATCCAATCATGCTCAATGAACCAATATGATAGGGCCAAGAGTAGGCCAAAGTTTTTTCTTTCTAACTTTATATTTCCTATTTGTAGGTCTGTGAGTCACTGGCATTAGATGCACACAATATTTTATTGTTTGAAGACCACCTATGGATATATATGTATAATAGACACTTCTATATAGGTGGTTAGAGGCTATTTTGTGTTTTTTTTTTATGATGATGTTTGCAAAATAAAAACAAAAGTGTCACCTGCAATATTTTTTTGCCAATCTTTTTTTGCAAGAAAAGCTCGCAGTTTGCATGGGTTTGTCAATGTGATTTTTTTGTGGGATTATTTCTATGACCTCCATTTTCTGGCCATGTTTGCAATGGAATATAATTCTTAACATAGTCTATTTTTCTTTTGTGCTCTATTGCTCGCTACCTTGGGTTATTTTTATCCATTAGTTTGTCACTCACAATATTTTTGTGCTTTGTGCAATCAACAATGCGTATTTATGTGCACCTAAGTTGAGATATATATGTAGATATATGTGTGTGTGTGTATATATATATACACATATATATATATACATATATATATATACATATATATATGTATATATATATATGTCTATATATACGTATGTATACATATAGATATACTTACAAAAATGTATTCAACAGTACCTATCAAAAATTGAAACAATATAGCCTCTTCAACACCACCTTATCGAAAATAGAACAATATAGCCTAACCTAGAGATCAATAATCAATAGTCCATAATGCAATCAAATTTCAACTATATAACATCAACTATTTCATTCCAATGCAACCATAACCACCAAATAGAAGCCATAAATCAAACAATATTGGTTTAAACAACTACCAAGATACATACATATATATACATATATACATACATACATACATACATACATATATATATATATATATGTATATATATGTATATATATATTTGACGCTCCTTTATTTCCAAACAACAAATTCCTAGATATGCATGCAATTATGCATAATGGTGGATTCTGTTTTTATGCAGGTGTGCAAAAATAGATGCAAACAACATCAATATGCATATTAGGGCATACAACAAGTATAATAAAAAACAAGACCCATGTTTCATCTCACACTTTATATACAAACTGCCAATCTAACAAATCCTTATTAAGGCCTAGACAAATAAGAAGCATCTCTAAATACACAAGAAAATAGCTAAGAATTCCTTATCAATGAAAACATGAATTGATTTATTACTTTGCAACCATTGGCACCACACATAAACCATAAATCAAATAATTTCTTCAAGGCCACAGAAGAACAATCAACAATGCCCTATGCAAAATAGCATATAGTGTTTTACTACTTCAACAAGTATTAAATGATGCACCTTTGAGCCATCCTACTTTCCAATAATCGACTATTGGACATATTATTACAAGAAAAATTGGCAAGATCATCTTCATTGAACCTTAATGTCTTTATTATTTCAATTACAATAATTGAAATGATAAATGAAATAATTTATTCAATCCAACAGAAGAACAAACAACAATTTATTCAATAAGTGTTTTAGTGCTTCAACAAGTATTAGATGCAAAGTCTACAAAAGCATAATGCAAGATATCAACCAACAACGGAAAGACATATGCACCTCTGATTCATTCTATTTTCCAATAATTGAATTCTGAACATATTATTATAAGCAAAACTACCATAATCATCTTCATTTTAATAAGACTTATATATTAAAGAAAACATTATCTAGAAAGGAAAACAAAGCACTCATATGGTTATGCTACAACCATAACCACAAAATGGAAAGCACAATTGAATAAATGACAACTATTATCACAACCATCACCAGCACATGCAAACCATACAACAACTAATGTTGATACCATCTAGCATTCAAGAGAGAAAACATCCACATAGTATTTTCCCTCAATTGACTAGCTGAGAAGGCTATGAATTCAAACCTTTTTTTGCCTATAATAATGTCTTTCTTCAGGCTAGGCAATATATTATAGGCAACAAAAGATTTGAATTCATAGCCTTTTCATTCAGGAAAATGAGGGAAAATTAAGTTTGGATGTTTTCTCTCTTTATAATTTTGAACGAGCCAATTGCATAGCAAGGCAAAAAATATGGTATACACATCTATTTAGATATAGCAGTCTCTACATAAATAGATATTTACATGTGTAACTTGAATTTTAATAAGAAGTGCATATTAAACAAGACATTATTTAAAAAGGGAAACAAAGCATTAAAATTTATTGTTTTGAGAAGATAGTTACTTGTTTTGAAACAAATTTGTTATTTCTTTCATTCTTGAAAAGGAATTCTTATAACAATACCTAGGCTTTGTATTAAACATACTAAAGAACATTGACTGCCACATACATGTGCTCAACAGCTTTTTGAAGTTGTTATAGGGACAATTCAAATACTCTTTCTAGCACTGTGCAAAGGAAAACAAAACAACCTAGCCAATGCTAGACAAGGGACAATGACAATGCCTTATAGAAAAAAACATAAGCTACACATGATTAACTATTTGGCTAGGTTGCAAACATCACCACTAAATGGAAGCCACAATTAAATAAATGGCAAGTGCTATCACAACCATCTCCAGGACATAGGAAGCATACTAAATTCAATGTTGGTGCAAGCCATTGTTTAATTTCGGTGGCCTTCTTTGTCCACGCAATAGGAAATACACTGCCCTATCCCCAAGGTAGCCAATAACTACCTCCACCACCCTTCCCATGACCACCGCAAGGATAAAAACCAAGAGGCAAACAAGAATTCTTTCCAAAGTTTTTTTTAAACAAAAGACCATCTGCCACCTTTCCATTCCCACTATAAAGTTCAAAAAATTGAGGCTCACATGAATTCCAACCAAGGTACACACAAACAAACTATTGGCTAACAATATAGGGTACAACATTCAACATAGACTGTATAGCAATGACTACTTCATTACATTGCAACCATAATGACTAAACAGAAACCATAAATGAAACAATATTGGTTTCAAGGTTAAAAAGCCATGTAAAAAAATAAACAATATAGCCTTCTCAACAACACACTATCGAAAATGAAACAATGTAGATCAGGGAAGGCAACAAAAATTGACAATCACCGCTAGAATTAGAAAGCAGTCTGCAAGACATAAAAGAAACAATATCGCTAAGGATTTTTTCGAAAAGCACCTCTTCCCACTTGCTTCAAACACACATCTTCCCGCTAGCTCTCCTACACAAATATTGGGCAAAATATTATCACAAGCGACACTATTCTTTTCCTTTTGCAACCATCGCCATATGAAAAAAACACAAAATATCCCCCACCCACATTTGTAGGAGCTGCAAAAAGCTTGATTGAGATTGCACGCTCACAAAAGCTTACCCTCCTCCCTCACATCTTTGATAGCAGGTGTAGCAACAAAATGACACAAAATAATGGCTTATTCAAAATTCCCTAGAAATTTGTTATGTTCCTTGAGGCATTAAACAGTAGGTGTTATTACAACCATCACCAGTACACAAAAAGCATACGACAATTGATGTTTATGCAACCAACGTTTAATTTTGGCGGCCTTCTCTATCCAAACTGTAACGCCCCGTCGTGCGAACCCCAAAGGACAGATAAACAATAATTACATCACAATTTTTTTTTTAATTAACATAACATACATGTAATACACATTAAGACATGACATGAATTTCATTTAAGTTGATTCATTAACACATACATCCCTTGGGGTACACAAGAGGAGTCATTACGCGACTTAGATCCACACAATGACAATAAAGAGTAAAAACCAAAGATATAATCCATAACAAAGTAAACATTAAAAAATGTAACACATACATGAAGATTCATTGATAAGAAACCATCTGTGTACATAAATACAACATATGCATAATTCACTTAACACATTGAATAACAATTTCCACGACCAATATCCACACCGAGTTAACATTACATTACAGTACAATGATCTAGAGGTACAATGATACAAAAGTGTTTCCAACATGCACGGAAACCATACAACAAGAATCATGATACAAATGAATAGATGAAAGCTGGCTCCATGACGGATACAACTCTGGGGTCGCCGCAACAGCACCAAACTGCACCTCTCGATCCTTGACTGGGGACCCAATGGGGTGCTTAGCATGCTCCACCCGACCATGTGGGTCCGAAGACCCACCCCCCGTGCTAGGAGCTAACAAGAAAGAGACCTCAACCAAGAACATCCAAATAGGGAACCACAAGACTCAACAACATACAAAAGTATCATAAAACTCAAGGATTACAATGACATAATCAACAACATCCAAGAGACAACATAATAACTTAAAGTCATAGATCCCATCACATAAATCAAATCAATGACCAATAAACAAGTAACCAAAGGATGATCATGAAACACTTCCAAATCAAACTGAATTAATAAACATAATACAATTCCAAATTGCAACTAAATAATACAATAACATCATATCACAGTACCATAAAAGTATAAGGTCATAAGTCAATTATCAATGAGATCATACAAGACCACAAAGTACACCAAAGATGTATCAAGGAAATACTCCATAAATCAATATAAGTCCATTCAACTACAATCTAAACCAACTCACATAACATACTTCCAGAGGAACACAATAAAGTAAAAACACCTGGGCAACTAGGGGAGAGTGTCATCGCATAGTCCTACATGGGTTGTCATGTGCTCTTCCTCCCAACTGAAGGCGTCGGTCCCATCTATGGCTGTCATGTGCCCTTCCTCCCAACTGGAGGAGCTGGTCCATAGGGTGACTCATGCGGAGCCGTAAACCTCTCGTGAAGACGAGGTCATGACCTTGCCAACCACGGCCTTCCCAGCCTTCCATTAGTCTGCGGAAGCACTAATGAAGACGAGGCATCCATTTTTAAATCTTATAATGATATTACTACCCAACCCTCCTAAGTTAATTATTAGGTTTTCACTTAATTACTAACTCACTCGTGGGTTATCCTGTGCCCTTCCCCTTAAACGGGGCGCCGGCCCCCACGAGGAGCCACTCTCCCTAGAGACCCAACAACATAAAAACCAAGGGTTGTACCGTCATAAATTTGAACAAGAATCACAACATAAAAGCATGCGAGGCATTACCCATCTCGCTAACAAGTACAAAATCAAAGTCTCACAAAGTTTCGTACAACCCTTTCAAAATAATGATACCAAAACACTTGCCACTTCAAGGCACATAAAAGAGAGAACATCAATTGACAATCATCTCAAGCCTCTGGAAGCCAAAAAGAATGACAACCCACAAACAAGGGTAAAATGAAGCAACACAAATTTTTCCCTAATAATTCCAACACAAGGATAAAATTTCCCCCAAATATGAGATTAACTCCGAAAAGCCACACAAAGAAAGTTTCATCAAGACCCATCCACAAATCAACAATGGTGTCACCTCAAATAGGAAAACGCAAAATAAAATCAACCTTTAATTCAACAAAATCACTTAATAAAACCAAAAGCCACCAACTAGGCATTCCATGGGAGACCTCAATTTCCTCCTCACAAGATACCCGTGCAGTTGGTATACGAAAGACCTTGACAAAATCAACAATCATGACAACAAGATTTCCCTTTCCTCTGGAAGCCCAAAAATAAATCAAATACTCAAGTACTCATCAACAAGGGTAGACAAAGTAGTAAGAGTTTCCAATCAACTAACAACACAAATTTAAGAAATAGAAATCCTTTCAAAACCCGGGAGTAGCTCAAGAGAAATTCACACCAAGACAACACCATCAAAATTATCCTATACTCACCAACATTTCCAAGGCACCAAATTAAAGAACACCTTAAATACTCAACCACTCACAACTCCACCAAACACCCGCATAATAAACAACAACCAAAAATTCAAACAAGAACAATATTTAATAACCAATCAATTAACAACCAGAACTAAATAACTTTACAACTTACCCATCTAAATTACTCAATTAACTAAAACAATTTATGATAACCATCACAAGTATTCTAAAAGACTTATCCATAAAGAGAACTTACAAATCAACCATTAAATGAATATAAAGGAAGTCAATTTTCAAAAGATTAAAATCCCATTTCACCAATAAACTATCCAATTCAAGAATACCCTAATCAATCACTAATCATGCCCATACATTTAAATTTCCCCTTTCATTTATCAACATAATTGAAAACTACTTAATAGTTGGGTATTTAACTCATTATCATTTCATAACTACTTATGTTCAAAACATTATTTCCACTCTCCTTTCATCATACTAACTTAACACTCACTTCCAATATTTAAATTAATTGTGAGAACCACTTAAGACCAATTGTTTATACTTTAAAATGACAATAATAACAATACTCTAAATACTTAAACTATACATTAGAACTTACCACCTTAAAATCTTAAATCTATCTAAAATTTACACA
Source organism: Sequoia sempervirens (assembly GCA_007258455.2). Lineage (NCBI taxonomy): Eukaryota > Viridiplantae > Streptophyta > Pinopsida > Cupressales > Cupressaceae > Sequoia > Sequoia sempervirens. The sequence goes on along the minus strand of VDFB02256132.1, from coordinate 150,096,232 downwards.
CATAAGTACCTTTTAAAACCACTACATATTTATATATTTTAATTATTTTTGAGGAGGGAATGTAAAAAGAGAATAGATCTGTTCTAAGAATCCAACAAGTCTACATGATTCAACTTCATAAAAAGGATAATTTATTAAATTCCAAAAATAAATTCAATTTCCACAATTTGTCTTTTGACTAGATTATCCAATCAAAATTCATAATTTAACAATTTAACAAAAATTCCTTTCTATTTCCTTATTCTTACTATAATAAAATTTTATTTTATTTAAACCAGAAAAAGAAACAATTTGTCAAAAAACAGAATTAATTAAACTAATTTAACAGTTAAATCAATGAAATCTAATTATATGGATTAATAAATATATACAATATAAATATATATATATATATATATCTATAAAAGTATACACGCAGGTTAAAGTTTAAAATAGAATTTTTTTTTTAACAAAATAAGCATATATCACTTTGAATGGGAATTTTAACCCATACAATGCACGGGGATAACCACTCGGTCGCGGGCAGTCTACGGACTGCCACCGCACTCCGAAGGACTGCCGTGGACAGTCTACGGACTGTCATAGCAGTCCGACGGACTGCCGTGGTAGCCCGTAGGCTGCCGCACCATCACCACTGTCGACTGGGTTGTGGGTACGGCTGAGGCCGAACCATCACCCAGTCTGCATTTTATTATTTTATTTTTTTTTAAATAATTTCAAAACAAATTTAATATGGCAGAAATTTGAATCTTAAATTAAATTTTTCTTTTTATGTTATCTTTACATTTTTTTATATATATATGTGTGTGTGTATACATTTATATATATATACATATATATATTGCATACAAAAATATTTCGAATACAGAGAAATAAATTTCAATTGTACAATTTACTGTTTCAATATAAACATTTAAACACATAATATATTTGTAAAATTTATCTACAAATGGGAATTTACACAACCTCGAATTCACAGACAGGAGATTATTATTTTACTGGTTTATTATTATTATTAACCCAAAACTACAGTAACATTGTTCAATTCCAGAATCCCAACAAAATTTTACTTTAATTAAATAACAATCCCAAACCCCAGTAAGATTTTCTTGATTAAAAAAAGTAGTCCAAAACATTTCTAAGGATTCGAGAATTTTCTACATGCATTAAATTTCAAATCCACGAGGAAATTTCATTCACAACAAAGAATTCTTATTTCATTTGATGCTATAGAAAAAAAAAATTAATTTAAAAGAAGAAGGAGAACCTGGCATCCTGCACCTGGAGAAAACTGTGGAAGCTTTATCCTTCTTGCCGATCCAATCCTCCGCTAACGATTGTTTCCAGCAGTAGTTCCAAGATCCTCCCTCAACTTAAATCTTATTCCTTAATAAATTCTCCAGAAATAATAATAGAAAAAGAATGCAATACTATAACAGAAAAATGACTGCCAATTTCTCCAAAATCTGTTGGAATGAGAATGCCACCCCCTACCAACAAAAATCCCCTAAATAAAATCACACACAAAAAGTCTCTTCCATTTCCTCTTCCTATGGATACCAAAAGTTACTTCTCCAAAAATAAATTTTAAATACATTCAAATCCACAAAATTAAGCTTTTTATTTGTTTATTTATTTATCATCTCCACAAATACTTAAATTAAATAAATACTTCCACATTAAAAATAATTAAACTCAACCATTTGTAAGATTCAAAATAAATGTAATATTTTTACCACTACTACTAATATTTATCTATTGCTTTATTTATTTATTTTTCATATTCTCCAGTTCTCTTCGACTTCCAAATGCTCTATAGGTGTAGTTTCATTTCTTGCTTTAAAACACTTCAGTTTCCTATCTCATTATCCATTTAAATTTCTTATTATAATAATTATCTTTTCAAGATTATTTTGTTCATAATTATTATTAACTTCAACAATTTAAATCAATTTATCTAATAATATCACTTTTACTTTTAACGAATTAGTTTAAATTTGATCATTTGTTCTAAATCGTTTGATTTAATTTAATTGATTATTATTTTAATTTCTAATCATATTTTAAATAACCTTTCAAATCACTTATGATTTAATTAATTATTTAAACATGACTACTAACATATGATATTTTTCACACAATCAAATAACACAGTAATCAATGAAGCACACACAAATACTCACACACAAGTCCAAAACAACCAACACATAGGGGCCTTACATCCTCCCCCCCTTAGACATTGACTTACTCCTGGAAGTCGAGCTCAATCATAAACATGGTAACACAACAATATCAATGATCATAAGCACATCAACACCATAAATTAAAACATCAATTAAACGTCATCAAGTAAACAACGAAATTAAACAAACCAAAAATAAGGGAAGGATACCAAAACAAAAATGGTGAAGGGGTTGCAACCAGACCAATTTGGTCAAACACCAGGACAGATGACGAACTAGGTTGGGGAAACTTTCTTGTCAGCTCCTATGTTCAATGTCAAACCCATTGGGTGTATATAATGCTCGCCCTGTCCTGACAATGCAGGTGGAATCGAGACTTAGTTCCTGCAATCTTGCATGCAAACAAACGTTGTGCACAATACATATATATATATCACAAATACATCGTGAGAGGAACTTCCAGCATAGTAGGGCACTCGCAAGCGAGTGATACCACACTGTCCCTCCCACCAAACCACACATAGTAGTCAAAACAATTCTAGTAACTCGTAAACAATTTTCTTCTAATTAGTTAGGAAATATTCGTATAAGGATACTAACCATAAACCTAATTCATCTACTATATCAAAATGAATTACTACTTGACATTATAAGTATCTATACCTGCATATTACAATTACATTACCTTTGTCACTATGCTTTCTAAAGCCCACTTCCTGTAAATCAAAAGCTACCATAGAGCATTGCACATTAGTACCAATAATTCAAGTTGCATCTTAGCCTCAAGGTACTATATTCTGCTAAAAATCATAGAATAATTATCCACAAAACCTTACATTTTCATTAAAACTCATAATTTTCACACAAAGAACTCCACTTTAACCATTATTCAACACCAAAACTCACATCAATTTCAATAAAAAGGGTAAAATTTTACACCTTCACAGATTCAAGAAAACATAATTCATCACTCAAGGACAACAAAATAAGAAAAATTCCACACACACTTGACCTATTCACACACATGAAACACATCACCAAGAATACATCACACTAAAACTCAAGGGTCCATAGAGCATCCCTGACAGGAAGGATATCAGTGCATTGCGCACTACACCGAGGGTCCTATCCTTTCCCATCAGTTTCCTACACCATCGACCCGACACCATCTAACAGAAGAAATTCAAGATCACAACAATGACAAAATCAAACTTAAACTCAAGACTCACGGGTCTAAGCGCAAGGTTACATAGTGAGCACACATAGTGCCCAGTGTATGAACCTAGGCTCTGATACCATGTTGTAACACCCCGTCGTGCGAACCCCAAAGGATAGATAAACAATAATTACATCACAATTTTTTTTTTAAATTAACATAACATACATGGAATACACATTAAGACATGACATGAATTTCATTTAAGTTGATTCATTAACACATACATCCCTTGGGGTACACAAGAGGACTCATTACATGACTTAGATCCACACAATGACAATAGAGAGTAAAAACCAAAGATATAATCCATAACAAAGTAAACATTAACAAATGTAACACATACATGAATATTCATTGATAAGAAACCATCTGTGTACATAAATACAACATATGCATAATTCACTTAACACATTGAATAACAATTGCCACGACCAATATCCACACCGAGTTAACATTACATTACAGTACAATGATCTAGAGGTACAATGATACAAAAGTGTTTCCAACATGCATGGAAACCATACAACAAGAATCATGATACAAATGAATAGATGAAAGCTGGCTCCATGACAGATACAACTCTGGGGTCGCCGCAACAGCACCAAACCGCACCTCTTGATACTCGACTGGGGACCCAATGGGGTGCTTAGCATGCTCCACCCGACCATGTGGGTCCAAAGACCCACCCCCCGTGCTAGGAGCTAACAAGAAAGAGACCTCAACCAAGAACATCCAAATAGGGAACCACAAGACTCAACAACATACAAAAGTATCATAAAACTCAAGGATTACAATGACATAATCAACAACATCCAAGAGACAACATAATAACTTAAAGTCATAGATCCCATCACATAAATCAAAGCAATGACCAATAAACAAGTAACCAAAGGATGATCATGAAACACTTCCAAATCAAACTGAATTAATAAACATAATACAATTCCAAATTACAACTAAACAATACAATAACATCATATCACAGTACCATAAAAGTACAAGGTCATAAGTCAATTATCAATGAGATCATACAAGACCACAAAGTACACCAAAGATGTATCAAGGAAATACTCCATAAATCAATATAAGTCCATTCAACTACAATCTAAACCAACTCACATAACATACTTCCAGAGGAACACAATAAAGTAAAAACACTTGGGCAACTAGGGGAGAGTGTCATCACATAGTCCTACATGGGCTGTCCTGTGCTCTTCCTCCCAACTGGAGGCGTCGGTCCCATCTATGGCTGTCATGTGCCTTTCCTCCCAACTGGAGGCGTCGGTCCATAGGGTGACTCATGCAGAGCCGTAAACCTCTCATGAAGACGAGGTCACGACCTTGCCAACCACAGCCTTCTCAGCCTTCCATTAGTCTGCGGAAGCACTAATGAAGATGAGGCATCCATTTTTAAATCTTATAATGATATTACTACCCAACCCTCCTAAGTTAATTATTAGGTTTTCACTTAATTACTAACTCACTCGTGGGTTATCCTGTGCGCTTCCCCTTAAATGAGGCATCGGCCCCCACGAGGAGCCACTCTCCCTAGAGACCCAACAACATAAAAACCAAGGGTTGTACCGTCATAAATTTGAACAAGAATCACAACATAAAAGCATGCGAGGCATTACCCATCTCGCTAACAAGTACAAAATCAGAGTCTCACAAAGTTTCGTACAACCCTTTCAAAATAATGATACCAAAACACTTGCCACTTCAAGGCACATAAAAGAGAGAACATTAACTGACAATCATCTCAAGCCTCTGGAAGCCAAAAAGAATGACAACCCACAAACAAGGGTAAAATGAAGCAACACAAGTTTTTCCCTAATAATTCCAACACAAGGATAAAATTTCCCCCAAATATGAGATTAACTCCGAAAAGCCACACAAAGAAAGTTTCATCAAGACCCATCCACAAATCAACAATGGTGTCACCTCAAATAGGAAAACGCAAAAGAAAATCAACCTTTAATTCAACAAAATCACTTAATAAAACTAAAAGCCACCAACTAGGCATTCCATGGGAGACCTCAATTTCCTCCTCACAAGATACCCGTGTAGTTGGTATACGAAAGACCTTGACAAAATCAACAATCATGACAACAAGATTTCCCTTGCCTCTGGAAGCCCAAAAATAAATCAAATACTCAAGTACTCATCAACAAGGGTAGACAAAGTATTAAGACTTTCCAATCAACTAACAACACAAATTTAAGAAATAGAAATCCTTTCAAAACCCAGGAGTAGCTCAAGAGAAATTCACACCGAGACAACACCATCAAAATTATCATGTACTCACCAACATTTCCAAGGCACCAAATTAAAGGACACCTTAAATACTCAATCACTCACAACTCCACCAAACACCCGCATAATAAACAACAACCAAAAATTCAAACAAGAACAATATTTAATAACCAATCAATTAACAACCAGAACTAAATAACTTTACAACTTACCCATCTAAATTACTCAATTAACTAAAACAATTTATGATAACCATCACAAGTATTCTAAAAGACTTATCCATAAAGAGAACTTACAAATCAACCATTAAATGAATATAAAGGAAGTCAATTTTCAAAAGATTAAAATCCCATTTCACCAATAAACTATCCAATTCAAGAATACCCTAATCAATCACTAATCATGCCCATACATTTAAATTTCCCCTTTCATTTATCAACATAATTGAAAACTACTTAATAGTTGGGTATTTAACTCATTATCATTTCATAACTACTTATGTTCAAAACATTATTTCCACTCTCCTTTCATCATACTAACTTAACACTCACTTCCAATATTTAAATTAATTGTGAGAACCACTTAAGACCAATTGTTTATACTTTAAAATGACAATAATAACAATACTCTAAATACTTAAACTATATATTAGAACTTACCACCTTAAAATCTTAAATCTATCTAAAATTTACACACATAAGTACCTTTTAAAACCACTACATATTTATATATTTTAATTATTTTTGAGGAGGGAATGTAAAAAGAGAATAGATCTGTTCTAAGAATCCAACAAGTCTACAAGATTCAACTTCATAAAAAGGATAACTTATTAAATTCCAAAAATAAATTCCATTTCCACAATATACCCACTAAAAAAAAAACAAGAACTAAATTATTAATGCTGATATATATATATATATATATATATATATATATTCACAATTTGTCTTTTGACTAGATTATCCAATCAAAATTCATAATTTAACAATTTAACAAAAATTCCTTTCTATTTCCTTATTCTTACTATAATAAAATTTTATTTTATTTAAACCAGAAAAAGAAACAATTTGTCAAAAAACAGAATTAATTAAACTAATTTAACAGTTAAATCAATGAAATCTAATTATATGGATTAATAAATATATACAATATAAATATATATATATATAAAAGTATACACGCAGGTTAAAGTTTAAAATAGAATTTTTGTTTTAACAAAATAAGCATATATCACTTTGAATGGGAATTTTAACCCATACAATGCACGGGGATAACCACCCGGCTGCGGGCAGTCTACGGACTGCCACCACAGTCCGAAGGACTACTGTGGATAGTCTACGGACTGTCAGAGCAGTCTGACAGACTGCCATAGTAGCCTGTAGGCTGCCGCACCATCACCACTGCCGGCTGGGTGGTGGGTACGACTGAGGCCGAACCATCACCCAGTCTGCATTTTATTATTATTATTATTATTTTTTAAATAATTTCAAAACAAATTTAATACGGGGGAAATTTGAATCTTAAATTAAATTTTTCTTTTTATGCTATCTTTACATTTATATATATATGTGTGTGTGTGTGTGTGTGTGTGTGTGTGTGTATATTTATATATATATATATATATATATATATATATATATATATATATATATATATATATATAGATATATATATGATATATATATATATATATATATATATATAGATATATATATATATATATATCATTTATATATATATATATATATATATATATATATATATATATATATATATATATATATATATATATATATATATATATATATATATATATATAAATGTATATATATATACATATATATATTGCATACAAAAATATTTCGAATACAGAGAAATAAATTTCAATTGTATAATTTACTGTTTCAATATAAACATTTAAACACATAATATATTTGTAAAATTTATCTACAAATGCGAATTTACACAACCTCGAATTCACAGACAGGAGATTATTCTTTTACTAGTTTATTATTATTTTTAACCCAAAACTACAGTAACACTGTTCAATTCCAGAATCCCAACAAAATTTTACTTTAATTAAATAACAATCCCAAACCCCAGTAAGATTTTCTTGATTGAAAAAAAATATTCCAAAACATTTCTAAGGATTCGAGAATTTTCTACATGCATTAAATTTCAAATCCACGAGGAAATTTCATTCACAACAAAGAATTCTTATTTCATTTGATGCTATAGAAAAAAAAAAAATTTAAAAGAAGAAAGAGAACCTGGCGTCCTGCGCCTGGAGAAAATTGTAGAAGCTTTATCCTTCTTTCCGATCCAATCCTCCGCTAACGATTGTTTCCAGTAGTAGTTCCAAGATCCTCCCTCAACTTAAATCTTATTCCTCAATAAATTCTCCAGAAATAATAATAGAAAAAGAATGCAATACTATAACAGAAAAATGACTGCCAATTTCTCCAAAATCTGTTGGAATGAGAATGCCACCCCCTACCAACAAAAATTCCCTAAATAAAATCACACACAAAAAGTCTCTTCCATTTCCTCTTCCTGTGGATACCAAAAGTCACTTCTCCAAAAATAAATTTTAAATACATTCAAATCCACAAAATTGAGCTTTTTATTTGTTTATTTATTTATCATCTCCACAAATACTTAAATTAAATAAATACTTCCACATTAAAAATAATTAAACTCAACCATTTGTAAGATTCAAAATAAATGTAATATTTTTACCACTACTACTAATATTTATCTATTGCTTTATTTATTTATTTTTCATATTCTCCAGTTCTCTTCGACTTCCAAATGCTCTATAGGTGTAGTTTCATTTCTTGCTTTAAAACACTTCAGTTTCCTATCTCCTTATCCATTTAAATTTCTTATTATAATAATTATCTTTTCAAGATTATTTTGTTCATAATTATTATTAACTTCAACAATTTAAATCAATTTATCTAATAATATCACTTTTACTTTTAACGAATTAGTTTAAATTTGATCATTTGTTCTAAATCATTTGATTTAATTTAATTGATTATTATTTTAATTTCTAATCATATTTTAAATAACCTTGCAAATCACTTATGATTTAATTAATTATTTAAACATGACTACTAACATATGATATTTTTCACACAATCAAATAACACAGTAATCAACGAAGCACACACAAATACTCACACACAAGTCCAAAACAACCGACACGGAGGGGCCTTACACAAATGGCGGGAAATATGCCACCCTACTCCCAAGCCAGCCAACAACCACCTCCACCACCTTTTCCATAGCCATCAGAAGGGTTAAAAACTGGGAGGATGACGAAAATTCCAGCCAAAGTTATCACCCATCCACCAAATTTTCCCCAGCTGTCAGAAGTCTCTAAAATGGGAAGGCTGACGAAAATTCTAACCAAGATCTTTGCAATGTACACACACACACACACACACACACACACACACACACACACACACACACACACACACACACACATATATGTACATATATAGATATATATGCACATACATATATATACATATATACATATATACATACAAATATGTATACACATGAGTTGTTAATGGTCCAGCCTTTGTCGAAAAGGTTTTGCATAGGCCTGTAACTGTGATATCTAGTGTTCTATGGAAATGGCTACAATGGAATAAAATAGTTAATGTTATGTAGTTCATGATGTTTTGCATAAGGCATTGTTTCCTATTGATTTCCACCTTAGACTATATTGTTTCATTTGTGGCTTCTATTTACTATCAATGGTTGCAACGCAACAAAATAGCAAATGTTATGGACATTATATATGTATGTACATATACATACATACATACATATACATATATATACTATCTATATATACACATGCATATATCGAGATATATATGCACATATATACATATATATACATATATACATAAATATATAGATATATATGCACATATATACATATATATACACATATATATGCATATATACATGTATATATACATATGTATGTACATATATATATTTATATACATATATATACATATATGTATGTACATATATATATATATATATACATATACATGTATATATATACATATATATATATGTGCATATACATATATATACATATACATGTATATATATACATATGCATATACATATATATACATATACATGTATATATATACATACATATATATATATGCATATACATATATATACATATATGCATACAAATATATATACATATATACATACAAATATATATATATATACATATATATGTGTACACATAAGCTATATATGGACCAGCCTTTTGCGGCAAAGGTTTTGCATAGGTTTGTAACCATGATTTTTAGCATTCTATGGGAATGGTTGCAATGGAATAAAATAGTTAATGTTATGCATTTCATGCTATTGATGTCCACCTTAGGCTATATTGTTTCATTTGTGGCTTCCATTTACTGTCAATTCTTGCAACGCAACAAAATAGTCAATGTCATGGACATTAAATATACATATAATGTAATACATATATATATATATGCATATATATACATACATACACACATATATATACATATATATATACATATATGTATACAGATGTATATACATATATGTATATAGATGTATATACATATATATAAATATACATATATATATATATACATATATATATATATACATATATATATATATATATATATCTAAAGTTAGATGCACATATACATGCATTGTTCATTACACAAAGCTGGGAAAAATGCATAGTAACAAACCAATGGAAGAATATAACCCAAGCCACCCAACAACAATCTACAAAATTTGCATCATCTTTAAAATTTTATTATGTTGCAGACATAAGCAGAAAATGAAATCCATTAAAAGCAGCCCACAAAAAATCACAATACCAATAAAAGTTTCATAATGCTAACAATTTTATTGCATTCCAAACATAGCTACAAAATGCAAGCCATAAACAAAAACCCACAAAGATTCGTGGTAACAAACCGAAGCAAAACTATACTCATTTCTCAACAAAACCTTATGGAAAAATGAAACAATATAGCATCCCCAACAACACCTCCTTGGAAATTAACAATAACAAACCCATCCAAAAATAGAGTCCTTTCTGAACAGAAGCATATCATAAATTGAAACAATATAGCCTTTTCAACAACACCTTTTCCAAAGTGAAACAATATAGCATAAGACAAAGAACAATAATGCACAACACCCAATGTAACCAAACATAAAGTGTACAACATTAAAAAAATTATTCCATACCAACCATCACCACAAAATGAAAGGCATAAATCTATACATATACATATATTTATACACACACACACACACACACACACACACACACACACATATATAGATATACATATATATACATATATATATATGTACATACATATACATATATATATATGTACATACATATACATATATATATGTACATATATATAATAGTTGTGAGTGGGGAGGGAAAGCTTTTGTAAAGGCGCAAGTGCAATCATTGGCTGTGGAATTTCTGTGAAGGTGGTTGCAAGTTATTTTGTGTGTTTTTGCATGGTTTGATGGTTGCAAAAGAAGCACAAAAGTATTGTGCGAGATAATTTTGTGCCCATTTTTTTGCAAGTAGTGGGGAAAGTACAAAGCACAGAAACAAAAAACTAGAAGAGGAGAGGGAAGAGGTGCATATTGAGAAAACCTGTAATGCCCCGTCATAATAACCTAAGAATGTTGCAAGTGTGTTATAAAGGTGTAATAAATTTTTTTAAAGTATTAATATTAAGTTAATTAATTGCATACATTCGTTAAGTTACTAAACGTTACACTACTTTGAGTTTTCCATAAGTGACTATAGTATTTTGCATTGCACATTTAATTAATAACATAAAGATAAACATTGCATATTAATAAATTTTGCATTCATGTTAACATAGTAAAGTACAAACATGTTTTTCCATACATTGCATTTGATATGATATTACAATACTCATCCAACTTGATGAGGTAGTTCAAATAATAGTTACAATTACATTGTTCACCTCTTATACAATTGAGGGATGTTTTCAAATACAAGTTTACAATATACAATGTTGAAATAAACATAAGATCCAAGTGCGAGCTCTCCATCCATGAAGCTCTCGATGCCATGATCAAACTAGGGACCCAACGGAGTAAGGTGCACGTTCCACCCAACCATGTGGTACCCGTAGGTCCACCCCCCGTGCTAGGAGATAGTAATAAGGTTACCTAGACCTAATCTACTAACCCTAGACACTAGTACAAACAATCTAATGGTTACATTGCTTCCAAATTCTTGACAATTGAATTTACTACAAATACAAGGTTAACTATTATTCTAGGTGGAGTGTCATCACAATGATGCAAAGGTTACCCTGGTGTTTCTTCCTAGGTTCTGGCCCCCAATCCTTGGGTTACCCTGGTAACCTCTTATGAAACCCGGCCCCTATTGCATACTGTTGCGGAATCGTATGTCTTTTAAAGGAACAAGACACCGATTTTCCATTCCAGGCCTTCTCATCTTATACTCATGTCTGAAGTAGCTCAAGAGTCATAAGAGAGGTATAAACATCTTGTTAAGTGTTTTAGTCTTACTACTGTGTCATTTAATTATCACTGAGTTACTAACTACTTGTAAGTTACCCTAACACCACTTTGTGTATCGGCCCTTACAAATAGCCACTCCCCTAAACATAACACGAGAATCTATATTTTTCCTTCTAGGGTTTACAAAGTGTGCATATATCCAAAAATCACTATAAAAGACCAACATGATTAAAATGAACAACAATCAATGATCATAACACAGGTGTTAATCACCAAGCAAAGTCATGTACACATCCCTAGATTACACAAGAAATTTAAACTTAACAAGTACAATCCCCATTTAACAATAGATCTGGAAGACTTAATCAATAGAGACTTTCCCCATTTTGCCCAAATCCAAATTTAAACCATTAAATCAAATGCGCAACTACTAATTGGATATATTAAATCCATATGCAATAGTTTGAAGTCAATCATAATTTAAAATCATCTTAATTAAAAGAACTTTTTCAATAATCAAGATAAATAACTACATAATTTAATCTATCATACTGATTTTAACGATCTCCCTAAATAATCATTCTATAATTTCTCAATATTAATCTTCTCATGCAAGTTAATTTGAAAGAAAATAAATTTGCATTAAAATAATATTTAAAAATTACTCTTCTTTTCTTTATAAATCTTATCAATTAATTATTCTCTATAAATATATATATATGTTGAATATATACATATACATATATGTATATTGAATTGAAATCCAAATTTTATTAATAAACTTATTAAAAAAAACAAATCGTTGTTTTAATCTCAATGAATTTCTAATAAAAAAGAAAATAAAAAAAACTCTATTAAATTTCCACAGCCGAGCCCACGGCCCAACCGCGGCCCCATTGGGGAGTGGGCGCGGCCCAACCAGGGTTGCGCCCAGCAGCCATAATGGCTGTTGTGTGTAGCCATGGGGGCTGCGCCTCCTCCAATAAAAAGTGGGGAGGGTTTCGGCCGTCCCCAAAAGTTTAAATTTTTTTTTTTTTTAAATCCGTCGCCTCCAGCGACTGCGTTTTCAAAAACGCGTTTTTTCTTTTCTTTATATTTTTAATACGAAATTTTAAATCAAATTTTTCCGGCAGAATTTATTCCGTACAGCGATTCTTAAAAAAACAATCATGATTTATATATACAATTCAATTTAATCAGAATATATACATAATTGTATATATATATAATCCTTTTATTAACAAACAGACAAATAACAGAGAATTTAATAAAAAAAATTCTGGTATTCAAAATAGTATATACCTAAATTTTCCATTTAAACCCCAAATCTTTCCTGTAGATTAAATTCCCTTTTTCCAACAAGTAATTTTCCCTCACAATATTTTTAAATGATTTCTATAGAAATAGAGGTTTTGTAAATTATCAAATTTCACAAAATGAGTTACAGGAAACAATTTCTTTCACAGAAAAATACAGGGATTTAAAAGTTGATCTTGTTTCTTTTCCTCAAATAATCTTTTCCAGAAACTAATGAAATTCATTCTCAAAAAGAATTAAACATTTACTAATAAAAATACCTGGTATCCTTTGCTGTTTGGTGAAGAAACCCTTGTAGCCTCTCTTGCCTATAGGTTCCAATTCCTTCCCGCAAAGCCAATTCCAAAATAACCAACCACCAAGAATCCTCCAAAGGATCTTCCAATTCCAAAATCAACCAAAATAAAACAAAGAGATAACAACTTCTGAGAAGATTTCCAATTTTTTTTTTTAACACAGTAAGAGAATTTTTGCAAATATACTCTGTCAATTTCCCCGTGAAAAATTTTTAATAACCTCTGTGATTTCCCGAGATCCACAATAACCTCCCATAACAAATTTTTCAACAACCTCATAAAAGCACTCGCACACTTGTCGAGAAGTGGTTATGAGAATATCTTCTCCACTTCTCGGCAATTTTGCCAATTCAAATCTTGGATGCCAATTTTATTTAATTAAAATTTTACAAAACTCAATTTTAATATACATGCATTTTATTTTTATTTTATTTTATTTTCTAACTTTCCGCAATTTAATTAATTTTCAAATGCAATATAAATTTCACACTTAATAATTTAATATAATTTATTTATTTAATTAATTAAAATAGTTTAATCTTTTTAAGATCAACTATTTAACCAAATAAGCTAATTAATGAATTAAATTACTAAGCAAGTAATTTCTACTACATTTAAACATTAATTAAATATCAATAATTTAAAACACAATATTCCAACATTAAAATTAACCAAATTTACCTTTTCAAAATGATTTAACCAACAGAAAATAACAATACAACCTATGACTCTGAACTAAAAACAAACAAAGTACTATGACCAGGATTAAAGACTAGGCTAGGGTAAACCAGACTAATATCTCCCGATCAACATTTCTGTTGAGTCTTGACACGCTCAGACCTGATTACACAGGTGGAGTCGGTGTCATGTACCTGCAAATCCTGCAACCAAACAAATAACATGCATACATATATGTATATAAAACATTAAACAGACACACCGTGCAGAGAAAATCACAGATATCGCAGGGCATTCGCAAGCGAGTGATGCGATTTTGTTCTCCACACCAATACACTTCACAGCAAACTGACTAAATAGATATTGTTAGTCCATCATAAACATGTACATAGCAATAACAACTAAAAATAAAATCTACACTAAATCATATCATGTCTGAAAACAATAATCACCAAACAAGTATCATCGTGTCACAGAATAATCCATCACTCAAAACTAGCGATCAAAATATCTAACAAAACATCATAAGTCTAACAGTATGAAAAAATAGCGACAAAAAGCATAAGCATAAACGGAGGGGTACTACATCCTCCCCCCTAGGATCAGGCTTGCTCCTGAAAGCCTGCGAACAGATAGGGATAAAGTTCCCTCATGCGTGTCGCATCCTCCCAGGTAGCAGAAGCCTCATAGCTAGGATCCCATTGGACCCTCACCTGATCAACGTCTCGACCCCTGAGACCGAGCTTCTGGTGCTGAAGAATGGCCACGGGCTCCAAAGCCAGCTACCTGTCCTCTACCTATAACGCATTCTAATCAAATACATGAGATATGTCAGGATGATATGGTCTAAGAACTGATACATGAAAAACTTCATGAATACGAGACAAACTGGGTGGTAAGGCGAGTTGATACGCCACGAGACCAATTCTCTCTAAGATCTCGAATGGTCCTACGAATCGAGGTGCAAGCTTAGAGCCTTTTTCGTAATGGATTGGACTCTTTCGCGGTCGCACTCGAAGAAACACTCTATCACCAATAGCGAACTGTCGATCGATCCTATGCGCATCGGCATATTTCTTTTGCCTATCCTGTGCTGCTATTAAATGCTCTCTAATACGGTCAACCTGTTGCTCCATATCATGAAGCATCTTAGGCCCAAGTAATACTCTATCCTCAAGTCGATCCCAACTCAAAGGAGTTCGACAAGGACGACCATATAATGCCTGAAATGGTGGCATACCTATGGAACTATGATATTCGTTGTTATAAGCGAATTCTACTAAGTACAAGTATTCCTCCCAACGTGATTGTTGGTCCATTACGTACATCCTAAGCATATCCTCTAATATTTGGTTAACTCTTTCAGTTTGACCATCGGTTTGAGGATGATAGGCTAAACTAAAGTTCAATTGTGTACCTAAAGCACGTTGTAATGAAGTCCATAAGGCAGAAGTAAATACAGGATCTCTATCCGATATAATCCTACGAGGAATCCCATGTAATCTAACGATGTCCTCCATAAAAATCCTAGCTACAGATGAAGCGTTGTATGATGATCGTACAGGTGAAAAGTGAGCTACTTTAGTCAAACGGTCAACAGTTACCATAATGGCATCATGTCGATGTGATGACGTAGGTAACCCTACAATAAAGTCAATGGATATAATATCCCATTTCCATTCGAGAATGAGATGTGGCTGCAATAATCTAGCAGGATGATGATGCTCAGCTTTAACTCGCTGACATTCAAGGCATCTCGAAACATAATCAGCAATATCTCATTTCATGCCAGGCCAGAAATACAATTGCCTAAGATCGGCATGCATTTTCTTGACACCTGGATGAGCTGAATACGGAGCTCTATTAGCTTCAGTCATGATTAATGTATGAAGACTCTCTACATGAGGTACATAGATGCGACCTAAATGTCGTAATATACCATCCAATTCTAAAACATAACCTGCAAATCGACCTTCTAAAGGTCTACCCGATTCAATCTCTGACTTTGCTTCCTGATATAATCTATCATTAGGAAGTGCAGCTACTATTTGACCTCTCAAATCTACTTCAAGAGTAGTAGCAGAGATCTCATGTTGACGTCAACTAAGAGGGTCAGCCACTACGTTATCTTTGCCTTGAACATATTTTACTTCAAAATCGTACTCACACAAAAACTCCATCCACTGTCGTTGCCTAGCATTCAAGTTAGGTTGCGTAAAGATATATTGCAAACTACGGTGATCAGTATGAAGTTCAAAACGATGACCTAATAGGAAATGCCTCCAATGAACTAATGCATGCACTACTGCAGCTAGTTCTAGGTCATGAGTAGGATAGTTTAATTCGTGGTCTTTGAGTTTACGAGACTCATAAGCAATCACACACCCGTCTTGCATCAATACTGCTCCCAAACCTTCTAAGGATGCATCCGTACATACTACAAAATCCTTAGTAGGATCAGGAACAATGAGTATAGGCGCATTAGTCAACTTTTCTTTAAGAGTTTGAAAATCCAATTGACATTGCTCCGTCCACACAAACTTCTTCCCTTTCCTTTGAAGAGAAGTAATAGGATAACCGATCCTAGAAAATCCCTCTACAAACCACCTATAGTAACCAGCTAGACCCATAAAACTACGAACTTCACCTACATTAGTAGGCGCGGGCCAATCCACAATAGCTTGGATCTTTGAAGGATCCACAGCAATACCTTTACCAGATATCACATGTCCAAGGTATTTTATTTCAGGTTGAAAGAAGTCACACTTCTTCAGGTTTGCATACAATTTATTTTCCCTTAAACATTGCAATACCTGTCTCAAGTGTTCTTCATGCTCCTTCATATTTCTCGAATAAACTAATATATCATCGAGAAATACCAGGACAAAGCGATCCAGGTATGTACAAAAAACACCATTCATTAAACTCATGAATACCGATGGTGCATTCGTTAATCCAAATGGTACTACTATGAATTTGTAGTGCCCATAACGAGTTCGAAAAGTAGTTTTATGAATGTCTTCTTCAGCTATACGCAATTGATGATAACCAGATTTCAAATCAATTTTAGAGAACACATTAGCTCCCTTAATTTGATCAAAAAGATCATCGATTCTAGGCAAAGGATAACGATTCTTAATCGTAACCTTGTTCAGTTGATGATAGTCAATACACAGCCTAAGAGATTCGTCCTTCTTCTTTACGAAGATGACAGGTGCTCCCCAAGGGGAAACACTTGGATGAATAAAACCCTTTTCTAATAGTTCCTCTAACTGAATACGAAGTTCCTCTAACTCCTGTGTTGTCATTCTATAAGGAGCTCTAGATATAGGTTCAGCTCCAGGAACTAGGTCAGCTCTAAAGTCGATATCCCTCTTCGGTGGCATTCCAAGAATGTCATCAGGAAACACATCCGTGAATTCCCTAAGAATAGGATGATCATCTAGAGATACCTCTCAACTCTCACCCTCATCTAAATCGGTAACTGTTGTTGCAAACAGTTGACATCCCTGTCGAAGACATCTCTTTAATTGCATAGCAGATATCATCCGCAAAGAGATAGGTCTTTGAATACCTACAATTTCCACTTTCGCACCTAAATCATTAATGCAACTAACTGTCTTAAGTCGACATTTAATTATAGCATGATAAGATGCTAACCAATCCATACCTAGTACTATGTCGTACGATCCTAAGGGTGTAATATATAAATCTACTGATGTAGTTAACGTACCAACTTTAAGTTCATAGTTATGTACTAAGTTTTCTACTGCTACTTTCATCCCTGAGGAAAATTCAACTTGCCACTTACCACCTTGCTTTACCGCCACAAGACCACAATGGTCAACAATGGTCGGTGAAATAAAGGAGTCAGTGGCTCCATAATCAAAAAGAATAGACACATTAATACCATGTAACTTACCTGAAGTTTTGACCACCGTATTCTGGTGATCGGCTTGGTGGTCATTAACCGCTGCATATACTATATGTGCTCTTCCTGCATCTCCCACTGTAGGCTCTAAAGCTGCAGGTCGAAACCCATAACTAGTAGGACCTCTCATCGAACACTGCCTAGCTATGTGCCCCTGTTGCCCACATGAATAACAACCTGTGCCTGTGCCTCTACCAAATCCTCTGCCACCCGAAGGTGCATTGGACTGCTGAAAACTACCCCTACTGACGGTAGACTAAGCACTCTACGTATGCTGATCCTGCCTATTGCGCCTGTTGCGCCACCAGTTGCAACCCTTTCCTGTTTGAGGACTATTTTGTTGTTGCGGTTGGGGGTTATTGTTCTTTTGAGGTGTTCTTTGTTGTTGTTGCTGCCCACCCTTTGTGGGTGTCTGTTGGTTCTTGGAAGAACCACCTGTCTATGCTTGTCCACCCCGTGGACTAAAACCTGTTGCAGGAGCACTCCCAATCTGCACTCCTGTGTGCCCACCTAAAGCCATAATAAGGTTCTCCTCAACTATGCGAGCCTTCTCCACCACGACTTCCATAGTCTTTGGCTCAAAGACTCGGACACCACCACGGATGCGGGCATTTAAACCCCTGATAAAATGTTGTACTAACATAGGCTCATCATTGCCAATACCAGCATATTGCTTGAGTTTGTAGAACCTACATTCATATTGCTCTACAGAAAGAGCCAACTGACGTAGATCATGGAAATCGTCAGCCCTACGCTGCCTCCAATTTTTTGAAAGGAACCGAGCTCTGAACCTCTCGAGAAACATCTCCCAAGACACAGAACCAATATCCAAATGGAGCTTCTGCTCCTCTAGGTGCCACCATGTAGAGGTGAATCCTCTCAAGTGCATAATAGCACATCTGGCACGGGTATTGCTACTGTAAGGGTGCATGGCAAAGCATCTACCCAAATCTAGTAGCCAAGTCTCAGCCTCTAACCCACCTCCTAAACCATCAAAGGTAGGAGGGCGTGCCCTTAGTAAATCCCTCATGTGACCAGCAATAATAGAATCCTGATGTGTTGTGTCCTCTACTCTCCTAGGGGATCTATCCCTCTCTCTGACAACCTCCTGCTCATCTACCTGTCTAGGTCCAAGACGAGGTAGGACCTCCTCTAATAGTGGACATATCTGAGAACCCTCTACTGCTGAGTGTACGAGATTTTTTCCCTCATCTCTCTGACCCATCTGTTCTGCCTGATCACTATGGTGAGGACTAGGAGGGGGAGTAACCTGAGGGATTGGCCCTCGGCCTCCTCCTCGACCTCTACCATGACCTCTTCCTCCTCACCTAGGCATGTTCCTACACATAACAATTACGAGTCTTAGATACTATTCAACCAAGGTTATCAGTTGCGACACTACGTACTAGGTCAACCTAATGGGCTCGTGATTACCCAGAGCGTCCAGTGTTTGTAACCTGGCTCTGATACCAATCTGTAACGCCCCGTCTTAATAACCTAAGAATGTTGCAAGTGTGTTATAAAGGTGTAATAATTTTTTTTAAGTATTAATATTAAGTTAATCAATTGCATACATTCGTTAAGTTACTAAACCTTACACTACTTTGAGTTTTCCATAAGTGACTATAGTATTTTGCATTGCACATTTAATTAATAACATAAAGATAAACATTGCATATTAATAAATTTTGCATTCATGTTAACATAGTAAAGTACAAACATGTTTTTCCATACATTGCATTTGATATGATATTACAATACTCATCCAACTTGATGAGGTAGTTCAAATAATAGTTACAATTACATTGTTCACCTCTTATACAATTGAGGGATGTTTTCAAATACAAGTTTACAATATACAATGTTGAAATAAACATAAGATCCAAGTGCGAGCTCTCCATCCATGAAGCTCTCGATGCCATGATCAAACTGGGGACCCAACGGAGTAAGGTGCACATTCCACCCAACCATGTGGTACCCGTAGGTCCACCCCCCGTGCTAGGAAATAGTAATAAGGTTACCTAGACCTAATCTACTAACCCTAGACACTAGTACAAACAATCTAATGGTTACATTGCTTCCAGATTCTTGACAATTGAATTTACTACAAATACAAGGTTAACTATTATTCTAGGTGGAGTGTCATCACAACGATGCAAAGGTTACCCTGGTGTTTCTTCCTAGGTTCCGACCCCCAATCCTTGGGTTACCCTAGTAACCTCTTACAAAACCCGGCCCCTATTGCATACTGTTGCGGAATCGTATGTCTTTTAAAGGAACAAGACACCGATTTTCCATTCCAGGCCTTCTCATCTTATACTCATGTCTGAAGTAGCTCAAGAGTCATAAGAGAGGTATAAACATCTTGTTAAGTATTTTAGTCTTACTACTGTGTCATTTAATTATCACTGAGTTACTAACTACTTGTAAGTTACCCTGACACCACTTTGTGTGTCGGCCCTTACAAATAGCCACTCCCCTAAACATAACATGGGAATCTATATTTTTCCTTCTAGGGTTTAAAAAGTGTGCATATATCCAAAAATCACTATAAAAGACCAACATGATTAAAATGAACAACAATCAATGATCATAACACAGGTGTTAATCACCAAGCAAAGTCATGTACACATCCCTAGATTACACAAGAAATTTAAACTTAACAAGTACAATCCCCATTTAACAATAGATCTGGAAGACTTAATCAATAGAGACTTTCCCCATTTTGCCCAAATCCAAATTTAAACCATTAAATCACATGCGCAACTACTAATTGGATATATTAAATCCATATGCAACAGTTTGAAGTCAATCATAATTTAAAATCATCTTAATTAAAAGAACCTTTTCAATAATCAAGATAAATAACTACATAATTTAATCTATCATACTGATTTTAACGATCTCCCTAAATAATCATTCTATAATTTCTCAATATTAATCTTCTCATGCAAGTTAATTTGAAAGAAAATAAATTTGCATTAAAATAATATTTAAAAATTACTCTTCTTTACTTTATAAATCTTATCAATTAATTATTCTCTATAAATATATATATATATGTTGAATATATACATATATGTATATTGAATTGAAATCCAAATTTTATTAATAAACTTATTAAAAAAAACAAATCGTAGTTTTAATCTCAACGAATTTCTAATAAAAAGGAAAATAAAATAAAACTCTATTAAATTTTCGCAGCCGAGCCCACGGCCCAGCCGCGGCCCCATTGGGGAGTGGGCGCGGCCCAACCAGGGCTGCGCCCAGCAGCCGTAATGGCTGTTGTGCGCAGCCATGGGGGTTGCGCCTCCTCCAATAAAAAGTGGGGAGGGTTTCAGCCCTCCCCAAAAGTTTAAATTAATTTATTTTTTTAAATCCGTCGCCTCCAGCGACTGCGTTTTCAAAAACGCGTTTTTTCTTTTCTTTATATTTTTAATACGAAATTTTAAATCAAATTTTGCCGGCGGAATTTATTCCGTACGGCGATTCTTAAAAAAACAATCATGATTTATATATACAATTCAATTTAATCAGAATATATACATAATTGTATATATATATAAAATCCTTTTATTAACAAACAGACAAATAACAAAGAATTTAATAAAAAAAATTCTGGGTATTCAAAATAATATATACAGAAATTTTCCATTTAAACCCCAAATCTTTCCTATAGATTAAATTCCCTTTTTCCAACAAGTAATTTTCCCTCACAATAGTTTTAAATGATTTCTATAGAAAACAGAGGTTTCCTAAATTATCAAATTTCACAAAATGAGTTAGAGGAAACAATTTCTTTCACAGAAAAATACAGGGATTTAAAAGTTGATCTTGTTTCTTTTCTCAAATAATCTTTTCCAGAAACTAATGAAATTCATTCTTGAAAAGAATTAAACATTTACTAATAAAAATACCTTGTATCCTTTGTTGTTTGGTGAAGAAACCCTTGTAGCCTCTCTTGCCTGTAGGTTCCAATTCCTTCCCGCAAAGCCAATTCCAAAATAACCAACCACCAAGAATCCTCCGAAGGATCTTCCAATTCCAAAATCAACCAAAATAAAACAGAGAGATAACAACTTCTAAGAAGATTTCCAATTTTTTTTTTTAACACAGTAAGAGAATTTTTGCAAATATACTCTGTCAATTTCCCCGTGAAAAAATTTTAACAACCTCTGTGATTTCCCGAGATCCACAATAACCTCCCGTAACAAATTTTTCAACAACCTCATAAAAGCACTCGCACACTTGTCGAGAAGTGGTTATGAGAATATCTTCTCCACTTATCGGCAATTTTGCCAATTCAAATCTTGCATGCCAATTTTATTTAATTAAAATTTTACAAAACTCAATTTTAATATACATGCATTTTATTTTTATTTTATTTTATTTTCTAACTTTCCGCAATTTAATTAATTTTCAAATGCAATATAAATTTCACACTTAATAATTTAATATAATTTATTTATTTATTTAATTAAAATAGTTTAATCTTTTTAAGATCAACTATTTAACCAAATAAGCTAATTAATGAATTAAATTACTATGCAAGTAATTTCTACTACATTTAAACATTAATTAAATATCAATAATTTAAAACACAATATTCCAACATTAAAATTAACCAAATTTACCTTTTCAAAATGATTTAACCAACAGAAAATAACAATACAACCTATGACTCTGAACTAAAAACAAACAAAGTACTATGACCAGGATTAAAGACTAGGCTAGGGTAAACTAGACTACTATCTCCCGATCAACATTTCCGTTGAGTCTTGACACGCTCAGACCTGATTACACAGGTGGAGTCGGTGTCATGTACCTGCAAATCCTGCAACCAAACAAATAACATGCATACATATATGTATATAAAACATTAAACAGACACACCGTGTGGAGAAAATCACAGATATCGCAGGGCACTCGCAAGCGAGTGATGCGATTCTGTTCTCCACACCAATACACTTCACAGCAAACTAACAAAATAGATATTGTTAGTCCATCATAAACATGTACATAGCAATAACAACTGAAAATAACATCTACACTAAATCATATCATGTCTGAAAATAATAATCACCAAACAAGTATCATCGTGTCATAGAATAATCCACCATCGCTCAAAACCAGCGATCAAAATATCCAACAAAACATCATAAGTCTAACAGTATGAAAACATAGCGACAGAAAGCATAAGCATAAACGGAGGGGTACTACAAAACCATTTGTCGAGTATCTCTAAAATAGTCTATGATATTTTCCAAAGGGTACTATTGATTGTTGCAAAGCACAAAAAATTGCACAGTAAGAAACCAAGGAAAAAAAACAACCTAAGCTAGCCATCAACAATCGACAAAAAATACAGTGCCTTAACGAGAAATGGAAGACTACTCAACAGTGCCCTTTTTGAGGAGGAAACAATATAGCCCAAGATACACAACAACAACCAACAAAAACTACATAACATCAACAATTTTATTCCATTCCAAACATAGCCACAAAACAGAATCTATAAACAGAAACCCACAAAGATTCATGGAAACAAACCAAAGTTAAAATATACTCATTTCTCAAAAGAACCCTATCAAAAAATTGAAAGAGTATAGCCTTCTCAATAGACCCTTCTTGAAAATTAATAGTGACAAACTCATCCAAAAAATATACTCCTTTCTTAGCACAACCTTACCAAAAATGCGAACAATATAGCCTTTTCAACAACACCTTATCGAAAATGAAACGATATAGCCTAAGATAGAAAACAATATTCAATAATACCCAGTGCAACAAAGCATAAAGTGTACAACATTAACTATTCTATTTTGTTCCAACCATAACCACAAAACGGAAGCCATAAATCAAGCAACATTGGTTTCAACAGCAACCCAGTTGGACAAACCCACAAAACTGTAGCCACAAAACCCAACCAAAACAATAGCGACATAACACACCCATAAACGAAACAATATTTCTTTCAACAAACAATATAGTCTTTTCTCAACAGCACCTTATCAAAAATTGAAACAATATATCCTTTTGAATAAAAACCTTATCGAAAATGGCACAATATAGCTAGAGCTAGACAACAAAAATCATCAAAAACTACATAACGCAAACAATTTTATTTCGTTTCCCACATAGCCACAAAACGCAAGCCATAAACAAAAACCGACAGAAAATTTACATATACATAAATATATATATACATATATATTAATACTAAAGTATACTCTTTCCTGAACGAAACCTTATCAAAAATTGAGAGAATCTAGCCTTTTCAAAAACACGCTATCAAAAATTGAAATAATATAGCCTCTTTAGGAGGACCCTGTCGAAAATAAAACAACATAGCCTAACCCAATTAATAGCAATTAACAATCCATAATGGAAACAAACATAAATTGTATAACATCAACCCATTGTTGATTGCACAAAGCACAAAAAAATGGATAGAAACAATCCAATGCAAAAATATAACCCAAGCTAGCATAGTCCTTTCCCAAGAGTTCCTTAATGAGAATTCAAACACTTCTTAATAGCACCTTAGAAAAAATGAAACAATATAGCCCAAGATACACAACAACAACCAACAAAAACTGCATAGTATTAACAATTATGTTTTGTTCCAAAAATAGCCACAAAATAGAACCCATAAAGAGAAACCAAAAAAAATTCATAGTAATCAACCCAAGTAAAAATATACCTATTTCTCAACAAAAGATGAAACCCATAAAGAGAAATCAACAAAGATTCACAGTAACCAACCCAAGTAAAAATATACCTATTTCTCAACTAAAGCTTATCACAAATAGAAACAATATAGCCTTCTCAACAACACCTTCTCAAAAATTAACAGTGACAAACCCATCAAAAATAATACTCCTTTCTAAACAAAACCTTATCAAAAATTGAAACAATACAGCCTTTTCAATAACACCTCATCCAAAATGATACAATATAGCCTAAGATAGAGAACAATAATCAACAATACCTAATGTAACCAAACATGGCCTGTACAACATTAACTATTTCATTTTGTTCCACCCATGACCACAAAACGGAAGCCACAAATCAACCAACATTGGTTTCAACAGCAACCTAGACACAGAAACCCACAAAACTGTAGCCACAAAATCCATGCAAAATGATAGCCACATAAGGAAACCACAAACAAAATAATATTTCTTTTAACAACCAATATAGTCTTTCCTCAATAGCACCCTATCAAAAATTGAAACAATATAGCCTTTTGAACATAACCTTATTGAAAATGATACAATATAGCTTGAGCTATACAATAACAATCGACAAAAACTGCATAACGTCAAAAAATTTATTACATTGCAAACATACCCACAAAATGCAAACATTAAACAAAAACCTGAAGGAAATTGATAGTTACAAACCCATACAAAAAAACACTCCTTTCTCAATAGAACTTCATCGAAAATTGAAACAATGCAGCCTTTTCAACAGCACATTCTCAAAAATTAAACAGTATAGCTTAAGCAAGAGAACTATAATCAACAATGCCCAATGGAAGCTAACACAAAGTGTGTAGGATTAACTATTTTATTCCATTGCAACCATAACCACAAAACAAAAGCCATAAATCAAACAATATTGGTTTGAAGACTGACCCAGACTGAGAAACCCACAAAACATAAAAAATGACAGCTAGGAATCCATGATGCAAAACCATAGACACAAAACGCGAACCTTAAATGAAACAATAGTCATTTTCACAAACAATATAGTCTTTTCTCAACAACACCTTATCAAAATTAGATGCAATCAATGGTACCTTATCATAGATAAAACAATATTGCCTGCCAAAAATGACAGATTCACAATAACCAACCCAAGTAAAAATATACTCATTTCTCAACAAAATCTTATCACAAATAGAAACAATATAGCGTTCTCAACAACACCCTCTCAAAAATTAACAATGACAAACCCATCAAAAAATATACTCCTTTCTAAACAAAACCTTGTCGAAAATTGAAACAATACAGCTTTTTCAACAACACCTCATCGAAAATGATACAATATCTAGCCTAAGATAGAGAACAATAATCAACAATACCTAATGTAACCAAACATGGAGTCTACAACATTAACTATTTCATTTTGTTCTGGCCATAACCACAAAATGAAAGCCACAAATCAACCAACATTGGTTTCAACTGCGACCTAGACACAAAAGCCACAAAACATGAACCTTAAACAAAACAATATAGTCTTTTCTCAACAACACCTTTCAAAATTAGAAGCAATCAACAATACCTTATCGCAGATAAAACAATATTGCCTCCCAAAAACAGCGAGCCACAAATGAAACAATATGGCAAACAGTTTTTTCGATATGCACCTCTTGCCACTTACTTCAAATAAACCTCTTTCCGCTAGATTTCTTCAGGCTACCTTATTTCTCCAAGCCTACAAACATAGCCAAAAAATGGAAACCATAAATAGAAACCCACAGAAAATCACAGTATTAAAATTTAGGCAAAACTATACACACAAAACGTGAACCATAAATGAGACAAGAGTTCGTTTTTAGAAACTATATTGTATTTTATTAACAACGGCTTATCAAAATTTCAAACAATCAACAGTACCTTCTCACAAATCAAACAATATAGCCTAGCACAAACCATGAACCACAAATCAAACAATATCGCTAATGGTTTCTTCGACATGCACCTCTTCTCGCTAGCTTTCCTACACAAAAATGGGAAAAATATTATCACAGGCGACACTTTTATTTTCCTTTTGCAACCATCTACCCATGCAAAAAACACAAGATAACCTCCACCCACCTTCGCAAAAGTTGTACAAAGCTTAATTTCAAGCTTGCACCCTCACAGAATCTTACCCTCATTGCTCATGGCTCTCATAGCAAGTATAGCAACAAAATGACACCAAACAATTCCTTATTGAAAATTTCCTAGACATTTGTTTTGTTCCCCAAGGCATAAAATGACAGTTGTTATCACGACCATCTAGTACACGCAAAGCATACTACAATTAATGTTGATGTGAACCAACATTTAATTTCGATTGCCTTCTCTATCCATGCGGCTAAGAAAAATGACACCCAATTTCCAAGGCAACCAACAACCATTGCAGCCACCTTTTTCACAGCCATCAGAAGACTAAAAGACTAAGAGGCTAATGAAAATTCTGACCAAAGTTATAATCCATCCGCCACCTTTTTCCCGACCGCTGGAAGTCTAAAAAACAAGGAGGTTGACGAAAATTCTGACAAAAGTTCACACAGATAGCCTATCAGCTAATAAAACAAGTTTTAAAGTGATGGTTTAATCAATTGTTTATTTTAAAAGTTAATTTTTTATTTTTAAATTTAGAATTTATGAAATTAAGGAATTGTTTATTGATTTATGTATTAAAATATTTTGAAATGAATATCTATTATTTCATATTTAAAGATTGTCTCATATTATTAGTTGATTATTGAAAAGTTTAATTGAAATATTTTTAGAAAGTACTGTCATAGAGTACTTGTATTAGCATTACATGAAATAAAATACATCACATCAACATCTTAAGGGTACTTGGATTTCTAGTGTGTTTTCAATGAACATACATTGGTAAAGGGGTTGAGTTATTACCAAATTAGTTTTAAATATTCCCTTTAAACATAACAATTTCTCTAACGTGATTTTAGCCATTGACTTATTTCTCTAATGTGATTTTAGCCATTGATTTATTTTACATATTTGAACATTTGCAAGTGAACATATAAATAAGAGTAGAGCAAGAATTGAGAGATTTCCATGAAGATAACTTATCATAGTTCAACTTTGTTGCACCCTTAACCAATTGATTTTGTTTGGATATGAGTGATTGACTTCTAGCTAACACTTGATACTTAATTAATTCATTGATGAGTCCATAAGTATTGTATGCTAGTTTACCCTCATTTAGGTTAAGACAATAAAATATTCCAATGATGCACATATATAATAGGTATTGTATATTAGTTAATCATCATATTGTGAATTTTGATATTATTGGAGACCTTTGTAGAATTACCTCCTTGAATTTATTTTAAATTATTATCAAGTATTTAAATTTTATTTCATATTATATTCTTTTTTGCGAAATAAATTTTATTACAATTGGTATTAGACACAATCATAATATCTAAAAGGTCAATAACTAGAAAATAAAATATATATTGACAAAGAGAGTTTTTTTTGTTCAAAGTCGATATTTTTAATTTTTATTCGTTGGAGAAGATTAAAAAAAGAATGAATTTATTTTATTTTATTATTTATTTAAATTACTATTAATAATTAAATAGAATTCTATAGATATAAACTCTCCATCTCCTACTTAAACAATGTTAGAAAAAAGAGTTGCATTGTGAAATATGCTAATTGCTATAATTTTATTGAAAGAATTGAAAAACTAAACTTGCAGTATGAAAACAATCATATTGTATTTAGTAAAATAATTAAGAAACTATTTGTCTTTGTAGTGTCAAAAAATGTCATCGGGGAAATTTTTACACTTGTTTGGGCCCTCCTTGTGAAATGGGTGATCCCACAATACTGGTTTACAATTTTTGGCCAAACTAGGCACTGAACCGATTTTTTTTTAACTAAATCTTCACTTTCGGGCACCTATAGCGGCTAAATCATGTGGAATTTGAAGATGATGCAAACTAGTGATTTGTTTTTGTCTGTATATTCTAAATATATTTTTTTCAAAATGTTTGGAATTAGATTTCCCTTCTTTTTCCATCTCCTTTGAAAACTAGTTTTTATTAGGACACACCATTTTTAAGGAGTGATGCTCATCATATACAACATAAATTTTTTTCTATGAAGGATAAATTTCTATTTTTTTTTAATTTAGATTTGTAACTATAATATCTAACCCTTTCATTTGGTTTCATAGTGTTTTATTGAATTTTTTTTCCTTAATCAAGTTTCAAATTCAAACCAATTACAATTCAGACATAGGCGGAACGTACACAACATAACATTTTTTGTATGTATCGAAATTCAATTTTTTTTTACTGGATCAAGGACATCAATACCTAGCCTGCACATATTTTTTAGTATTTTATTTTCATAATCTGCTATTTTTCCACATGTGCAAAATAAAGATCTTGATTTTTGGTGAAAACCTATGTTTAATCAAACTTAAAAAATAAATACATAATAAAACCAAAAAAATTAAAATTACATTTGATGGATAGCTCATTCTGAGGACTACCAACATCCAGTTGGGTCTGTGAAGTCTCCTCCATTTTCATCTTCAACTTGACCTTTGAAGGAAAAAATTCTGCATAAATTTGGCGCGAAAGGGGGAGAAGGGGGAAAAAGGGGGGTTCTAGCGAACCAGGGTTCGCTAGAACTAGGGGGTTCACTTGAATACCCCCTTCTAGTGAAACCCCCCTTTAATGCAATTAAAAAATAAAAACCATTAAAGGGGGGTCGCTAGAAGGGGGGGTTCGCCCCTTCTAGCAAACCCTTTAGGGGCTTCTAGCGAACCCCCCTAGTTCTACGAACCCCTAAAGTGATTTTCCATCTAAAATGCATTTTTCCTTCATCAATGGAATCGTGAAACTAGTTTGTGGGTTTACCCAAATTAGACTTCATGTTACCTTGATTTAGTGTTGTAATGTGGTTGACACATTCACATTAGGTCTTGGGCCCTTTTGAACTAATGGATTTAAATTGTACCTTGCTAAAGTGTTGTGAAGTCTTCTAACACACTTTCACACTTTTCTAAGGCATTATTTTAACTAAACATAATAAACCCCTTTTAATTAAAATAACATTAATCTTGCCTTATTTTGAAGTGTTGTAAAGTGTTGTAACACACTTTCCACCTTTTCTAGGCTTTTTTGGAAAAAAAAGGATAGACAACTAGAGAGGGGTGAATCAGTTGTCACAAAATAATAAAATTTTTCAAACTTAACTTAATCTTAGATTTGATGAAAAGAAATTAACCATAAACAATTAATACATCCAGGAGGCAAAGAACACCAAGATTTTTTATGTGGAAACCTGCTTATTTACCTAGGGAAAAACCACGGTGGAGGTTAGTCCACAATATTATACCCTGGTAAAACTATAATGAGAAATAATGGGAATGCACATGCATTCAGAAACACTTCCTAGAGCTCACTGCTCAAATACAAAAGAGGACTCACTATCCAAAGAAAATTTTGGGTTAAAACCATCCAAATTAAAGAATGAGAAAATAGCTTCTACACAAGCGATTATAGTTCCAGTTAAGCATAGAAAAACCTTCTTCCCTCTTCGCTCAAACTTCTTCACACTTTGCTTAGTCTTCTTCATAGTCTCCTCTACAATCAAATGATATTCACACATACACACATAGGAACACACTGATCACACTTTACACCGATGAAACAATCGCTCTATATATCTACAACAAGAGATTACATCAACAACTTAGTCAACTAGAAAAATAAAACATATTTACAATGTCGACCCAAATTTACAATTAAATTTTCAATGTGGATCTAAACATCATCGGCCAATAAAATGATGCGACCCAAAACAATACTCATGAGTGCGCCAAACATTCAAATATGAATTTTAAGGATCCACAACACATTACAACCATCATGTCAACCAGGAACATGAAAACTCGAACATGCACAAGAGAAATCTTTGACCACGAGCACACCGATCAATGTGGATGTACCACAAAGATAGAGCACAATCTAGAAACATCCAAGAACACCAAGAAACAACAGAGAAACATGCACAACAACTAGAATTACTAGAATCACACAATCTTCACTCAAGAACGCTGACAGAGACCAAAAAAATACTGTCAGACCACAACATGATCAAATCTTCACGCGGACCTCTAAAAATTTTAGTAGATTATCTAGATACACTAAAAAATAAACCCTTTAGTCCACAACAACTGATCTTCAATTATCAGAACAAGATTCCTTCATGACCTACAGAGTTCCATTGGGAACCTAGAACACTTTCTTTTACAAATTTCTCAATATCCTCAACATATATAGCCTTCAATACACCAAATGCTAATAGTATTGACATCAATGATAACTGCATATCAGCAACACATCCACAACATCCAACAGGCTTTACATTAATAATTGGGTTCTTTTATGCTTTAATTGGCCCTATTTTGCATCCACAAGCCTCATTTAATGCATCCTTTCAAGGATAATACTGACACCAATCACTATCCAATCATAATTCAGGTGTTTTTTGGCTTTTGTGGCCTAGGTTTAGTGATCTGGGACTCATTCGCCACCTTGGATGAATGGGTTGTTGGTATGTGGCGACTGATCATGCTATACTGTATAGCCCATGG
Source organism: Sequoia sempervirens (assembly GCA_007258455.2). NCBI lineage: Eukaryota > Viridiplantae > Streptophyta > Pinopsida > Cupressales > Cupressaceae > Sequoia > Sequoia sempervirens. The sequence goes on along the minus strand of VDFB02256132.1, from coordinate 150,064,402 downwards.
TATACTGTACACCCTAGCCCCCCGTCCTACTTTTTCGCGTGATCACCGAAAAAGGGAAAAATCAATGAAAAAGGAAAAATTCGATTTTGTAGAACCCGAAAATCTGGAAGCTTCTAAGCTTGGTAAAAAGGGGTTCGGATGGGTATTTCAGTATGATGAAAAACCGATTATTCGCAAGATTGTAATAGGTTTTTCACTGGATAATAAAAGTATTGGATGGCTCGGTTTGGTGGATGTAGCCCAGATTGGGTGAACCACGTTAAATCTCTGTGTTATAATTTATTTGTGAATGTTTTAGTTTCTCTGTTTTTGTTTATTAAATCTGCATTTAATTGTTAGATCTGCCATCTCTAACCCTAACAAGTGGTATCACCTAGGTTTTTGGGTCCCAAACCTGTTTTTATACCTTTCTAAGAAATTTTTATTTTTGGTCCCATACATTATGCCAAATGGGACTCATTCACCACCTTGGGCGAATGAGTCCTGTGTGGCCCAAAATTAAAATAAATTTAAATTTCTGGCATGATTTTATTCTCCTAGATCTGATGTCGGCTTGTAGTGTTGTAATTTTAGGAATTCTTTCATAATTGAGTATAAATACAAGGTTCCTTTACTCATATTTTCACCTAGCAATCTAATAAGAAATCAAGTGTTCACAAGAGTATTGAAGAGAATTCCAGTGTCTTTAAGAGTAGATTTTCAAGCATTTTGAAGTAGCATTCAAGCATCAATCATCATGTCAAGGATTTCATGCATCATGTTTTTTTAGAGCTAACAATTATGGTGTAGGATTTTGTGATTCAAGCAAGTGTTTCATTCAAGATCAACATCATTCAACCAAGAGTCAAATTCTACATCCATTGTAGACATTACAAGCATATTTGCAATACCTTATTGCTAGGGTTTGGTGAGTTGCAACATTGTTATTTGTTCATTCATCATTCTCCATTATTATTTTATTTCATTTCAAGGATTGATTTCCAAAATAGGGTTTGAACAAGGAAAACCCCTATCCACTAACCCCACAACATTTTTCCCTCTCCTTTGTGTGTGATTTGTAGGTCTAGGTTACAAATTTCCCAAGGAGAAAGATTGGAGAAAAGTTGCATATCATTCAAAGTTGTCAAAGTTTTCATCAAGCCTTGGAGAACCTTGGAGAAGACCTACAGGTTGCAATTCGGGGATTTAGATCCAAAAATCACTCGAGAAGGACATTGTAGACAAAGAAGAAGAGGATCAACTTTTTAAGTTGTAGAAAATCCCAAATGGACTAATTCGCCAGTTCTAGTGAATGAGTCCCAGTTCTAGTCAATTTTCAAGACTTTGCATATTCAAATACCCTTTTGGCAAAAATTTGTTCCTGCATAGTTTTGCAGAAACGAAACTAATTTTCCCAGGTTGGTGAATGAGTCCCAGTCAGTAGTAAAAGTAGAATTTCCAGTGATTCAAGCTCTATTTAGCCATCTCCAATTTCTCAAGTGCACACCTTCCTTTCTTCAGTTTTTTGTTTCATTTCATTCACTTTTCTAGGTCATTTAGTGTTAGTTTACATTCAATTATGGTTTGGTATTGCATCTTACATTTCATTATCTTTTCCAAGTTTAAACCTGGTGGTGAACTAGTCATTAGATCATATTTGTCTCCTATAATAGCCCTATTACAAGATCTCTTCCACTTCAAATTGTATTGAGATCTCAAGGGTTTTTTCTTGAGCAAAAGTTAGTGAAAATTTCCCTTTTAGGCCCTAAACCCTAGAAGGGAAGCAAAAATAATTTCCAACTTTCATTTTGGTGAACCTACATTTTGAACATTTCATTTTCTAATTTGGAGTGCATTATCATCCTAGATTTAGCTTGCATTAACATTGCATTAGGAATTGCATTAGTTAACTTGCATTCTAGGGTTTCAAATTTTGCATTAGTGAAAGCTCATTTAGCTTACATTTTTTGCATCCCATTTTACTGAAAATCATTCAAAATGTACATTGGCATCTCAGACGAAGATCAAAAAACATAAAAAGCATAAAATTTAATTAAAAAATTTTGAAAATTTTGAAAAAAATCATCATTGGGACTCATTCACCAGCTTGGGCGAATCAGTCCCTTTGCATAGTTTGCATTGCATTTTTCTAGAATTTACAATTTAGTTTCATAGTTTATGTTTGTTGTTATTTCCTTTCTATTTCAGATTGAACCATAATTTTTTTTTTTAGCATTTCATTGTTCTTAGCTTACATTGCATTTGCATTCACCTTTCTTTTAGTATCCCTTGTATTATTATTTGGTGTCCTATTTATAATACTATATTGAGATGAATTTCGAGACTCATGTCATCCTATGATAGCACAATCGTTGTGGATCTTGGGTTGTCTAGCTCTTTCACTCCTAGTATTGACACTAGTACACTAGGTATGGACAACACCCTTAGCAACTCTTTGCTTTCAAGTAATATGCAAGTTGAAACAAGGAATGATAGTGTCCTAGAAGAAAACATAATTAAAATACATGAGGACCTAACTTACAACATCAAGTGAAAAATGACAACATTTCAACTACTACCATCCCTACTATAGACAACATTCACTGTATGCTTGAAAGTGAAGATGGGCTTGACCTTGCGAAAAACATAGTTCAAATCTTTGGAAAACGCATCACCCCAACCACTATTTTTCCTTTACCAACAAGCAATATCACAAGCCAAGGAGGAACTCAAATTCCTCCTCCCACAACAATTGCCTCAATACCTACCTATACCAACCCTCAAGTCACAACAACAACGCAACAAGTTAGTAATGTGATTCCTTCCTTTAGTATTCCAGCTAGCATCCCTAGTGCCTATGTGGCATCACATGTTATATCTCCTACCACTTTACCACCTATAATCATTCCATTCACTTGTCCCTCAAACACATACACCCCTTCACCAATCTCACTTCCATCTCATAGCACAAGTAATGGCCCTCTAATTAATCGACTCTTTCAAACCATTTCATCCCTTCAAAAGCAAGTTGTCACCATCAATCAAAATCAAAATGGTTCACCTACATATTATGTCAAAAGAATTCCATTATCCTTGGAGTTATTGCGAACACCGATGCCACAAGGTGTAGAGGTGCCTAGATTTGAGAAATACAAAGGAAAGGGAGATCCTTCTAACCATGTTAATGCCTACACCACTTTATGTAGTGACTTTTTCCTTGATGATAAGCTTTTGGCTAAGCTTTTTCCCAGGTCGTTGAAAGATATTTCCTTGGAATGGTTCTCTTCTTTATCCAACAACTCAATTTATTCATTTAATGAACTTTTTGAGGCATTTGTAGACCATTTCTAAGTGCATATGACTCTGAATATTACCTTGGCTGATTTGATGAGATGTAATAAAAAAGAAGAAGAAAAGATCACTGACTTTATTTCATGCTATCAATCACTTTATTCCCAAATTGATATCAAGATCCCTGACCCTCACCTTCAAAATATGTTCATAGAAAATTTGCAAAGCAAGATTCAAGACAAGCTCACCATGATGAAATTCCCATCCTTTATTCAATTGTGTATTTCCCTCCATGATTATCAAAATTTAGTTAGTAGTCAAGATACAAAGTCCACTTCTAGCCGAACTGAGAAATTCAAGCCTGCAAACCAAAACAATTCCCAACAATTTAGAAAACAAAACAAAGGATTCCTTCAATTCAATACCCCTCAAAAACTAACTCAAAATGCAAATAGCCAAGTAGCTGATGTTAAAGCGACGATGCCAAGTTAGCTATGGGGACCCGAAAAGATAATTCACTCCCTTACTTGATACCCTTCATAATACAATGTCCCAACTCTTAGAACAACAAATAATTACTTTTCCTCCCATCAAAACAACCGATCTTGATAAGCCTTTACCCCCGCTTATTGCCATTACCACCAACAAAACAAACATGACATGAAACATTGAAAGTGTCTTAAACATCTTGTGCAAGACCTCATTGATTCTAGTCGTCTTTCTGTTGGAGGTGTTAGTGATCAAGGAAATAAATATGTTACCCCTCCTAACCAAAACTTGCAAATTTTCACCAACCCCATGCCAAAACATAATATTTCATTCTTCAAATCCAACAAAACTATAAAGAATGATGAGATGAATGTTGACATAGATTATGATAACAATGATTCTATTCAACATGATTCCATAAATAATGATCCTCTAGATCACATGGTAGGAGTGATAGACATCATTCCTCATAAGGTTGGAACTAAGAATCCTCTTAACATTCCTTTCTCCTCTAAGGATATATTTAAACATGCCCCTGATGGTCCTCTTTACATAGTCGGTTGTATCTATGACAATCCCACTAATGGGATACTAATAGATATTTCCTGTGGAGAGAATGTGATCACCGGGGAATTCTTACTTTTGCGTGAGCTCTATCAAGATATATATGATAAACTAAAAGCATGGATCAATACACACAATGGTTTTTCTTTCCCTACGATGGGATCGATCACCAAGTACCATTGCAAATCGGACCGAAAACATTACATGTCTCATTCTCTATCATCCCGTAGTTAGACTAGTTTCGTGTGAAGCTAGGCTATCCATGACTTCGCTCCATGAAAGTTGTCCCTTGGATTATGCATAAATGATTAAATTTTCCCTTTGACAATGAAGTATTCACTGTCCACCATAGTGGCTTTAACCCATTGTCCTCTAAAGGTAACTTTTCCTTAGATTTCTTTTGGCCCTAGCCCATGGAACCTATAAAACCACGAGAAGACTTCTTTTTCTTGTCCTATCCAAATTTCAAGGCAAAGAAGATCGCAAAGCTATCCCTCCAAAACATGTCCCCATCCACCACTAAACTAACCATCCTAGATGAAACCATGCTTGAGCCTAAAGATATCCCAAACAACCAAGACCAACCGAAGACAAAAAATTCACCTACCTCCCTCAAATGACCAAGAGACACTAAAAACAACCCTGTCACACCTCCTAGAATAAAACAAGCATACAAATTCAAAGAGAAAGTGGTTGAAAAACCTCTTGAGGCTCCTTTTGTTCCTCCCCTTCAGGAAGAAAAGAAACCTATGGTTGATCAACTCGCTCCTACTAAAATGCAACTTGGAAACAAAACTAAAATAAATACAGGTGCTAGAGAGCATAGGAGTAGACATCGTGCCCTTGCTCATAGGTTACGTGAAGAATTACACAAAGAAAATAAAAATCCAAACTTAAATGAAGCAATGCATGATGACCCTAATCCTACCCCAAAACAAAACAACCCAATACAACAAACACAACAAGATTTGAACTCTTCCATGGAAATTATCATTCGACCTCCTATTGTGGTCAACTTGGATGATGATGATGAGGTTACTAAAATTGATGAAGAGGTGCATAATGATTGAATAAATTATTTTCCTCTTACATGATATTAGAAGAAAAATCTCCTACAAAGAGTGTTGAACCTAGTACTACCCCTAGTTCAACACTTTCTCTTGTCCCTCTAGCTAGTTGTCTACCTTCGGTATACAATGAAAATGAATGGGAGGAAGATGACCTACGCATAGGTTGGCACACATGTACCTTACTATTCTTTTGAATTTTTTCATTTTTCATTTTATTTTGTGTGATTGCATGTGCGTAATGTGATCCCTCGTGATGTCTTGTTTGATGTTTTCTCTCTTTGTGACATTCCTCTATTTGTACCTTCATTCTTCTATATGGCGTCAATCTTTTATCTTTTTTATCTTTTTCTCTTTTCATTTGTCTTGTGCTTTACTTTTGGGGATGACACAAGGTGTTGAGACATTTATGTCTCTTCCATGTTGACCCAAAAGCTTTTCTTTTTACTATCTCTTTTCATTTGTCTTGTATTTTCCTTTTGGGGATGATGCAAGGCGTTGAGATATTTATGTCTCTTCCATGTTGACCCAAAATATTTTCTTTTCATTCTCTCTTTTCATTTGTCTTGTGTTTTCCTTTTTGGGATGATGCAAGGTGTTGATACATTTGTGTTTATTCTATGTCAAGGCAAAAAAAAAATCTTAGTTTTCGCTCTCTCTGTGTCATTGTTCCAGTTCTATGTGTATTTTGGGAATGATGATAGTTCTGAGCTCTCTTACAAACATTGTAGTAAGAACATGCTGGCCCCAAATCCATAGATCCCTTATTTTTTTGGTGTTTTCATTTTGGAGGCAACCCCTCTCTTTTCTCTTTTCTTTACATGACATAGCTTAAATTAGAAACATATGACTTGACCTATGGCTTTCCAAGTTAGCTCTCATGTATTCTTTATTGTTAGCATTTATCATTTTCTACTTTAAAGTAATTTCTCACAGCATGGTGTTTAGCAATTTCCTTAAAGTGGGGGCATACATTGGAATTATTCTTTTGCATTTTACAATTTCATGGTTCATGTGCAGTTTTCTAACTTCATAAGATGCATTTTTTCTTTGTGGACAACATTAGGTGTGATGTCTTTGATCTCTCTTAGCATATTACATTTCTCTTAGTGGCTTGATGTGATGCACTACATCCCCTAAGTTGTGAATTTTTTATTCTATGATTGGTCCTCTCTTGGAGACATTAGGCACAATGTTCCCTAAGTTAAAACCTCGCATGAACTAAGCAAAACTCCTTTCAACATCCCTCACTATTGCATTTTCATTTATATGGCCACCTTGCATAATACAACTTGCATGCATGTGGAGCCATCCTTTTTGTTCATGAGCTCCAAGGATACAAAGTTTTGCTTACCTCATGAAGCTCAAAGATAAACTTTTTTGCATGGAACCTTATAAAATTTATCATGAGGTATAAATTTGGTATGGTTTGACAGGAAGCCTGACTGAGGCATGACTTTCCCCATATCCACTTGCGTGCATGTGTGAATGCATACTAGCCATGAGTGTATGTTTCTCACCTTTTCAAACTTCTCACCCAATGGATAGCCTAAAGTTTCATTGCCTTAGAGTGAGTATGTGTTTCTTAGAAAAATAACTTAGATTTGGGTATGTGAAAGATCATCATGGAAAAAATAGGCCCTTAAGTGGCGATGAAAATTTAGAAAAATCAGAGTTAGGCAACTTGACATAAAAATTTAAATAAGTTATCTATATTATTTCAGAAATATGTAAGAATAGAACCTGTAGCAAATTGAATATAGTTTCTAAACTACTAGAATTTTTTTTTTAAAATCTATTTGGTGAAAATTTGAAATTTCAATGTAGTAGTACTTAAATTTCAAGGAAAAAATAAGTAGGTGTTTTTCTGAACACCCTAACCACAATAAAATGATAATATTTTTTTATAAAATTTTAGATATAAGTAGAGGACTCATGTCTCGATATGATGCATATTTTTTTTGTAATTTTTTTCAAAGTAAATAATTAATTATGAATTTTTTATTACAACTTTTAAAAATATAAAAACCCATATGTCTGACCACCTTAACTTGGTCAAAACTTTATGAAATTCACTTTTTTTTAATCCTATAGTATAAGAAGCATAGAATGTGATGCATGTTTCGGATTCAAAAATTGTGATATTGTTTGAAAGCTATAGATGCTTTTCAATCAGCCTATCAATTAGGAATTTAGTCGTAATTCAAATAGAAAATGAATTATAATAATTATTTATTAAATTAAAAGTAAAGAATAATTTAGATTGGTGGAATGCTGAGAATCTCCTTTAAAAACCCTTTTTATTTCATCAATTTTGGGTAAAAAAAATTCTTCAGCCACATACCCTACACATACCCATCATATCACCACTTTTTGGCCCATCATGTTCCTGCACATACCCATCTAATCCACGTCATGATGGAAAAATGGTCAAAGCTTGATCTGATTCTCTTTTATCTTTTACCTTTTTTCTTTTTTTCATCTTTGACGGTGTATGCTTGTGCTTTGTTGTTTCTCTTTATCATTCTCATTTGTGTGTTCTTTTGTGCATATGTTAGTTTGTCATGGTATCTTGATCCTAGGGCCTTGACCACCCCTCTTGATCATTTTCATCCCATCCTATTGGAATTGGTGCATTTGAACCTATCTTGGTGTGTGTTTGTCTACTTAAGTGTGAGTTTGAAGCAAGTTCATCCTCTCACTAAAGTGGGTGCTAAATGTAGTGTCGAAAAATGTTATCGGGGACATTTTCACACTTGTTTGGGCCCTCCTTGTGAATTTGTACTTCATGTTACCTTGATTTAGTGTTGTAATGTGGTTGACACATTCACATTAGGTCTTGGGCCCTTGTGAACCAATGGATTTAAATTGTACCTTGCTAAAGTGTTGTGAAGTCTTCTAACACACTTTCACACTTTTCTAAGGTTCTAAACATAATAAACCCTTTTTTAATTAAAATAAACATTAATCTTGCCTTATTTTGAAGTGTTGTAAAGTGTTGTACCACACTTTCACACTTTTCTAGGCTTTTCATTAATAATTGGGCTTTCTTATGCTTTAATTGGCCCTATTTTGCATCCACAAGCCTCATTTAATGCATCGTTTTGAGGATAATCCAAACACCAATCACTATCCAATCATAATTCAAATGTTTTTGGCTTGTGTCACCTAGATTTAGTTATCTAAGATTCATTTTCCACTTTGGACGAATGGGTCCCACCTAGATTTTTGGGTCCCAAACATATTTTTAAACCTTTCTAAGTTCTTTTGATTTTTGGTCCCATACATTATACTAGATGGGACACATTCTCCACCTTGGGAAAATGAGTCCCATGTGGCCCAAACTTAAAATAAATTCAAATTTCTTGTAGGATTTTATTCTCCTAGATCTGATGTCGGCTTATAGTGTTGTAATTTCAGGAATTCCTGCATAATTGAGTATAAATACAAGGTTCTTTCACTCGTATTTTCACCTAGCAATCTAATAAGCAATCAAGTGTTCACAAGATTATTCAAGAGCATTCCATTGTCTTCAAGAGTATATTTTCAAGCATTTTCAAGCAACATTTAAGCATCAATCATCATGTCAAGGATTTCATGCTTCATGTTTTTTTAGAGCTAACAATTGTGGTTTAGTATTTTGTGATTCAAGCAAGTGCTTCATTCAAGATCAACATCTTTCAACCAAGATTCAAAGTCTACATCCATTGCAGCCATTACAAGCATATTTGCAGCACCTTATTGTTAGGGTTTGGTGAGTCGCAACATTGTTATTTGTTCATTCATCATTCTCCATTCTTATTTGATTTCATTTCAAGGATTGATTTCTAAAACGGGGTTTGACCAAGGAAAACCCCTATCAACGAACCCCACAACATTTTTCCCTTTCCTTTGTGTGTAATTTGTAGGTCTAGGTTCCAAATTCCCAAGGAGAAAAATTGGAGAAAAGTTGTAAATCATTCAAAGTTGCCATCAAGCCTTGGAGAACCTTGGAGAAGACCTATAGGTTGCAATTTGGGGATTCTAATCTAGAAATCACTAGTGAAGGATAGAGCAAACAAAGAAGAATAGGATCAACTTTTGAAGTTGTAGAAAATCCCAACTAGACTGATTCACCACTTTTGGCAATTGAGTCCTAGTTCTAGTCAATTTTCAATACTTTGCATATTCAAATACCCTTTTTCCATAAACCTATTCCTGCACAGTTTTCCATAAATAGGACTAATTCACCTAGCTTTGAAAATGAGCCCCAATCAACAACAAAAGAAAAATGTCTAGTGTTTCAAACCTCCATTCAGCCATCTCCAGTTTCCCAGGTGCACAACTTCTTGTCTTCAATTTTTTGTTTTATTTCATTCACTTTTCTAGGTCATTTAGTGTTAGTTTTCATTCACTTAGGGTTTGGTATTACATCTTGCAATTCATTATCTTTTCCAAGTTTAAACTTGGTGGTGAACCCCTCATTAGATCATGTTCAGCTCCTAGAACAACCCTATTGCAAGATCTCTTTCACTTCTGCATTGAGATCTCAAGGGTTTGTTCTTGAGTGAAAGTTAGTGAAAATTTCCCTTTTAGGTCCTAAACCCTAGAAGGGAAGCAAAACAATTTTTCACCTTTCAATCTCAAAAAATAATGTGGTGTAGTTGTATATGCAATGCACTATCATCCAAGTTAAGCATTGTAGTATTGTTTACACTTTGTCATCTTAGGAAGAACTATAAAATTTGGTTGTTTCTTTAGATTTCATAATTTTATAGACAAAAGGGACAAGAAAAACCACAACAACAAAGAAGGGAATACTAAGTAGTAGATAAAAAATAAAATAGAACTAAACTTGTCAAATCAAATGAAACAATGTAGTAAAGAAGGGGAAAGACTACAACAAATATTCTATGTTTTTAAATACTTTGAGAACATATTTCTTAGAAAAAGAAAAATTTCTAACTACTTGGGGGATTTCCATGAATGCTGAAGACCCTAATTTAGCCTTTTGGAATCCAAAGGAAGATGGTGATAACTACAAAAGAGAATTTTTTATGAACCTAACCTAAATTTGTTTAGACTAAAATAAAGGAAATAAAATCTATGAATATCAACTCCTAAGTGTATAACTATTAGAAAACTAGTGTGTATAAAAATTTAAATGAAAGTGAAGAAACTACATGTTCCAACAACACAACAAGATTTAACAAATGCAACGAGTAAATGGAAATATAGTGATTTTAGGACAATTTCATGTCATGTTCGAATAGATATCCTTAATATTAGAGTAGAATGAATAAGACTAATGTTAGAATGTCCAAGTTTATCCAAAAATCCACTGTGAAAGGTTGCTTCATAATAGCAAAAATTATTCAAAAGTTTTCAAGAATGGAGAGTACAGAGCTTGATAGATTGATATATGGAATGGCAGATTCATAATTAGAGTTGAGAATGAAGATGAAGAGGCATAAAATTTGAACCACTTGGTCATTTGGATTCATTTATGTACATCATTATGTGATTATGAGCTACATGCTTCAATATATTATATATTGAGTAAATATTCTTGACGTGTGTGTTGAGTGGATATAGGTATCTAGGTTTATTTATCCACCTAGTTGTATATGTTTGAGTTATTCCCCAATGGTGGTTATTTTTAAAATGTCATATTTGACCTCCCTTTTATTATTTCTCAATCATACTCGAATTGAGTATGATATATATCAAGTTTGACCTTGTGTTGATGCATATCCAATTAGAGGCAATTATAGAGTCCATCCATGTTGTGAGTTACAAATAAAATTTTAATTTAATTTAATGGTTTTATTTTCTCATTTCTTATAAATAGATTTCTAAAGTTATGGGAATGATATATTTCATTCATTCCCACCTACCCACATATAGTAGATAGATTGGTGTGAGGGATGGAGATGTAAAGAGGGAGGGGAGTCCTAGATAGCACCACCCCACTAGATAGTTTGATACGAAGTTCTGATTGTGGTTAGGGGAGGACAATTGTTGGTTAGGAATCCATTTTTTGTTATTTATTGTTTGTGGCTAAGTATTTTCTTATTTTTTCTAGTGAAATATTTTTTTATTTTAGAAAAAGGAGAAATAAGCTTAGTTAATTGTAATTGAAAAATTCCTTTCGGTTGGGAATGTGTACCTTCTATTTAATCATTTTGTTAATTATTTTTCAAATTAATTATTGTGGCATGTTTCACTTTTTTTAAATGAAAGTTGCAAAAGGAATGATAAAAATGGAGAAAATAAAATAAATAAATAAATAGGAAAAATAGAAAATAGAATTTAGACGAAAAGGGGTTAAAATAAAAGGAATGTATTTTTATGATTATGCATATTTTCAAAAGAAAATTGCTCCAAAACCCTCCTTTGAAGAGTTCAAAAAATAAGGGATTTTGTCCATTTGGAATTGTGAAAGCTTGTGGTTTATATAAGAATTAGATCGTCAAGGGGTGCTTGATCTGGTGTGTGTTTTTCTCCACCAAACTATGAGAAATTATAAAGAAATTAGAATTTATTTTTTATTGATTTAGAGGTATTTATCTTTCCCTCCCTTGTCTCTTTATTCCATTTAACTTTTGGATGGTATGCTCACCCTTGAGGGATCATTTGACTTATTTTTTAGTATCAAATTTGAAATAAATAGAGTAATTTTAATTTATTTAATTTTTTTGAAAAATGCAATTTTGTGCAATCACCATACCATTTTCTTAAAATGCATCAAATTCTTATTTTATTGTATGAATTAGGTTTCATTCACATTTAAAGAAAAATGACACTTTTCCTTTTTTTGAAAATTTGGAATTTTGAAAAAATGAATTTTTTTAGCTCCATTATGGAGTTTACCTAAATTTGTTGGTTTAGATTTGGGGGTTTTGAGTCTCCTTTATGAATTCTTGTAAGGATATTTTTAAGATTATGTTAAAAATTTTGTATGTCATTTTATTTCCTTATTTCACATGCCATGCTCATTGTGATGATTCATGGTGAACCTAAGACGAAGGTACTAGAGAGTTGCAGGGGAGTGGATCTTGACATTTTGGGATCCAAAGAGGCTCAAGGATATCTTTTGAAGATTTTATGTAATAAGTGAAAACTAATGAAATTGGATAAATAAAAATAACGAAGATAATGATGCATATGTCATAGTTAGAGTACTCGTATAGTTTTGGTACATGCGTACAGAAGGAATGTCCACTTTGGGAGTTCTAGGTCTTGTTATTTAGGTTCCTCACATGGGTGAGTTGATTCATACTCAACTCATCTTATGCATCCCTTCAATATTTATGAGATAATTGCTACATCCTCTTTAGCATCTTATCCTTTTTCCATTGTTGTGCATGGCCAATGAGAGTATATTGTTTGTGCCCAATGAGAGGGGGTTTTTTACATTAGTGGTTGTGCATAATGAGGATTTATATTTTGATCCATAATCTGATATTGATTATGTGAATCTTGATTTATATGTATTTTATGTTTAGGGTATGTGCAGGATTATCATAGAAAAACTAGGCCCTTAAGTGGCAAAAAATTCAAAAAAATCAGAGTTAGGCAACTTGACGTAAAAATTTGAATAAGTTATTTATACTATTTCAAAAATATGTAAGAAAAGAATTTGTAGCAAATTAAATGTACTTTCTAAACTACTAGGTTTTTTTTTTTTTTAAATCTATTTGGTGAAATTTTGAAATTTCAATGCAGTAGTACTTAAATTTTAGGGAAACATAAGAAGTAGGTGTTTGTCTGACTACCCTAACCACAATAAAATGATAATATTTTTTTATAAGATTTTAGATATAAGTAGAGGATGCATGTCACGATGTGATGCATATTTTTTTTGTAATTTTTTTCAAGTAAATAATTAATAATGGGTTTTTTATTACAAATTTTTAAAAAAATAAAAAAAATTGTATGTCTAACCACCTTAACTTGGCTAAGAATTCATGAATTTATTTTTTTTAATCCTATAGTATGTGAAGCATAAAATGTGACACATGTTTCGAATTCAACAAATGTGATACCATTTGAAAGCTATAGATTTTTTCAATTAGCCTATCCATCAGGACTTTAGTCGTAATTCAAATAGAAAATGAATAATAATTATTTATTAAATTCAAAGTAAAGAATAATTTATATTGGTGGAAAGTTGGGAATATCTTTTCAAAACCCTTTTCGTTTCATCAATTTTGAGTAAAAAAAATTCTTCAGCCACATATCCTACACATACCCATCATATTGCCACTTTTTGGCCCATCATGATCCTGCACATACCCTTTATGTTATATGTATGGCATTTGTGTAAGCCTTCTTCCATGTGTTTGGTGTGTGTGTTCTTGCAACCCATGTGATTATATCGTAGCATGGTGGGATTGGACCTAAGGTTACCACATGGTTGGGTGGCATAGAACCACCATTGGGGATTCTAGGATCGTTGGAAGACCTCTAGGATCATGATTAATTTGGTAAAGGTTATCATTTAATTTATTTGATTATTGCAAGATGTTATAAAGTGTATTTGAAGAATACTTGAATCCTCTATCTTAATTATAATTATGTTATTTGAACCTCCTTAATTGGATGTATTGTAATGGTTCCACTTTTTTTTTATGTGTCATAGTGTTGGATTCAAGAATGTGTGCTATCTTGCATGCTCTTGATCTGAAATATCCCACCTTTGTTAGGATATTTGCTAACTGATTTCTCCTTCTTATGTTTGTTTTTGGTTTTGTAGTTTTTTAAAATATTTTCTAAGAAATGCATAAAATTACAAAATTAAGAAATGTTGAAGCAAAAATATAATAATATATCATTTCAAATTTATAAATTCCTTGAAATTACATTGAAAGCATACCCGGATGACAACTTCTAATCTTGAAAGCTTTGTAAACCCTGAAGGATGATCTCTAGGAAACTAATGAAGCTCTACGATGATCTTTGAATAATATTATCTCTTAGAATACCCTTGGGTGATCTTCCACACTTGTAGAAATTGTTCTCTCTAAGGGGTTTTAGCCTCAAGAAAACCTGAATCTTCAATCTACTAGCAAACCCTTGTTGAAGCTCTTCTCCAAATTTCTCCAAACAAGAATAATAATCCAGAATGAATAAAATGAACTTCAAATACCCTTTTATAATATTCAATTTTCATATGACTTTCATCTCATTTAATTTACTTTAATTTCATTTTTGTTTCCCTCCTTTTTGGTGCACAACTTAATAATATAAAGTGTACTTTAATAATCACTTATATCTCCCTTTAAGTTGGCACTTAAGTTTATATTATAAAGTGCACATTAAAATCACTTATATCCTTTAAATATAAAATCCCCTTTTAATATATTTAATAACTGACTTTATTATTTGGCATTATTAATACTAAATGCACATGACCAATATTACCAATATAACACCAAGATATAATTATGCCACCATGCTAAATATAGACACTCTACCAATTAACCATACTAGTGACTTACTATAAATAGTAAGTATGCATCAAAGTCTCCTAAATTTCCTCTGAAAGGTGTACCACAAATAAAATGGGATGAAGAGCTAAAGAATACTGAAATAAGCACCAAAGGGTTTGCTATCAAACCAAAGAATACCCTCAAAAGGGTCCCCTAAACATTCTATTAGCCTGTATGGACCAGTTATTAGACTAACCACTATGCCTGACAAATGTCTAGGAAAAGGGGACATTATAGTCCACCCTCCCCAATATCGCTTGTCCCCAAGCAATCCTCGCCTAGATGCCCTAGCCTGTCACCTGAATACCAAGATCCCAAATCAATCTATAGATTACCCAACAATTTATCCACTGCATCCATTGGATAGAAATAAAAACATGCTCAGCATTACTATGAACAACTTCATCAATGTAGAGCAATCTACCAAAGAAAGAAATCCTTGAATCCCATAACAAAAATGGAATTACTCCATACATATCACCCACTAACTTCCACTTCGCTACACTGATATAACCTTCACCATATTGATAGTGGTGAAGCAACAAATTAGGATCCAACTGAAATAACAAGCCAAACCTATTGCCACCTAGATCCCAACACACTAGTAACTCACACCCATTAAACATGAGGAGATGGAAGTAACTCAAAGTTCCAACATCACAACACCTCTCTCCAGACTCATAAAATATCTTGTGGATGTGATGAGTATCCCTCATAAGTGTTGAAAATGGTGCAGATCAGCACCCTCTTAACTGAACATCCAACCTATGGGAATGTGCATACAAAAGTATTGAGATCATAGGGTGCTAGAGTACCAACCCTATGACACTCTCTAATGTTGAGGAGATGATACAACTCTCCTCCAAACTCAAGTATAGTTGTTGTCCTCCAAAATTTATGTATAAAATCCTCATCCAAATAAATAGAATAGTCATCCCTTACCAACATATGTAGTAGAACTCCATCACTATAGGATAAACTAACAATTCCATCATGCTTACTAAAACCACAACTTCCCTGTAGCCATTCCTCCAATGAAAATTCTTGAAACTATGAATTTGCAAACTCCGCCAAGGACATATCTACATGATGAAAATCAAATCCATGAGCCTATGGGAAGCCATCTGAAAGTAACAGAATTAGATACTCGTAGTTTTTGGTTCCATCTTCTAGAGATGGAAGCAATCCATCCCACAATGGATGATATGAATCCCAAGCCAACCCACACCTATGCACCATCAAAGGATCTATGTGTGGACTAAAAGAGAAGTGATGATAAATCCTTACTATGCAATCAATATGGAATGCACCTACATGCGCCAATGATTGACCAACATAATCATTAGGAACACTCACCTCATCATTCTCATCCCCTGAATCGAGAAGTGGCTCATGTCTCCAATTCTGAAGGGCTAATTAGGTAGATGCTCTACAAGTCCTCTCTATGAACCCAAACTGGAAGTGTTTTGACTTAATTCCCTTTATGGAACGCATGATAGTTTACAAACTAGATATGGAAGTCCCAACTACTACCCATGTCCACCTTTCCTCCAATTTTTTTGACCATAGGACATACTCCACAAACTTGTGTGTGTTTTAAAAATGAGAGAAGGTTTGAACAACCCTATGTTCAGTGACTATCAGCTATTCCTTGAGTCCTAGTGACTCATTAGGATCAAGCCTACCATCCACCTCAACCAATGCATTACCCAATCTTCTAGAAGATGTAGGAGACATGCTCCCACTAGTAGATTCCATGAAATTGTCATGAAAGTAATATGGGACAATGTGATGATTCAACACACCAGTCACAAAGACTCTGCCTCCTCAGCACAAGACTCGCCAATAGAAATCTCTACTCCACAAATGTAGAGACTAGTAACCCTGTCACGTGTGGATGCATGCACCTGACTGCTAGCTGGTCCACATGGTGTATGCATCTATACCTTTGTCATGTCTATATCCTTGGCCCTCAACCCATAAGTACCACTCTCATCCGTAGGTTTCAAGGTAGCCTTGGAAGACTAAATTTTTGCTATGGATGGAGAAGTTTGAACCAAGCTCAAATCCTTGTAGAGCTCGTCAATCTGAACCTCTATCTCTTTAAGGGCCTTCTGAGTGCTCTTCAAGGAATCCTCCATGACAATAAGCTCATCAGTAAGCTTATCCACTTCCCTTTCTTTCCCCTCAAGTGCATCATAGTAGATCTCACCAAGATGGAGTAGGTGATCTCTATTTGAGAGTAGCTACATGTAATTGGTCTTTGTTACCATCAACGCCTCTCTAAGTGCATGAAAACATTCAAGGGAAAGTCCTCCTTTAGGATTTCTCTATATCCCTTGAATCCTCCAACAATACTTAACCATCATTTAAAGAATTTCATCAAAGTGTCTAATGGCTATATCAATCTAGTCTTCATTCACCTTCAGTTGTCTCACCAACTGATTGGACTCCTGGGACCCATCAATCTCATATAAATTTTTAATTTAGGATCAATAGCATGCAACATTTTTATTTTATTTCATGGTTGATATCAACTTCATGAGCGCTAAAAATGTCATCCTAGGGTTTTGTCAAAAAATATCATGATGTACGGCATTCTCATCATCAACCACTTTAGATTTGAACCCATTTTATTCCACCTTCTCCTCAGCAAACAAGTAGGGCCTCAACTTACCCTCACATTGTTTGAAACACTATAAACCAAGTTATAATTAGTTGTAGACATCACTTGTACTTGCTTAAGAACAACTAACAATAGAGATAAGATTGGTTGGGAAATTTCATCTCTTTCTTTAATGATTGTAGCCATAATGATCCTCATGTATTCCTAGATAGATTTATCATGTTCCTCACTAATAGAATCCATGATTCAAAGATGAAACATCTGTAAAATAATATCATTACAATCATAGTCAATCATAACAACACACGATATCACCTGTGCCATCAATTCTAGGACCTTGACCCTCTTCCCAAAATTAGGACTTCTGATAACACCTATCCAATCAAAGATTTCAATAACCAACTGCAATATCTCCCTCATTTTTCCAACATTATAAGGAACTTGAGGAGTTTTAATCCTTAAAATTTCACTAAGGTAAAGAGTAACAGTGAACCTTATATCCTTATTTTTGTGTCTTAATAACTCATACTCACCAAAAGAAGTCACTATTGGAGTCATATCTATCTGCAACAAATTAGAAGGCACTGCTCAACAAGACTCAAACATTCTTCCATTCTTTTCAGTGTGACCAAAGTATCATCCCTAGGTTGAGGTTGACTACCGAACTTACTACCTATTTCATAGAGTAACCTTGCCAACCACTTTCCATCATTTAATGAATCCATGATTAAAATTTGAAACTAAAAAATATGAGTTTTGGTCACTCAACTGAGCAAAGATGTGAACCCAAATTGACTAAATTTTCCTTATTGTTTTAGTTTGATACATGTGCCATTTCAACAAACTAAGCATTCAATAAGTTTTCAGGATACTAGAAACATGTACATAATTTTTTTATGTCTATCTCTAAGTCTTCTCTTTATTGATTATAGCATACTTTGCATCCATTACACACAGAGTCTTGAATAGTAATGTATAGAGACTAAATTCAAAGAATAAGAAGACTTTCATTACCAAGAAAAGACTATAATAGTACCATTAAATGCTCATAACTCTTTATCAGACTTATACATGCATTGAATGATCATTTAAATACATACAACAACATTCCACCAATAAACCAAAACACAACATTTAGTCTATACTTATATTTGCAAACTTATCAAGTTGTATATATTGCTTAGAATTGAGCAACAACTAATATCAGATTGTTACAAGTTCAAGAATTGTCTTAGAAATGAAAAAGATCATCCTCTTAACAAAATTTGAACAATAGTCATGAATAATCATTATGAGGGTTAATAATGAGCACAAATCAGATTTTGAGCACTCGGAATTGGAATATTTGTAGCAAACACTTCTACTCTCTATTTCATATATTTCAAATATAACATAAGAAATTTATACATCTAATGTTTTCTCATACATGTCCTATATTTTGAATAAAAATTTATGGGACTACTCTTGCTTAATATTCTCACATCACCTCTAAAGACCACAATCCTTTCCTTGGTCTCTATTGATGCATCCAAACCTATAGCAAGCAAGCAAGGAGCAACTGATATCTTCCAAACTACCGTTTTGTCTTTTCCTTGTGCACAACAATTGGAGAAGCAAAGCGATGGGTAGTATTTTATGACCCCACAATTTCCTTTGATATGCTGTGAACTTCTTACCTATTTATCTGTATCTGTCATGTGTCTTATTCCGTCTTCTTTATGACCTTTTACAAAAATCCTGATTGTCTTTATGTCGAGCGATATAAATTAAATGGTCTTAGATTTTAGTATTTTCTTGATCATGAAGCATAGAAATTCAAAAAAATAATTCCCTTGTTTATGCACTGGCTTCCAACCTGATGCTACTATTGTCTTCCTTACGCGATTTCCAAATATACTATCTATCGGCTATCTAGGAGAAAGTCTATTTGTCCTTTATGCCTACATTTTCTTGATTTTTCTTTTTGCCATATGAGTTTTGTTATTATCTTCCTTTGTCGTTTCCTCACTTTTTCCAATGCAACGATTTCAAATACTTTGCTACTCCATGTTAAGATATGAATAATCCAAATCTTGTTCTTTCTTTGTCTTATGCGATGACCAAATTTTTACCAATACAATGTAAGGATGTTTGACCTCCTTCAAATTATATCAATCAAGCAGGCAAGTAGCTAGGTCACTAATATTTTAATACTTATTTAAAAACTGAACCCTTCCAAATAAAAATAAATTCTTAAAATTTCACCCAATACTCTTCGAAAAAACTCAAACCCTAGAAGTCTAAAATTTTCTTTTTGAAAACCAACACATGATGGAAGGAAAACTATACTCTGGTACCATTGAAATATCCTACCCCTGTTAGGATATTTTCTAACTGATTTCTACTTCTTCTACTTATTTTTGGTTTTTTAGTTTTTTGAAATATTTTCCAGGAAATGCATAAAATTACAAAATGAAGAAATGTTGAAGCACAAATATAATAATATATCATTTCATATTTATTAATACCTTGAAATTACATTGAAAGCATACCATGATGACAACTTATGATCTTGAAAGCTTTGTAAACCCTGAAGGATGATCTCTAGGAAATTGATGAAGCTCTATGATAACCTCTGAATAAGATTATCTCTTAGAATGACCTTTGGTGATCTTCCACACCTATAGAATTTTTTCTCTTTGAGGAGTTTCATCCTCAAGAAAGCCTGAATCTTCAAACTACCAACAAACCCTTATTGAAGCTCTTCTCCAAATTTCTCCAAACAAGAATAATAATCTAGAATGAATAAAATGAACTTCAAATTCCCTTTTATAATATTCAATTTGTATTTGAATTTGTTATAACCCAATTTCATCGGATATTTATTATATTAAAGTAAATTGAATTATTCAATAAATTCAATATATATAAATGAAAATTTTGGAATTTTCAAAAATAGATTAAAAGAAGTTGACTGATGTTGACTATGTGATCTTTTGAAATTATCTTATATGTTATCAAGAATTGAACATTACTAATAAATTTTGCAAGTGCAAGTGTGCGCAATTGTAGGGTGACAAGTTGAAGGATGAGAGCACAGTTGAAGTAGGATTGTTTAATTAGATCAAAAGGTAAGCCAGTTGGAATCTAGGTGCACACACCACAAATGGTATGATGACTTGCATTTTAACTATTTTGCATATATAGAAGAACGTAATTACATGACTTGAATTGTTTTAGTGATTGAAATTGAATGGCTTTTAGATTAAATTGTCAACCTAAACTCTATGTTTTGAAGAAAATGAAAGAACGTATTTTAAAGTGTGATTAAAAATGATAAGATTTTCATTATGTGAAAATTATATATGGATGCTCGATGTGAAATAAAGTTCTTATTTTATTCAGTGATAGCATATGTCTAATGCCCCTATCGCAAACCCTAGAGGACAACACTAGCAACTAAAAAAAGAATTTTATTTTTTTAAAATGTAATGTTACAAGGTTGTAAATAATATAAACTTACATACTATCCTATGTCCTCTAAGGTTCACGACTACATTACGTAGATCCCATTATCAAAATTAACAACAACCATAAAACTTTATAATAACCAAATTCTAACATCAATTAAGAATCATATGTACTCATTACATATAATCAAGTGATTCAAGAGATACAACCATAATATAAACATAAAATATTAACTGATTACATCCATTCTACTTAACATGTACAATATCATTGAATACATAATTCATCACATAATAGAGTTGCATTAGTTTCATCTTTACGATTACATTCTATACAATAATGCCTCCTCGTTACATGTGAGGAGTGTTCAACAACATGATACATGATACTTTACTTGAGATACAGTACAAATACAAATAAAAGGATCACAAATCCCAAAAGTAGATATAGTGCAAAATTCTTCGGATCAAGTGAATTCACCACGACACGACAAGGGAAGGGAACCCAATGGAGAATGAAACACGTTCCACCCAACCATGTGGACCCAAAGGTCCACCCCTTGTGCTAGGAGGTAGCAAAGGGCCTCACCATCACTGATAGAAAAAGGACTAAAGACTTCACAAGGCTGACATGACACACAAGAGCAAGTAGAACAACATCAAATAATAGAGACTATACATCCAGAGGCACAAAATTATCCAAGGTAATAAAAAGAAAAAGGTATACATGGTTGTCATAGGGGAAGTGTCATCACATAGTTGGACATAGGTTATCCAAGTAGATCTTCCTAGGCCCCGGCCCCCATCCTGGGTTATCTCGGTAGCCTCTACCGATCTTTGGCCCCTCATGCCAACTTATGCAGAATCAGCATACCTCTCGTGGAGATGAGGCAGTTAATTTTTCCATTCCAATCCTTCTCAACTCATCTCAAGCCTAAACGAGTGCTTGAGCCTGAGTGAGGTACTGACTTATCTTGTTTAATGTTAAGGCTACCCAACCCTTCTAGTATTTTTTAAGTTATCACTTGTTTACGAAACTTCCACATGGGTTATCCAAGCGCCCCTTTGTGCGTCAGCCCCCATTGGAAGCCACTCCCCTACTGACAACAAGCAAACCAATAAAACTAAAGAAAAATCAATTTGCACAAATTCAAAACTCATAACAAAGTCACACGGCAAGGCATAATCCCATCTTGCTCACAATTTTTTTTTTAAATACCAATCACATAGGTGAACGCATGGTGCAATGCTAAAGAATATCACAATTTCACTTAATACAAATCAGTCATCTTATGGACAACAAGAATACCTCCAAAGATACAATCCCCTCAAGCCTCTGGAAACATCACAACCTTAAATCCATAATGGACTCTCATGAAAGATAGTCATACACAACTCGTACACAAGTGCTTTTTACATATTTAAACATAATTTCACATCGTCTTTACAATGAATTGTTTACAAATTAACTAATATTAAGGATGGGAAGGGACTACCACTCCAAGGTCCATTTAAATTATCATAGACTAAATTATTCTAAAGTCATATTTTGATTTTCTTAATACTTACAACTATATACCTATAAGTATATGCATATATATATATACATATATATATATATATATATATATATATATATAAATACATATATATCTATATATTAATATAAACATATATATATTTATAAATACTAGTTTTTATTTAATAATTTTAAGCTCTATCATAGACTTAAATAAATTACAAAATGTTCAGCCTAAATTCAAAAAATCTATTTAGATATACATTAAATAACTCATTTAAAAACAAATGCAGAATATTGAAATTAAATAGCATACGTCAATAGATGTACAGATGAAATTATAAATACACACACTTTAGTCTATGAAAGGTTATATTAATTATTTGTTGTCTAAGTAATCCGGTCAAAGGATATAGAGTTGACAACGGCCAAGCGTATGCAGGGAACCGACGTATTTTAAACACCTATACTCACAAATCTAGTGTCCACGCGTGCGAAAGGTGGAGAAGGAAAAGTTAAATTCTATAGGACAAAAGGTTACCCAGCGGTAGCCAACATGCAAGCACTTATAGAGGCCGAATCTCATATGTTGAACACTAGCCGACTTCAAAGTGTTTCCTCCACAAAATTCATTACGGTTAACAACACGTGGTGCAAGAGATAAAAGGATGAGTTCATAGCAAGAAGAAATTCAATCTTTAGTCTAGCATCGAATACATTAAATAAGACTTGAATTTCATATTACATTGTTTCGAAAGCCATTGTATATCTCTTATACACACAGTGAACATAATTGTTTACTCTTTTAACTTCCTCTATTCTATTTTTTTTTATAGTGTACATACATTTAATATAGGCCGATTTCAATACTTCAAGTGTAATATGGGTCAAGCTTAGAGACAAAAAGGAAATAATGAATACCATGACTTCCTTAAGCCAACATACCTAGTCCAGATTAATGGGAGCCAAAACATAGGTTGATGCCATCTAATTCAAAATTTCTCAATCTACAATTGACCTACTGTGGTGGTGACCACACAGATCATGGGTGAACAACAACAACTATGAGTATTGGCACCACATAAAGGAAAATACCTAGTCATAGCTAACACTCCAAAGATCCATCGAATAAAGTAAGATTTGAAATCACTCAAGGAAAATATTAAGAAATAGGGGTGGCGACCTAAATAAACGTATTCAAATTCTTCTAAGACCTCTTTAAATAATTACTCCTTCTCAAGTCCAAATTTTCCAATATAGTTAGCTCTCATGAATTTATATGGGCCTAGCACAAAAATAAAGATTCTGGTTTGAGAGCCAACCAGAAAACACCTTGACAGAGAAATGGGTCAGTCCAAGGGTCAATAAAATCTCTTGAACTAAGCACCAGTTAAACAAATCAGAAAAATAACGATAGATGGTTGAAGGAAACAGGGTATATCCAACTTCAAGACTCTTCTATGAACTACGAGAATAAAAAATTAAAACATTTGGCTATTGTCAAAGGAAGGAATTTAGAAACAAGTTATTTATGAAGCTATTCCAGGAAAATGTTGAATCATTCTAGATTCTACAACACTCTTATTCTCCATTTCAACTCAATATTTACAGACAAATTTTGCTACAATAGCTTTCAAAACTATCCATTCATTTAAAGACAAGGAAAGAGATTTGTCAAGAAAAGAACCTGGAATAATCGAATAGCTGAGTTGAAAGAGATGTCAGTTGAATTCCAGTTCTAGATCAAATTTCCAACTCTTCAAAAACATCTTCTAGCTCTTCTTAGCCCTACACCTCTGCAAGAATCCCAAAACCTCCAAGAACAAAGCTTTTGAGACTTACAGGAAAAATTATATTTTCAAGAACTAGAGAGAAAATTCACGACAAGAATACCTAAATCATTTTTTGCATCCCAAAAAAATAATCCAATTACAACTCGTTCAATTAACTCCACTCCCTTTATTAATTAACCTCCACTACCTAATAATTAACTTTTTTTTTCTGAGAATTTCCTTCCACTTCAATTTTCATTAATTTATCTTCTTTTAAAATTTAACCTTATCTTCAACTTACATACATTAGTCCATTAATTTATTGATTTATTATTATAATTTCTTATTGATTTTGATTGCACATCACAATAGAAATATTTGTATTGCTTAATTATTTCATTTTTAACAATAAATCTTAATTCATTAAAATTAACTAAATACCTTCTCAATATTTCTTTTAATTTCATTCTTTAATTTAATAAGGTTTTTATCTTTATTAGTCAAGGCCTACAATTTTAATAATTTTAATTTTAATGAAGTAATCAAACAAAACACAAGTCACGAGAATGGATCAATGATAGAACTGTCAAAAAATATCATTTGAAAGTGAAACAAAGGGAGAATGGCATCAATGAAGATGAAACAATACAAATAGACCTTATAGATGGGATGTGACTTCAGAGATTCATCCTCAATGAGGACAATGGCTCAATGTGGGGGACCTAGTGCTACCTCTGAAACACCAACTCCATTGGGATTTTGGAACACTCAAACCTAATAATCAGGTGGAGTCTATGCCCTGTACCTGCAGCGTGTAGCAAAACATAGGGTCAAACATGTGCATAAATAAAACAGTTAGTCACACCGTGAAGGGAAAGTCATAGCCTCACAGGGCACTCACAAGTGAGTGATGCAACCATGTTCCACTTCACCAACATAATAACTAATATCAAAACATGATAATGCATACCTCTAATAATCACATAACATCATATACATGATAGTTCATGTAAACTAAAGATGGCTAGATGCAAGATGAACTATGTGATATAATGCTAATGCTTATGGCTAAGTGGCTTGGCTAGATGAGTGAAAATACTTGCAAGTTGAGTGATCAATTTGGTAGCATAAGGGTGAAAATGGCTAAGTGTTCTAAATGCATTAGAAGAAGGGGTATTTATAGAAGAATTTGAATTCTCTAGAGAAATGGATGGTTAAGATTGAGCCACCATGGCCAAGATGAAGGGATATGGTGAGTTGAGGACTCACAAGCCCTCACATCTTGACATGTAGAATGTGAAGTGGACAAGGATGTGATGAGGTGTAGGTGAGGTGGAAGGACATGTGATGGAGGTACTTGCAAATACTTTGATGTGACCACTCAATGATCACATGGGGAAGAGAAGATTCCTTAGAGGAATAAAAGTGAATTTAAAATTCACAATGATTGGGAGATCTTATGGATAAGAGAATGTTCCCAAAAGGAGGTGAGAAGTACCTTGGTTAAAAAAACGTGCTTAAAAAGGTAAGTACTTACCCACATGTGACTTGATGTGACAAGTCAAAGATTCTAGAAGACTTTGGCACATGTGATCTAATAAGTCAAAGGTTCTAGAACTTGCATGGGGAAGAGAAGATTCCTTGGAGGAATAAAAATGAATTAAAAATTCACATGGGGAAGAGAGGAGCCTTGGATGAATAAAAAAGAATTAAAAATTCCTTGGGGGATGGGGAGAGTTGACTAAGATGCTAATTAGATTAGCTAATTAGTGATTAGAAGATAATTAGTAGTTAAGGAAGATTAGAAGCCAACTTGCAAAAGTTGGAGTATGTGACACATCCTAATCAAGGATTAGGCATGTGCACATCCCTAATGAAGAGATTAGGAGGTTGATTAGGGTTAAAGAAAAGGATGTGGCATTTGAGAAATTAAATAAATGTCATATTTATTTAATTCATTTGATGAAAAGGGAATTAAAGAGGTAAGGTATTTAATTATTTGACTAGATACCTTAGGGATTAGAAGAACTTTAGAGTTATTAATTAAATAATGCGGATAAGGGGATATTTAGATGAAAAAGGGGTAAATTTGGAAAAATGAAGTGTTCAAATTTAGGTGTCTACATTTTTCCCCTCTTTGAGATGGTGTTACAAACTAGCATCATTTCAAAGAATATTAAAACGTAGAACCCGAAAGAAGATGGTTAGATTGGAAAAGATGCCCTAGTAATTCAAAGGAGTGACTAGGAAGGAAAAAAATGAAGATTAGGGATTGAGGATTCCTCCTCGAGAGGACATGTGGGTTCAAGAGAACATGGGTGTGCTCTTGAATGCTTGTGTGTGCTCCTTGTGTTAGCTCTCAAAAACATAGGTTTGAACCACGAAAGGTTGCCAAGCTTTCACAACGTTTTAGGGTAACAGAACAAGGCTTGAAACAATCAAACCTTCTACTCTTCAGGTGCTGCTAAACCCAGGCGGGTGTACCTCTTTGAATTATGCAGACTTAACTTGTGATTATCCTTCTAAAATGCTTTGTGCACAATGGCAGATGACAGTGAACAAAATGAAATCAAACTTGATAACTATCTTCTGATTTAAATCCTAGAATGCTTAATTAACTGATAAAAAGAGATTGAATGAATTAAAATAATGAAATTGTAGAGACCAGTGCCTTGTTGGGTATGCAGAGTCAAATGAAATAGAAGTGGGCAACTTATTATGGCAGAAAATGAAATTGCAGGCATATGATCTATTCATAACTTGTATAAACAATGCAAGATTGTGACTACTGAGCTCTTCTTTAATAATCCAGATGAATCTTCCTGATTATTGTGATCAACGAAAAGGATTTAATCTTTACTTGAGAGAACCAGTTAATTAATCACACAAATACAACAAATGTGCATTGAAAAATTGAACATAAACTTGTTATGCCAATTTAAACAAACAGAAAGAATCAAATTGGAGACAGCTTCAACAATACTTTTCAATAAACTCAACAGACAATTGATACCAAAAATAACCTGCCACACCAGCTGATTCCCATTGAATTCTCCATTTTAAAACATGCACATAATCTCTGATAAGTGAAAATTATTCTACTATAGCCATTCCTAATCTACTGTATGTGATCTAAAATCTGCCCTTCAATTACAATCTGGGTGCATATAAATACACTAGCATTAGGAATCATATCGTTTCAAATTCCTGTCGGCCCCCGCAGAAAACGAGCCCAAATCATGTCGGCCACAACAGTATTTAGAATTTCACATGTCGGCCAACAGCTTTTGAATTTCTATTTTATTCACCAAGCAATCGCCAAGACGGTCTTGAAGGTATGCCGAAGGCAAAATATCGCTAACCGCTGGTCACCCTGTGCTCCCCTATTCTTCGTGCTTCGCCATGACCACCAGAGTCATGAAGACATCATATCGAAAACCCCTGCCATACCGAGAGCACCATTCTGTTATGTTTGTTTCATTATCGTTGTAGCTCTATGACTTCGAAGAAACATCACGTAGAATATCGAAAGTGTTATCGAAAGTCATCACAATATCGCTGTGACACAATAGTATCTCATACCGATGTGAACCTTTGTTTCAATAACCTTCGCCATAGCACCGTGACGTCGGAGAGACCTCATATCGACACACAATGTCTCACCAAAAACCCTACCTGTCTCCCGTGCGTCGTTGTGACCTATCACACTCGGGGAGATGTCATGTAGAATACTTCGTGTTACACCAAAAATCAGCATCCATTGTGAATGTCACCAGGACCCTTCATTTCTCTTACCGATATGCCCCTCTTTATGTTGTCAGTCGGTGAGACAATGGGAAGTCGTTATGATTTCATATCGAATACCCCCAGTCCAACTAAAAGTCATCTATCTCAATCAAGTTGCCAAGACAAAACAAAACTCTCGCCGAAAGCCATTTTGAGCATAGTCGGCAAGACCCGACGAGCTCACCAAGACCACATAGTAAAACATAAGTCTCACCGAAGCACCCGAACTTACATTAGATCACTAGGAGAATCCCATAGCTCGGCCAATAGACATCCATGTGCATCAGTCGGTAAAACATGACTTACTCAATGAGACCACATACCAACACAAATAAGTCACACCAAGCAGTGCCCTTTGTTATATTCCTCTTCGCTAAGACATTCAGAATTTCTCACCGATTGAGCCTCCATTTGAAAAGTCGGTATGACACACTGGATTCGCCGAGACCATAGGCCAAAAGTTATAACTCATACTAATAAGTTCCTTCACAGTGCTTGTCACTGAGACCCAAGAATTCGCCAGGACACTATACCGACGCACCAAACTCTTGCCGATGTGAAACCTTATTTGTGTCATTCGGCGAGACAAGAAAGACTCATTATGACCATTCACCGAAACATATTTCTTTCGCCGATATGAACACTTCCCGTCGCCG
This sequence comes from Sequoia sempervirens, assembly GCA_007258455.2. Classification (NCBI taxonomy): domain Eukaryota; kingdom Viridiplantae; phylum Streptophyta; class Pinopsida; order Cupressales; family Cupressaceae; genus Sequoia; species Sequoia sempervirens. The sequence goes on along the minus strand of VDFB02256132.1, from coordinate 150,035,731 downwards.
AAATGATGAAACTATTATGCCGATAGCTGCCAGTGAATGAAATCCAGTCGCCATGACATTAAAACATCTTGTCGATAGGCAACACAAATGTTTTGCTAGAAGAAGTCACAACAAGGATCGGGGAGAGCCAAATGAACTCACGCCGATAGGGACCAAAATGCAAAAGATGCATGACTCAATGGATTCAATGGGCAACATGGGAAAAATATGAGCAAAATGATATGAAAATAAACCCCTGCGTTTATGAAAAGGATTCCAATTGAAACTTAGGGTTATGGCAAACATGTGAAAAAGCTAGAAATTTATAGTTCCAACACCTTGGATGACTATGAAGATGGCTAAATGCAAGATGAACTATGCGATAGAATGCTAATGCTTATGGCTAAGTGGCTTAGCTAGATGAGTGAAAATACTTGCAAGATGACTGATCAATTTGGTAGCATAAGGGTGCAAATGGCTAAGTGTTCTAAATGTATTAGAAGAGGGGGAATTTATAGAAGAGTTTGAATTCTCTAGAGAAAAGAATGATTAAGATTGAGCCACTATGGCCAAGATGAATGGCTATGGTGAGTTGAGGACTCACAAGCCCTCGCATCTTTACATGTGGAATGTGAAGTGGTCAAGGATGTGATGAGGTGTAGGTGAGGTGGAAGGACATGTGATGGAGGTACTTGCAAGTACCTTGATGTGACCACTCAATGATCACATGGGGAAGAGAAGATTCCCTGGAGGAATTAAAGTTAATTTAAAATTCACAATGATTGGGAGATCTTATGGATAAGATAATGTTCCTAAAGAGAGGTGAGAATTACCTTGAATAAAACAAGGTGCTTGAAAAGGTAAGTATTTACCCACATATGACTTGATGTGACAGGTCAAAGATTCTAGAAGACTTTGGCACATGTGATGTGACAAGTCAAAGGTTCTAGAACTTACATGCAGAAGAGAAGATTCCTTGGAAGAATAAAAGTGAATTAAAAATTCACATGGGGAAGAGAGGAGCCTTGGATGAATAAAAAGGAATTAAAAATTCCTTGGGCGATGGGGAGAGTTGACCAAGATGCTGATTAGATTAGTTAATTAGTGATTAGAAGATAATTAGTAGTTAAGGAATATTAGAGGCCAACTTGCAAAAGTTGGAGGATGTGACACATCATAATCAAGGATTAGGCATGTGCACATCCCTCATGAAGAGATTACGAGGTTGATTAGGGTTAAGGGAAAGGATGTGACATGTGAGGAATTAAATAAATGTCATATTTATTTAATTCATTTGATGAAAGGGGAATTAAAGAGGTAACGTATTTAATTATTTGACTAGATACCTTAGGGATTAGAAGAAATTTAGAGGTATTAATTAAATAATGCGGATAAGGGGATATTTAGACAAAAAAGGGGTAAATTTGGACAAATGAAGTGTCAAAATTTAGGTGTCTACATAAAAAATTATCTAATCTGCTAACCATTGTATAAATAAGAAACATCAATTATCACAATGTCATCAATATCATCAAACTAAGCATCATAGTGTCATCAAACAGTCACCATATCTAATCATCAATGTATCACAATATCTAAATAACATCCAATAGTATCATAGTGTCCAGCAAACGGTATCATAAAGTCTAGCAAGCAGTATCATAAGGTCTAGATATAGTCCAAGTAACTTTCCAAGCAAAGTCAAATTGAGGGGGCATGACATCTTACCCCCTAAGACCAAGATTTCTCTCGAAAGCCTGTAAACAGATATGGATAAAGCTCTCTCATCCTGGAAGCATCCTCCTAGGTAGTGGAAGACTTGTCATTCGAATCCCACTAGACCCTAACCTGCTCAATGTCTTATCCCCTGAGTTTCAGTCTACTATGTTGAATGATGCCCATGGGCTCCAAAGCCAGTTTCCCATCCTTTACTTGCAATACATTCCAATCGAGGATGTGAGATATATCAAGATAATAAGGTCTAAGTACTGAAACATGAAATACATCATGTATGCACGAGAGACTAAGTGGAAAAGCAAGACAGTACGCTACAGGACCAATCCTCTCCAAGATCTCAAAAGGCCCAACAAAGTGTGGTGTGAGCTTAGAGCCTTTTCCATAACTGATCAGACTTTTTTGCGATCGCACCTGCAGGAATACCCAGTCACAAACTGAGAACTGACGATCCACCCTATGAGCATCAACATATTTCTTTTGTCTATCCTGGGCTACTACTAAATGCTCACTAATGCGAGCCACCTACTGCTCCATCTCTTGAAGCATCTCAAGTCCAAGAAGAACCCTGTCCCCCAAACGATCCCAACTCAACAGGGTCCAACACAGATGACCATATAACACTTGAGATGGAGGCATGCCAATAGAACTGTGATAGTTGTTAATGTATGAAAATTCTACCAAATATAAGTAGTCATCCCAATGTGACTGTTGATCCATTATGTATAGTCAAAACATATCCTCAAAGATCAAATTGACCCTCTCAGTCTTCCCATCAATCTTTGGATGATAAGCTAAACTAAATTTCAACTGAGTCCCCAAAGCATTTTGTAGGGATGTCCAAAGAGCTTAAGTAAACATTGGGTCTCTATCTAGAATAATTTGGCCAGGAATACCATGTACCTTGACAATGTCCTCCATGAAAACTCTATCCATTGATGAAGCATTGTATGAGGAACAGATGGGAGAGAAGTGTGCTACCTTCGTTAACCTATCCACAGTGACTATAATGGAATCATGTCGACGTGAAGAAATGGGAAAACCGATAACAAAATCTAATGAGATAATGTCCCATTTCCACTCCAAAACTAGGTGAGGCTACAAAAATCCTACAGGATGCTAGTGTTCTACCTTCACTCTTTGACACCCTAGACATCTTGACACAAAATCAGCAATATCTCTCCTCATACCATCCCAAAAGTACAACCATCAAAGATCTGCATGCATCATTTTGAAACCATGATGAGTTGAATAAGGTGCTCGATGTGACTCTATCATGATCAAAGTATGAAGATCTCCAGACGAAGGTACATAAATATGACCCAAATGCCTCAAAATTCCATCTGACTCAAGGGAATATCCTACAAATCAGCCCTCTAAAACTCTTTCTGACTCCACCTCAGACCTCACCTCCTGATACCAACTATCAGAAGGAAGTGTTGATAGGATTTGACTCCTCAAATCCACATCGAGAGTCACTACCGATAACTCATGTCTCCACCTACTAAGTGCATCTACAACTACATTCTCTTGTCCCTGAATGAATTTCACCTCAAAATCATATTCACATAAGAACTACATACATTGTCTCTGCCTGGAATTTAGATTAGGCAACGTAAAGATATACTGCAAACTATGATGATCAATATGCATCTCAAACTGATGCCCCAATAAAAAGCACCTCCACCTTGTTAAAGCATGAACCACAATGGCTAACTCTAGATCATGTGTAGGATAGTTCAGCTCATGATCCTTGAGTTTGCGAGACTCATTGGAAATCATGCAACTTTCTTGCATCAACGTAACTCCTATACCATCCAAGGAAGCATCTATACAAACCACAAAATTCCCAGAAGGGTCAGGAATAGCTAAGACAGGAGCACTGGTCAATCTATCGTTAAGAGTCTAGAAAGTTTCCTTGCACTACTCTAACCAAACAAATTTCTTTCCTTTCCTCTAAAGAGAAGTAATGGGGTGTACTATCCTCAAAAACCCCTATACAAACCATCAATAGTAACCTACCAACCCCATAAAAATGTGAACCTTTACCACATTAGTAGTTGCATGCCAATCAATTACATTTAAAGGATCTATGACAATGCCCTCACCAAAGATAACATGTCCTAGATATTTCAACTATTCCTTGAAGAACTCACACTTTGAAAAGTTAGCATATAGTTGATTCTCCCTCAAACACTGTAGTACCTATCTCAAATGATCCTCATGCTCCTGCATGGTTGTAGAATAGAACAATATGTCATCTAAAAACACCAAGACAAACCGGTTGAGGTAGGTGCAAAATGCACCATTCATCAAACTCATAAATATCGAGGGTGCATTCATTAACCCGAACACCACCACTGTGAACTCGTAGTGTTTGTATCTAGTATGAAATGCGGTCTTATGTATGTCTACCTCAAAGATTTACAACTGGTGATACCTTGACTTAAGATCAATCTTCAAGAATACCCTAGAACCCTTGATCTGATCAAAAGATCATCTATCGCTAGCAACGGATACTTGTTCATTATTATCACCTTGTTCAATTACCGGTAATCCATGCAAAACTGAAGGGATCCATCCTTCTTTACAAAATTCATTGGTGATCCCAAAGGAGAGACACTAGGACAAATAAATCCCTTCTCTAACAACTCCTCAAGCTGTAATTGGAGCCCCTTAAGTTCCTGAGTGGTCATCTGGTAAGGAGCTTGTGAAATGGGTTCAGCTTCAGGTACAAGATCTATCTTAAAGTCAATGTCACGCTTGGGTAGCATCCTTGGTATCTCACTAGGAAAAACATTTTCATACTGTTTAAGAATAGGATGACTATCAAGTGACACCTCCTAAATTTCTCCTAACTCCAGATCATTAACTGTCACTACAAAAAATTGAAATCCCTTCCTCAAACACCTTCTCAACTACATAGATGAGATCATCCTCAAAGAGATAGGCCTCTGAATCCCAACTACCTCAATCTCACTAGAATCATCAATACACTTCACTGACTTATGCCGACAATCTATGACTGCTATGTGATCCTCTAACCAGTCCATGCCCAATACAACATCATAAGACCCAAGAGGAATAATACGAAGATCAACTATGATGTCAAGAGACCCAATCCTCAAACTACAACCAAAAACAAGAGACTCAACTATGACCTTAGCACCGAAAGCTAACTCAACCTGCCACCTATCATCCTACTTCGCTGCCACCAGTCTACATCACACTACTACAAAAGGATTATGAGGCACCTGAATCAAAGAGAACAAAAACTCTACTACCCTTTAACACACCTGATGTCTCAACCACTGTACCCTAGTGCTCAGCCTGGCGGTTATCAACTGCAGCAAAAACTCTATGCAATCTACATGCATCCCCTATTGTCAGCTTTGAAGCCACTGGTCTTTATGTAAATCTAGATGTGCCCTTCTAAGGACACTGTCAAGAAATATGGCCCTGTTGTCCACATGAGAAGCACCTTGTACCTCTACCAAAACCTCTACCACCTGGAGGTGCACTAGACTATTGAACACTTCCCCTATTAATTGTAGACTAAGAAATCTGGGTTGGCTGATCAGAGCGATAATCTTTGATTCGCCTCCAATTTTTGTCTCTCCTAGACTAAAACCTATCATCCTGACAAGATCGAGAGTTCTTATGTTTTGACTGAGAGGGCTACTACTACTGGCCACCCTTCAAGGGTGCCTACTGACTATGTCTAACCACCAAGAGAACTGAACCCTATTGGAGGTGCACTGCCAATCTAAACCCCTGTCTATCCACCTAAAGCCATAGCCAAATTCTCCTCAACAATCTGAGCCTTCTCCAAAGCTACCTCCATGGTTTTTGGCTTGAACACCCGAACACCACCACTAATATGGGCATTTAAGCCCCTAATAAAGTGTTGTACTAGCATACCCTCATCATCTCCAATGCCAATGTACTACTTCAATTCATAGAATCTCCACTCATACTATTCCACTGACATCTCCATCTGTCTCAACTCATGAAACTCATCTACTCAACACTTCTGCCAATGGTCAAACAAGAATCAAGCTCAAAATCTCTAAGAACATCTCCCATGATATTGAATCTATATCCAAATGGAGCTTCTACTCCTCAAGACGCCACCATGTGGAAGAAAAACCACATAGATGCATAATGGTGCACCTGGCCTTAGTATTACTACCATATGGATGCATAGTAAAACACCAATTCAAATCAATTAACCAGGTCTCTACCTCTAATCCACTGTTTGTCCCATCAAATGTCAAAGGATGTGCTCAAAGAAGATCCCTCATATGACCAACTAATATGGCATCATTCTCAAAAGCTAACTCTCTCCTCCTAGGAGACCTCTCTCTCTCCCAAATCACTAACTACTCACCCTCCTGCTTCAGACCAAGACAAGCAAGAACCTCCTCTAGTAAGTGGCACAACTATGTGCCCTCCAACTCTGGCTAATCCAAATTCTATCCTCCACCTCCATAATTACTCTATGAACCTTGATGTTCCTCATGATCTAACTCATGGGAACTCTGTGGAGGTGAATCCTAGTGATTGGCCCCACAACCTCTTCCATGCCCTCAACCTCTATCCCATCCTATAGGCATAATCCTACATAGACACCACCAAGGACAAGTTCAAGGTATTAGATGATGCCAACAAGGGAAAACTTAAACTTTAGAACTATACATCTAAGACAACTTGATGGGCTTTTTGTTATACCTAGAGCACCTAGTGTTTAAACTTGGGCTCTGATACCATATGTAACACCCCCACCACGAACCCTAGAGGACAACAGTCTAGCAACTAAAAACAAAATAGGTTTCTTAAAAAAAATTAATGTTACAAGGTTGTAAAGAATATAAACTTACATATTGTAGATGGTGAAATCTGCATATATCTTAAAAGAACTCCAACATACAACTATTAGCATGGTTAGTATTTTAAAACAAAGAAAACATTCAACATTTCTATGAAATAATCCAATATGCTTTATAAACAAAATAAAATAACAACATAAGCCAATTGAAAGCTTAAAGAAGCACAATGCATACCTATTCCATAGTGGATTGGTGCCACTTTGATATGAAAAGTGGCCCTTTCCCAACCCTTGACAAGCTCAATTAAAAATTCCTTGAAGATTCTATGACAATGAAGATGGTGGATTCAAAAATGCATAACATGTGGATGATTGTGGATCCAAAATGAGGAGAAAAGCCTCTTATTTATATGTGAGATTGAGAGAAGGAGAGGAAAAATCAATGAATGTGGGATCATTCAACATCCAATGGGAAAGTGCCACTTATCAAGATGTGAATGGGAAAAGGATGTGCGCATTTTGATGAATGTGCCCATAAATGCAATTAGTTGAAATTTGAAATTAGTGAAATGACAAGGTAGACGGAGAGTCAAATGGAGTTATGACCACTTGGCTCAAGGGAAAAGGACTTGTAAGATGAAATAAATGCCTTGTTGGAATGACACATCCCATTTGGAGGAATATTCCTTCAAAGATGCCAAGTTGAAAGAAAATGAAGATTTAATAAATTAATTAAATTGATTTATTTGTGCAATTGGGAAAAGCTAGAGGATGTGACATGGATTAAGATTAGATTTAATCAGGATTTGATTAAATAAGAGGAGGTTAGGTGATTTGACAATTTTGACTTAGATTTTAGGATTTAAATAAATCAAAGTTGAGAGGAGAATGATTTTAGATTTACTTAAATAAATTTGATTTATTTAATTAAAATAAGATTTATTTATTTAATTAAAGAGGGACTTTAAGATTAAATAAATAAAATGATTTATTTAATCAAAAGAGGATAATGATTTAATCAAATAAATTTGATTTATTTGATTAACATAGGAATTAAGATGAATCAATTAAATGGTTAGTAGAGGGGTGATTAAAGAAGAATCGAAGTTAGTTGATCAAGATATTTTTCATGTCTACATTTTTCCCCTCTTTGAAGCAATGTACCTGCTACGTTGGTTCAAAGAATAAACTTACCACGATCAAAATTCAAAAAAAATCTGATTTTTTTTATGCCCCAATAGAAATAAGTATACTGGTACACTACCCCCTTGAGAGATCAAGCGGAAAGATTCAATTTTAGGGTTGATCTCGCGATAAAGAGGTTCAAGATGGACATATGGATGGTTATGATGATAATGCAGATGAGATGGTTTCAAGATGCTTAGAATAACCAATCTATATTATCCTAAACAAGTTAAAATGATAATGTAATTCAAGTGAGATGGATGAGATGGATGATATGATATGCCATGATTATTAGATTTATGTATGCTAATGATTTGTGGATGTAGGATGGATGCACAGGTGACGATGATTAACTGTTAGTGTGGAGAGAAGAAAGAAGAAATGAGATGATGAGAAGAGGATTCAACAAGCCAACTTTATGATGATGAGAGATGGATGATTTTCTAATCACAAATTGGGACTTTAAAAGGGCCACTTACCTTATATTTGATAACACACATAAGCACGATGCATCAAGGTATAAAGAAACAGGATGGTGTTGTACCTAGTGTGATGGAATTCAACTTGACAATCAGATAGGAGCATCCCTATTCACACCTGGCATACAAAACCTTATTTAAAATGTAGTTTAGATATTCCAAACATCTTAGACCAAACCATAGGAAGGAAAGTCTTCCTATGTGGTCATTAAGATACCCAAAACATCCTCCCTACACCCAAAAAAAGCACGCATGATCAAGGTTATATTACAAGAATATCCAACAAGCACAACAAATGAAAAGATAATGATTGCTGCCCCATTCTTATCTCTCTAAATCCTTTTGCTTGGACATCATCGAGAGGTCATCGAAATGAATGCAAAGAGATAAGTCAAAAGACAAAGATAAAGTAAACAAACAAGCTAATGTTCTTCAATACCGCTAACCAAAAGGAAAAGTGTTTTTAAGGATAAGAACCAAAATGATTGCCAATAGATAATGACCATTATAGGAAAGATACATCCTAGGACATGTTAGTGGATGGTGGCACGTCGTTTCATTGATCCCAAGTGTTCTTTCTGATAAATAATTCCCATTGTAGGAAGGATACATCCTAGGACATGATGTTATCAGACAATGATTATTGAACTTGTTTACATACTAGCCTAGACCTTAGACTTTGACGTTTTGAGTTCACTTTTGATCTGCTAGACTTGTTTCCAACTATTTTACCAAAGGTTGAGGATGACGATTGTTTATTATGAGTGATGTTTATTGCGGGTGAAAGCAAGATGAGATAGATGGATTTTTTCAAATATTTGGATATTTTTGGAGTTTTTTGAACTGTTTTGAGGTTGTTTTTGGTATTTTCAAGATTTTACAAATGTTTTGATTTTTCAAATTTTCAAATGTTTTGGGGTTTTCAGAGATTTTGACCAAGAGACTAACCTAAAGACCTATCCTAGGGGCCTCGAGGGTGGATCAATAGATTAGCCTTGCATAAGCTATACACGTAGAGACCACGTAGTTCGACTGACACAGACTCGATTATTGATAAGATATGAACAAATGGACTACCAGTTTATTATGACGGACTCCTAAAGGACTGACCTAAGTGTTTCAGGGGATGATCAAAGATCAACCTTGCGTACATTCAAGGCTAAAAGACCCATAGTTCAACAAGACGACTCTATTTTTTTACTTTTTTGACATTTTGACCTGCTTTAGGATTTTGAGATCTTTTGAATGTTTTTGGATTTCTAATTTTTTTTTGTTTTTGGATTTTTTTATTTTTTTGATTTTTTATTTTATTTTTTTTGCATTTTCTGATTTAGGGACTTCAAGAATATACATGAATATGATCCGATGAGAACATGCCCCCAGTGTGATGCAATAGATTACTCCGATAAAGGCAGGACAAATTGAACTTAAGAATGGGCCGAGTAGTACTAGGAGGGATCATGAAACGAACACAGGACCAAGCTATGATGTAGATGTCGAATGGATGATGGAAGCATAATGGATGGATGATGTAGAATGAGACGTGAAGATCCTGGTGGATGGAAAGTGCTTATTTATACAAGGTGCTTGTTTTTCAGTTTTTCACGAAGTTACTTGCCCAAAGTGCCACCGAAGTGGTTTTCACTAGAGGACAATTTTTCTCTTTACTATTTTTTATCCTTTTTCTAATTTTTTTGGATTTTTTGTTTTTTTAATTTTTTTGTTGTCACTAAGATGCCTATTTTCTAGGTTTTCATTAGGGTCACCATTTTTTTAGGACATTTTCTATTTTTTTTGTATTTTTGGTTCTATACCTTGAAAGATTTAGGCATAAAAATTTTTGAGATGGGAGCTTTTGATGGGCTCTTGCAAAGGCTCACCTTCGAGTATTGACAGTCGATATGCCCCTGACTTGTAGCTTGTTGTGATGATGAAGGGTCCCAACCAATTGGGTTTAAATTTTCCTTTTTCGTCTGGGTTTGAGAAATTCTTCTGATTCTCTTTTAGCACAAGTTCTCCTACCTAGAATGTCCAACTCCTGATCTTCTTGTTTTAACTTCACTTGAGTCGGTTCTGATACACCTGCAAGTTGTTTAATGCCTCCATTCACCGTTCATCTAGCAATTCTATCTCATTAAGTCGTGATACCCAGTATTCCTCATTTGTGATGAGATTTTGTGGTGATATTCTCAGTGATGGGAGCTCGATCTCGATGGGGAGTATGGCTCATGATCCGTAGACCAGGGAGAAGGGGGTGGCACCTGTGGCTGTGCAGATGTTGGTTTGATAGGCCTAGAGGGCAGGATTTAGTTGGAGATGCCAGTCACGGCCAACTTCATTGACCGTTTTCTTGAGGATTTATACAATTGGTCTTGTTTGTAGCCTCAGCTTGGCCATTCCCTTGGGGATAGTATGGCATGGAAAAGCGATGTTGGATTTTGAATTTTTCACATAGGTCATGGACATCCTAATTTTTGAAGCGTGTCCCATTATCTGAGATAATAGCTTGTGGGACTTTGTAGAGGCATATGAGGTAGTTCACGATGAACTTTGATATCTTGTTTCTAGTTATATATGTCATTGGTATGGATTCTACCCATTTGGTAAAGTACTCAGTGGCGGTTACGATAAACTTGTTGCAACTGGATGAGGTGGGGGTTATTTTCCAATGAGATTGAGCCCCCACTACAAAAAAGGCCATGGTGTGATGATGGGATGAAGCTCTTGAGTTGGAGCATGGATGATATCTCCATGTTGTTGACACTACAAGAATTTCCTAACGTAGTCATGTGCCTCTCTTTTCATGGTGGGCCAATAGTACCTTGTTCTTAGCAACTTCTTGGCCAAAGTCATACCACTCGAATGGGAACCACAAAATTTGTTATGCACTTCAGTTAGAGCGGTCAAGGCCTACTCAAGATTCAAACATCTTAATAGGGTTCCTTATATGCTCCTACGATATAGGATATCTCCTAGGATCACAAAGCAGGGTGTCTTTTTGATAAAGGTTCTCTTTAGGTTTGAAGGTAGGTGAATGCGAAGGACTCCTATTCGTAAGTAGGTATAAATTTCATGGTACCAGGGATCACCAGAACCAACAATTTCACACACAAATTCTAACTTTGGTACCTTGAATGCGGGTACAAGAAGCTACTCTACCAAGAATTCATGTTTCAGGACGTTGCAAGGGATGTCTAGTAAGGATCCAATCATTGCCATGGCATCTACTACTCTATTGTTTGCTCAGGGAATCTGCTCAAATGTGATATCAATGAATGATTCCTTCAAACTCTCTACCAACTTTTTGTATGGATTCAGCTTATCATCCTTTTTTTGGTACTCGTCATTCACTTGATTTATTATTAGTTGGGAGTCTCCATATACCCTAAGGGCCATGATGTGCCACTGCACTGCTATTCTAAGAACTATGGTTAAAGCCTCATATTCTGCAATGTTGTTAGTGTAGGGGAATGCCAATTTGTAGGATCTAGGTATACAGTCCCCCTATGGAGTGAGGAAGAAGACACCGGTTCCTGATCCATGCTGCATGTAGGAACCATCAAAGTACAGTTTCCAGTGGTCTTCTATGTTTAAGCTTAAGATGGATTCATCAAGAAACTCTGAAATTAGTGGATTCTTTTAGTACATTGGTGCTTCTTCCAATTGGTTTGCAATAGCTTTCCCTTTGATGGCCTTACGTTCTATGTACTCAATGTCATATTTTGATAGGATCATGACCCACTTGGCCATCCTTCTTGTGAGCATCACTTTGGAAAGCAAGTGCTTGAGTGGGTCGATCTTGGCAATGAGTTTGATTTTGTGTGTTAACATGCAGTTTCAAAACTTATGTGAGGCAAACACCACTGCTAGACAAGCTTTTTCAATGAACGAATAATTTAACTCATGCCCTACCATGGTTTGGCTGATGTAGTAGATGGCTCTCTCTGTTCTGTTTTCATCATGTTGAGCTAGGAGAGCACCAAGAGCTATTGTTGTTGTTGATATATAGAGGATTAGGGGCTTTTATGGGATTAGAGGCATAAGCACAGGAGGTGTGAGAAAATATTCTTTGATTTTGTTAAAGGCCTGATCACACTTGTCATCCCACTTGTACACTACCCCCTTATGGAGTAGGTGAGAATATGGGATTGACTTGTCTCCTAGTTGAGCTATGAATCTATGGATTGACTGAAGCCTACCTTGTAAGCCTCTCAAATGTTTCAATGTCTTAGGTGCCTCCATCTCGAGGATTTACTTTACCTTAGCATGATCTATTTCAATTCCTCTCATAGACACAATGTATCCCAAGAGCTTCCTAATTGTATGCCAAAGATGCATTTCTTTGGATTAAGGTGGACCTTGTATTCCTCAAGCTTGCCAAGATGGCACTCAATGCTGCTATGTGGTCTCGTCGCTTTCTGGATTTTGCTAATATCTTGTCGACATAATCTTCCACAGTCTTATGGATCATGTCATGAAAGATTAAGGTCATGGCCCTCTGATATGTTGCTCCAGCATTCTTTAGGCTAGACAACATCATGTTCTAGCAATATGTCCCCCATGGACAATTAAAAGACATTTTATGTTGATCCTCTTTGGCTATCACGATATGGTTATACCCGGAGAATCCATCGATTAGTGAAATAATCTCATGTCTCGCGGTCATATCTACAATCATATCAATGTTGGGAAGCGGGAAGTCATCTTTGAGACATGACTTTTTTAGGTTTCTAAAATCTGTGCATATACAAATGCCCCCATAGGGCTTTGAAATAGGTACTAGATCTGATACCCACTCTGGATAGTTGATTGGTCATATCAATCCTGCATCAAGTAGCTTCTTCAATTCCATTTTGACTAACAAGGCTATCTGGGGATGCATTTTTCTGAGTTTCTATCTGATGGGCTTTTCCTCTGGGTAAATTGCTAGAAGGTGGACCACAAACTTTGGATCAAGCCCAGGCATGTTGGCATACCTCCATGTAAAGTTAACTTTTTGTTCTCTCAAAAAGGAAGCTAGGAGCTCCTCTTCTTCTAACAGTAATGACTGCATAAAATGTGATGTGTGGTGTCTCCTATGTTCCCAAGTTGACTGGGTTTCATTTTTTGGCTAGAACCGCTATTTTTTCCTAATGTAGAGCTCTGAGAGGAAGATTGAATCCCCCATCCTCGAGCACCTCAAAGAGGTTTTCACCATCAGATGTGTCCTTTATTTTTACTATTATCGGGTCAGAGAGTGCCACAGTGTGGTTTTCACTCAAGGACCTAGAGATTATTCTCAATTTTTTACATTTGCAACTGAGGGATTCAATCATTTCCCCATAGTATGCATGTGTGTCCATCTCTCTGATAAATCATGCTTTATGATCCCCACATGTAATATCATCTAGCACTCCCATGAATTCTGAGAGCACCTCATCATTTTTGAATGTGTCAAGAATTGGCGGTCCTCATTGGTCATGATCGATGAGCTGGGGGTAGACTAGATTTATCTCATGGGATTGGTTGGTTGCCTCAAATGACACGGTACTAATCATGAGGAGAGAGGAATTCTCAAAAAGCATAGGTAGGTCAGTTATGTCATCTTCCTCATCACTACTACTACAAACATTGGTTATGTCAAATGTGAAATTATTTAAGGGTAGGCTAGTGGATACGGGAAATTGAAGGGAGGCTATCGTTTGCTGAGGAGTTTTGACCTTCTTAACTGGGAGATTTCCACCACATATGGTTATACTCAGAGGGGTACATCCAAGGCCAATATTTTTCATTCGTGTCTCAGGAATGATGGGTATTAGAAGCCCATTGTCATTTAGTCCAAGCTTTATGTTTCTGTCATATCCCATCGCGAGCATCATCTGTAAGACTTTACTGCTATCATCCATAGGTAGATCAGTTGTTGGTCTATTGTCTTGGTACAGGAGATGGGATGGGTCCTCCTCTATTACTTCTCAGAAAAAATCTCCCCAACTTCTAAAGCTAGAGGAGCCTGATGTGAAGGTTTGGGATGAGGAAGCATCATTTGATTGTGGTTGTCCTCGTGACCTGGGAGATTGTGGTAACTCTCCTACCACAAAAGGATTTTTTGGAATTGTATAGTGTCCACACCCATTGTCCTGGATAATGACCTTCATGTCAAAGATGGTGGGGATGGCGGGTGTCTCTATTGCATAAGTGGAGGCAAGAGTAGTTGGATCAATGTATGGATTTCATTGGCCTTCATCATTCTTTGGCACTTGGAGGATTTTGTAATATTTTGCTTCTAGGCTCTTGCAGTAAGAAAATGGCTCAGGATCCACATGGATAGTGACCTCTTGGCCTTGGTATGTGAAATTGACACATCGGTGGAAGTTTGATGCCACTGCTTGCATCCCATGGATCCACGGAGGCCCAAGAGAATGTTGTAAGGTAAATCGAGGTCAAGGACCTGACAGGTGGTTTCCATAATTGTTGGCCCTACTTTAACAGGGAGTTGGATAGTGCCCTGAGACACTCTTTCTTGATCATCGTAACCCCTTATTGTGATTCCTTTTCCTTTTTCAATGGAATCCTCTAAGATTCCCAAATTCTCTATGAGCTTGAGGGAGCGGATGTTTAAACCTACACCTCCATCCACCAAGAATCTCTTGACTTTTTTTTTATGCACTAAGACCTCCATATGGAGTGCGCGATTGTGAGATGGTTGGGAAGGAAAGTCTTGATCGGAGAATGTAAGAATATTTTGGGTAATGATGTTTTTGACCATAGCTTGGAATTGTTCAGTATCAAGATTTGCAGAGATGGTGGATGAAGCTAATGCTTCTTCAAGGATCTTTTTGTGGGTCAATGAAATCTTAAGCAACTCCATGATGGAGATCTGAGTTGGGGTTCTTTTCAACTGATCAAGGACACTATAGCCACTAGGAATGGATCTCGGGTTGGAAGTGGGTGCTCTACGAGGCTGAGATGACCCTATGATGGTAATATTTCTGCCTCTTGTGGTGACTCCACAATCAGCTTGGGCTCCTTTGATGGTAATAACAGTGTAATACTCATCTAGGGATGTGACAACATGGTCATATACATGATTCACACTTTTGAATTTACCCTTTCCCTTACCATTTTTATTGTTCCCTTTGTTATGATTGGGCATCAGATTCGTGTAAATATTGAGATTTTGATTTCCCATTTGTTGTTCCACATCTATGATTTTATCATCAATGAGGTCTTGGATCAAGTTTTTCAACCTCATGCAACTAGAAATTGTGTGTCCCTTGATTTTGTGGAAGTCACAAAGGTAATTTTCATTGTACCACAGCGGTCTCACCAAGGGTTCTTGATAGTTTTCATAGGTGGGGATTGTGATGAGTTTTTCCTCTACTAGACTCTTCATGATGGATTTAGTTGATTCCCCAAGGGCTATGTACTTGCGCTTGGGGGAGTTTTTATTTCATTGAGGTGACCCCTTTTTATCATGCACATTGTTGATTGTTTGATTGTTTGGCTATTGAGTCACAATGTTAGCTGTCGATTGTTCTGATTATTGTTTTGGGGTTGTTGTTGGGGTGTTGGTGTGTTTTGTTGAGGAGCACTAATGAAAAAAAAATTGTCGACAACACCATCATTGGTAATGTTTCTATTTTTTTCCCATGTGCGAGGTTTGTCGTTATAGTTGGTCGATGGACAATTGTTTTTTTGTTCAGGATATGCAGGTGTCCCTCCTTGTGCAATAAGGGCTTGTTCAATGTTAAGCGCCTTGGAGATCAATAGGTCGTATGTGGTAAAATGTTGCACCTTAAGATGGAATGCCAAGGTTCCCTCCAGATTGGAGATGATGGTGCAAACTTGTTGTTCTTCTAGCATGACCCATTTGCTCCTATTGGCCTTAGATCGCCATCGTTGTAGGAAAGAAGCAAATGATTCATTTTTACCTTGTTTAAGAGCTGATAGTTCCTCTAGACTGACATCCATACCGATATTAATTGCGTATTTTTTTATGAATGCATCTACTATCTCTTGGAATTTTTTGATGCTAGGAGGGAGGTGAGAGAACCACTCCATGGCGTGGCCAACCAAACTTCTAGGAAATAACCGCATTAGATATGTGTTGTCATATGTGACTTCCATGCAATGAACTTGGAATTCCTTGATGTGATCTTCAGGGTTTCTTGTCCCATGGTATTTTCCAAATTTGGAGATCTCAAATCCCTTTGGGAATGGTTTCATTACAAGACTCCTATCAAATGAAAAGGGACACAAGTTGTTGGGCATCTTTGTGGTTTTCCCTGATTGAAGATCAAGCACTTGTTGCGAGAGTAACATGATTTGCATTGTTATGTCATCTTGTGGATCAGGGGGTGGAATGAAGGTGTTTTGTGGTGGTTCAATTGTTGGAGGGATGGGTGGATTGGTTGGTGTTTTGGTGGTTGGTGCTTGCATGTTTTTTTGTGTAAAGTATGCTTGTACTTGCTATTGTATCAACAATGCTTGTTGTTGGTCTTGTTGTTGTTGCGCTAATAATGCCTACTATTTAGATTATTGTTGTTTTTGTACCAACAATGCTTGTTGCTGGGCTTGTTGTTGTTGTGCAAACAATGCTTGTTGTTGGGCTAGTAATTTTTTTTCTTGTTGTGCCTGATACTGTTATAAGCCTTGCTGATATGCTTGTTGTTGGGCTGCTTGCATTTGTGCTTGGTATTGAGCTTGTGCTTGTGTTTGTTGAGATTGGTATTGGGCTTGAGCTTGTGCTTGTGCTTGTGCTTTGTTCCTATTGGGTAGCTTTTTTAATCTATACAACTTGTGTGGCTTGCACGGCTTGAGCTACTTGCGTTGCTTGGGAAGCTTCTTGTTGTTGTAATAGGGCTTGAGCTTGAGCAGCCTATTGCATTTTTTTTTCTTGTTGCACTTGTTGCATGGCTTGAGTGGCTTGAGCAGCTTGCAATTGCTAAGTAGCTTGTAGTACAACTTGCGAGTTTTGTGCTTGTTGCACTTGGAAATGCTGATGTGCCTTTTGATATGCCTATTGCGCTGCTTACAATGTGATGCTATATTCATTGGCGATGTTTGTTCTTGGTGGTGGTGGTGGAGGTGGATTTGGAATGGTGTTCATCATTGTGATGAGAAGCACCATTGTATTGAGGGTGGGGATTTGTGTGGTGGATGGGGCAATTGATGTGTTTGGTGCAATTGATGTGCTTGGTGCAATTGATGTGCTTGGTCCTTGAGAGACTGTCATTGTAGATATTTGGGGTGTGGTTGATCGTGTGATGATTTCTTGGGTTGTTTGAATGGTTTCCATCCATTTTTGCAATATTGATGGCATGTTCAAAGGGTTCTATGTGATGAATTGATTCATGATTTGAGGGTTGTTTTGATTTTGATTGAGTGGTGGTAAGGGAGGTAACCCTAAATCAAGGGGTGTTGCAAATGTTAATGGTAAAGGTGGAAGTGGTGGGAAGATAGGTGGTGTGTTTCCTTGATCAAATGATGATGATTAAGAGGGATCGAAGATGCCCCCTGGTCCAAATATCCCACCCCCTCCTTGTGAAGTCATGGGGAGAGGGGTTTGCGTATTTAATGGGTATGCCGATGTTTCATGAAAATATGATGATGGGTCATTGGGATCCTGGAAGGTGAGCAGAACATATGGGTGTAATGGATTTTGGGGGATGGATTGACCCAATATGGTGTTTGCGTCCAAATATTGGTTGTTCACAAGGGGGTGTGTTTGTAGTGCATTAAGAAATGAGCTCCCCTGGTTCACAATAGGTTGAGTTGGAGCAATGGATGTTGTGATTTGGGGTATGCTTTGGTTGATGTTTTAGAATGGAGGTGTGGATAAGATTGGGAGTGTGGATGAAATTGGGGGCATGGCCCCAAGAGGTTGTTCCACTATAGAGCTCACATCAAAATTAGAAGGGAGTTTAGCCCCTTGTTTTGCTAATTCAAGAATGTACTATGAGGGATTGAGTTTCATCATGATGTCAATGATTTTGTGTGTTTCAGGATTTTGAACCATTTCAATAATCTCATCTTGTGTCATCCCTAGCACATTGTTGGTGATGTCCTCTACTTGGACACCTTCATGTACTTAACATGTACAATATCATTGAATACATAATTCATCACATAATAGGGTTGCATCAGTTTCATCTTTATGATTACATTATGTACAATAATGCCTCCTCGTTACATGTGAGGATTGTTCAACAACATGATACATGATACTTCAATTGAGATACGGTACAAATAAAAATACAAGGATCACAAATCTGAAGATTAGATACAGTGCAAAAGTCTTTGGATCAAGTGAAGTCACCAGTACACGTACAAGGGAAGGGAACCCAATGGAGAACAAAACATGTTCCACCCAACCATGTGGACCCAAAGGTCCACCCCCCATGCTAGGAGGTAACAAAGGGCCCTACCATCATTGACAGACAAAGGACTAAAGACTTCACAAGGCTAACATGATACACAAGAGCAAGTAGAACAACATCAAATAATAGAGACTATATATCTAGAGGAAAAAAATTATCCAAGGTAAACAAAAGACAAAGGGATACATGGTTGCGATAGGGGAAGTGTCATCACATAGTTGGTCATAGGTTATCTAGGTAGATCTTCCTAGGCCCAGACCCCCATCCTGGGTTATCCTGGTAGCCTCTATTGATCTCTATCCCCTCATGCCAACTTATGTGGAATCAACATACCTCTCATGGAGACAAGAAAGTTGATTTTTCCATTCTAGGCCTTCTCAACTCATCTCAAGCCTAAACAAGTGCTTGAGCCTGAGTGAGGTACTAACTTATCTTGTTTAATGTTAAAGCTACCCAACCCTCCTAGTAGTATTTATGTTATCACTTGTTTACGAAAATTCCACATGGGTTATCTAAGTGCCCCTTTGTGCATCGACCCCCATTGGAAGCCACTCCCCTACTGACATCAAGAAAACCAATGAAATTGAAGACAAATCCATTTGCACAAATTAAAAACTCATAATGAAGTCACATGGTGAGGGATAATAGCATTGTCAATAGATCTACACATGAAATTATAAATACACACACTTTAGTCTATAAACATACCCCTTGACCAAAGGTTATATTGATTATCTATTGTCTAAGTAATTTGGCTAAAGGCTACAAAGTTGACAATGACCAAGCATATGCAAGGAACCAATGTATTTTAAACACCTATACTCACAAATCTAGTGTCCACATGCACAAAATTTTCTGAAGGAAAAGTTAACTTCTATAGGATGACAGGTTACCGAGCAGTGGCCAACATGCAAGCACTTACAGAGGCCGAATCTCATATGAACAATGGCTGACTTCAAAGTGTTTCCTCCACTAAATTCAATACCATTAACAACACGTGGTGTAAGAGATAAAAGGACGAGTTCATAGCAAGAAGAAATTTAATCTTTAGTATGACATCAAATGCATTAAAGAAGACTTTAATTTCATATTACATTGTTTTGGAAGCCGTCGTCTATCTCTTATACGCATAGTGAACATAATTGCTTACTCTTTTAACTTCCTCTATTCTTTTTTTTTACAGCGTACGTACATTTAATATAGGCTAATTTCACAATTTCTAGTGTAATATGGGTCAAGCTCAGAGACAAAAAGGAATTAATGAATACCATGACTGCCTTAAGTCGACATATCTAGTCCATATTAATGGGAGCCAAAACATAGGCTGACGCCTTCTAATTCAAAATTTCTCAATCTACAATTGACCTACTGTGGTGGTGACCATACAAATCATTGGTGAATAGCAACAACCAGGAGTATTGGTGCCACATAAAGGAAAATAACTAGTCACAGCTAACACTCCAAAGATCCATCGAATGGAGTAAGATTTGGAATCACTCAAGGCAATTATTAGGAAACAAGGGAGATGAACAGAATAAACACATTCAAATTCTTCTAAGATCTCTTTAAATAATTACTCCTTCTCAAGTCCAAATTTTCCAATATAGTTAGCTACCAAGAATTTATATGGGCCTAGCACAGAAATAAAGATTGTGGTTTGAGAGCCAACCAGAAAATGCCTTGATAGAGAAATGGGTCAGTCCAAGGGTCAATAAAATCTCTTGAACTTATCACCAGTTAAACAAATCAGAAAAATAACGACAGATGGTTGAATTCAATAGGGTTTATCCAACTTCAAGACTCTTCTATGAACTATGAGATTAAATAATTAAAACATTTGGCTATTGTCAAAGGAAGGAATTTACAAACAAGTTACATATGAAGCTATTCTAGGAAAAATCCAAATCATTCCATATTCTACAAGACTCTTGTTTTCCATTTCAACTCAATATTTATAGAAAAAAAATTCTACAATAGCTTTCAAGACTATCCATTCATTTAAAGACAGGGTAAGAGATTTCTCAATAAAAGAAACTGTAATAATTGAATAGCTGAGTTGAAAGAGATGTCAGTTGAATTCCAGTTCTAGATCGAATTCCCAACTCTTCAAATATAGCTTCTAGCTCTTCTTAGCCCTACACCTCTGCAAGAATTTGAAAACCTCCAAGAATAAAGCTTTCCAAACTTACATAAAAATTTCTCTTTTCAAGAACCAGAGAGAAAATTCACGACAAGAATACCCGAATCAGTTTTTGCATCCCAGAAAAATAATCCAGTTGCCCCTCTTTCAGTTAACTCCACTCCCTTTATTAATTAACCTCCACTACCTAATAATTACCTTCTTTTCTGAGAATTTCCTTCCACTTCAATTTTCACTAATTTATCTTCTTTAAAAATTTTACCTTATCTTTAACTTACATACATGAGTACATTAATTTATTGATTAATTATTTTATTTCTTATAGATTTTTATTGCACATCACAATAGAAATAGTTATATTGCTAATTATTTCATTTTTTAACAATAAATCTTAATTCTTTAAAATTAACTAAATACCTTCTCAATATTTCTTTTAATTTCATTCTTTAATTTAATAAGGCATTTATCTTTATTAGTCAAGACCTACAATTTTGACAATTTTAATTTTAATGAAATAATCAAACAAAACACAAGTCACAAGCACGACTCAATGATCAAAAATTCAAACAATACCATCTAAAAGTGAAATGAAGGTAGAACGACATCAACGAAGATGAAACAATACAAACAAACCTTATAGATGGGATGTGACATCAAAGATTCATCCTCAATGAGGATGATGGCTCGATGCAGGGGACTAAATGCTACCTCTGAAACAACTCCATTGGGATTTTGGCAAGTTGAAACCTGATAATTAGCTAGAGTCGATGCCCTGTACCTATAGCCTATAGAAAAACATAGGGTTGAACATGTGCATAAAGAAAACAGTCAGTCACACTGTGAAGGGAAAGTCCCAGTGTCACAGGGCACTCGCAAGCAATTGATGCAACCCTATTCCCCTTCACCAACATAATAACTGATATCAAAACATGATAATGTATACCTCTAACATTCATATAACATCATATCCATGATAGCTCATGTGAACAATTAACTAATATGCTAACCATGATATAAATGAGAAACATCAATTATCACAATGTCATCAATATCATCAAACTAAGCATCATAGTGTCATCAAACAGTCACCATATATAATCATCAAAGTATCACAATATCTCAATAACATCCAACAATATCATAAAGTCTAGAAAATTTTATCAAAAGGTCTAGATATAGTCCGAGTGAAGTCAAATTGAGGGGGCATTACAATATGAAACTCATAAAATCCTTCAAGCAAACAATCTACACATATATAGATACATGTATGTGTGTATATGTGAATACATGCATATATATGTATAATTAAGAATATAGTAAATATGAATGAATGTCATATAAATACATACATATATATATATACATATATACATATACATATATATATATATATAATGTGATCCCACAAAGCTGGTTTACAATTTCTGGGAGGAACTGGTTTTGCTGAAATCACATATTTTTAGAAAATATAATGATTTAAGCCTTAAAAGGTTCCATTTAAAGAATTCCAATTGAAGAGGGTTTGATCAAACTACCTTAAATCAAACCCCCTTGGATAGAGCCCCACTAGTTTTAAACCATACCTATAATAGAGTCTCCTTTACACCTATCAAAATGCTAATAAAAAACTACTTTTTATTTACCTTTTGGGGGATCAAATGAATTCATTTAAAACTTATTTTTTGTAAGTGTGTAGTCCTTATTATAAGCTTCCCAAAAAGTATAATTCTAAATAAATTTAATTTTATTATTATATTTATTTTTTATTTCTCGTGAATGTAGGTTTTTCACCAAAAATTAAACTCTCTATTTTGCACATGTGGAAAAATAACAGATTATTAAAAAAAATTTAAAAATATTAGTGCACCAGATATTGAAGTCCTTGATCCAACAAAGAAAAAAAACATTGAATTTTGATAAATACAAAACAAGTTACGCGTTATACAGTCACGCTATGTTTGAATTATAATTGGTTTGGATTCAAAACTTAATTAAAGAAAAAATATTCAATAAAAAATTATCTAACCAAGTGGAAGCACTAGATATCAGAGTTACCAATCTAAATTCAAAAGAATTAGAATTTTATCCTTCATGGAAAAAAGTTATGTGTTATACGGTGAGCGTCACTTTTTAAAAATGTTGTTTTTTGAAAAAAATATTTTTCGAGGGAGATGGAAAAAGAAGTACAATATGATTCCAAAATTTTTGAAAAAAATATATTTAGAATTTGTAAACAAAATTTCATGAAACTCTAGTTTTCATGATCTTCAAATTCCTCACTGTTTAGCTACTATAGGTGCCCGAAAGTGAAGATTTAGTTAAAAAAAAATATTTTAGTGTCCAGTTTGGCCAAAAATTGTAAACCACTATTGTGGGATCACCCATATTCTTTTTAAAATTCAATTCAATAATTGATATTATCCATATCGGTCTGTTTGAAAATCGAATGAAAATCATGAACGCATCCCATGAAGGGTGTGGTCTGCCATAAACATTATGCAAATATTCAAACCAAGAAAGTGGCCAACAACTATGGCAATAATGCCATAATGGTAATTCCCAGCCACATGCAAAAAGCATTATTTCCATTTTGAATTGACAATCTTGGGAAAAATCACAACAAATTGGATCGACTGGCTTGAAGACAAAATGCAGGGAAAAGCTCATGGAAGTGGGAAATCAGAGACAAGTTTCACTAAAGCTCATTTAATAAGGTAAACCGATTTATTTTAGAAATGAGATTGATTTTTCTATTATCATTTTCCTCAACCTGCGAATGGTATTCTTCCATTCTATCAAATGTTTCATTAGCATAGTAAAATGTGATTTTCTATTGAGGTGCCATGACCTTGAGCCACATATTTTGTTAATGTCAATCACCTTTTTTTGGGTCACACGGCTAGTGGCCTACCTTGCATGAAGTATTATCTAAATTAGAGCCTTATCAGCTAGCTCATAGAGCTAGGTCGAGGCTTAGAGCCATTAAGATGCAATTGTCACTTAAACTCACATGATGGTGCTATCCATATGATGGTTATCAAAATTTCATTCCAAAATTCAACTGTGTATTTATGTATGCTTAATCTTGTAGAGGATCAATTTTTGATCCTATGGGAAGGGTATAATGCCCTGTGTCTTCTTTTCAATTGTATTGATTTCTCTTTATCGGCTAAGACGATAATGGTAAAGGGGCTTAAAAAAATGCTTGAGAATGTGTTATATGTATTATAATACCACCATGGTTCAGTAGGAATGATGGTGAAATCTTAGTTTAAGATTCATTAAACCCAAGTAGGGTTCAATCTATATGATTGACAAGCTATTTCTTTGTAACTATTATAGATGAGTATGCATGTCAATTATGACTGGTGTAAGTTCAACATGCCTTTAAGGGCATACTTGTAGATGACCCTTCTTGCTAAGAAAGAAATACATCAGACCTATAAGAAATAGTCAATTCCAAAGCGACCAATGAATGTTATTTTTGTAACCTTGAAAAGGCATGTGTTTTGCTAAGAGCCCCGAAACTTTTGAGTCTTGTCTCAGAACCAAAATACTTGATCAATATTTATATCGATGTGCATGTCAATCTTAGAATAATTTCATTTATAAATAGTTGCACATTGAATTTTAGTAATGATAAGTGTTCAAATATCTGAGTAATGGGCATTTTGTTTTCATGTATGAAGCTGGGCTAGCTTGATTTGTTAGTTCAATCTTATTGGCTTGCTTTGATATTGATAGATGATTTAGCTGTAGACAACATTTGTTACTGGGAAAACAACATTGTTCATTATCTGTTCATTGTAAGATAACCTCGTTTTCTTAAAACAATAAACATTAAATTGTAATGTTATCATTTAGTATCTGAATAGCTTGAAACAACATAGTACTATCTTAAATAGTGATTTTTTTGTTGGAAATGAAGCTTTTTTTTAATAAATTGTAACTGTTTAGCTATAAACAACATTGAGTAATTGTAAATAGTGAATGTTCTATTGGAAACGACATTTTTTTTCATAAAATGTAAATGTTTAGTCAATAACAACATTGTATTCATGTAAATAGTGAATGTTCTATTGCAAACAATTGATTTGTTGTAAAGTTATATGTGTAGCTGAAAACAGTCTTGTTCATTAAACTATTTAGCTAGAACAACATTGATTAGTTGTAAACTGTGAATGTTCTATATGAAACAATTTTTTTATAGCTATTTAGTAGGAAACAGAATTGGTTATATTAAGAATAGTGAATGTTCATATGTAAACAACAATATTAGAGTATCACAGTTTTGTGTGAATACAAAAGAAGCAACAATATGTGTGAAACTAGTAATATAGACTTCTTTTGGATTCTTTATTTCGACAAAAGAACATCAAATGGAATATTATTCAATGATTGCAATTTGATTTAATGGTTTATTTAAGAATGTATGCACAAACCAAAAAATTAAGTAGGCACACATATGCTTATGCACATAGACTTCATCTATGTACATACACATACTTGTGACATACCTTCTTTTGTTCTTTTACTTAATTAATTTTCAAATGGATAATGCTTATGTTGAAAAGTAAACATGAGTCATGTGAATGATATGACTGATTGTTGAATTTCTCTATTTGAATCATGTATCTAATTTCTATTTACAGAGTAAATTAGTAATCTTATTCATCCTTTCGTAGACATATGTGAGAATAATATTCTATTACTTGAATAGAATAGTGATACCTAAGTAGACTAGAGCACCTCAGGGTAGATGTTGCTAGAGGGTAAATAGCTGTTATGAGATGTTGAATTATAGAAAGTCACCTTCCAGG
The DNA here is from genome assembly GCA_007258455.2 of Sequoia sempervirens. Taxonomy (NCBI): domain Eukaryota; kingdom Viridiplantae; phylum Streptophyta; class Pinopsida; order Cupressales; family Cupressaceae; genus Sequoia; species Sequoia sempervirens. The sequence continues at coordinate 150,010,208 of VDFB02256132.1, read as the reverse complement.
ATAGGTGCCGAAATGGAGTTCAGAGAGTATAAGTTTTCTTTACTAGAACCTATTGTTTGTTTGTTGTTGTTGTTGTTGTGTTGTCTCACAACACACCCCAAGACTGAAAAGACTTGGGGACCCAAGTGAAAAAATATAACTCTTATGGAAGGAGTTAACAAATTGGAAGATCACCGAAGGTGAAAGAGGAAAATATTTGATGATAAAGCACTTTGTAATATAAGTGTTCTGAGCACTCGGTATTAGGTATTGGAAACATGAAAAAGGAAAAAGGTAATACAAGTTCAAACGGATGGCTCTGGTCTGGTATGAAGAGGTCTGGAATGAAGTGTTCTACTATGAACTGGTCTGGTATGAAGCATTCTGGTAAGATATATTTCTAGTATAACCGAGGTCCAGGAAAGTAAGTGGGTAAAATTGAATATCGGGTACCGAGTACCGAGTTGTAATGTGAAGCGAAATGTTAAAATTTTAAATTTATCTAATGATCCCGATAATCCAATATATGTATGAGGATTCATGATATTCTTTTTGAAAGGTGTGTTGATTATGATATTTTTGTACTAACATTGGAATAATGGTTTTATTTACATGAGATGATATAAATGTTTTTAAAGGGATTTAATACATATGGAAGTTTTGATTGCAGGAGATGCAGATTGTGATGCAAAGTTTGGTTATGGATGGTCAGGAAAACTTGAATCATGGATGGAATAATTTTTAGTCTGGTTTGATTACTCTAGGAGACTATAATGGAGAAGGCTTTGAGTCCACCAGAATGCTAGGGATCTCATTATTTCACATATGGTGGAAAAAAATGCTAATTCCCGGGAGAGCCCATTCCCAAGAGTGACGAAACCAGAGCCAAGTGATGTGTGGGGGCCAAAATTCTACCATTTCATTCTGAATATATGGGAAGTCCCTACACATTATCATGATTTGAAGTATCATCCTGGTGAAGATTCATGATCAATACCCGAACAACTTCAATGTGTGATTGGAGTTGACTTTCATTGACTTCAATTACAATTCTCCTATTGGTCACTACATTGCACATGCCTTGAAGAGATTGGTCCCTTATATTTCCTCTCATGTATTTGTCTTATCCTATCTGAGCCTTGTGTTCTATAAAAGGCCAAAGGATCTTCATTTTTATTTTCAGTTCAAAATATTTGGATGTCAGAGGAGCATAAAATACTTTTAAGTTTTGTTCTTTTTTCCTATTTTCTGGGCCATTCTGATGTAAAACTTTGTATGCACATAGACACTAATTAATATCAGAGCTTATTAGATAGCTACCTATCTTAGTATATTTTGTAGCTAGTTTTGTTAGTTCAGTTGAACAAGACTGTATGTTGCATCATTTAAGCATGCATATGAAACCTACTTGGTGTCCAAAAATGAAACCCCTCTCTTTGAAAGCTTGCACCATTTTATATGTAGTTGTGAAGCAATCTAGTGAAGTATCAAGCAGTTTGCTCTATTTTAATTAATTCTTTGGGGAATCCATGGAGAATAACTAGGAAAAACTTTTAATTTTTCAGTATTTTTTATACTTTGTTTTAGAATAGATGTTTAAATATTTGAAAATGTTCCAAAATTTAAATGAATGGAAGAAGTTTTATTGAAAATATTTCATTTTCAATAAAATTGTTGAATGCTTAATGCTAAATCTACTTAAGTGATAGAAAATAATTTTTGACGTTCATGAAATGTTATGGAAAATATTTCGGTTTCATGATGTTTGAATTCATGGTTTTAATTTGGAATTTACACCTAAAATATTCAAGAAATGACCATAGTTCCTTTGAGATTAACAACAATATCACATTAGTACCTGAGAGTGACCCTAGTGCAACCATGACCTGGTTATCTGAGACTTGGGATTGAAGGAAAGCCAATATTTTCCCTGTAATGCAAAGTTCCCCTTTAGGTTGTCTTTGTTCCATATCTTTCAAGAAGGATAGGCTCTTTGTGGTCTTGTCTGCAAAGAATTTATTCACCCTATTTGTTGCGAGTGAAATTGTCGTCAACAGGAACTGATGCTAGGAGGGCCTCTGTTTAATATTTTACGTATCATTCCCTAGAATTGGATAATTGTGTTTCAAAAAAATGATTCTAAGTTTGGTAAGGAGCTTGTAAATGAGAAATTGAATGCAAGTTGGTTTTCACTATGGAAGTTGAAAAACTTTGGAAAATATTTAATCAAAAACTGCATCCTTTGAGTTTGTTTACTTTTGGAAGAGTCACCAAGTGTAGGATTCATGATACAACTGATCACAGTGAACTTGAGTGTGAATTTTTTTAACTAGGGTAAGTTTGGCCATAAGTAAAGTGATTCCATTAATAGAGGAAGTTCTAACTGCTAAAAGAAAGGGATTGTTAACAAGAAAAACGTTTTTCCCTAGTGAAGTTGGAAATATTAAAAAATCAACCGATATACCAAAACAGAACTGTAAAACTGTGATTATTATAAAGAAAATTCTAATGCTTTGTAGGAAAATAGGTGAGAATGTCAAGATTCAGAGATATTTCATCACAAACGAGGAAATGACATTGATGAGTCATCTTTTCCTATATACGTGGAAAATGCAGATAATGAGAAGAAGTGGGAAAATTGAGCAAGAAACACGTGTATTGTGCTTCAAGTTGGAAATTCACAAGCTATAAAAAGACATTTTCCTAATTTTATAAAGATACAAAATATCAAGTTTTTACTTTCTCTTTTTGATATCAATATAAATAGTGATATATCTTGGTCTAACAAAATGAGAGGTGAAAACAACGCTGAAGATATGAAGATTTTTAGAGGAGGAGGAAGCAGAGAAATAAACACAATAGTTCATGGAAATGGACCAGGGCTAGCGGAAGGTATAGTATGGTTGCATCAAACAAAATGTGTGCAACCAATTTTTAATGAGATCACTTTCATACATTTGAGCCAAATTATGGGTAAGTATACTTTTGAATTTATGATGTTAAATGTAGAAAATTTCAGATAATTCATTGTTGTAGTAGAATACTAAAAATTTTGATAAGTGAATTTAAAGACAAACCTGTTGTAATTCATACCAAAACTGTTGAAGAAATAGTCGTAGAAATTGAAGCAAATTTCTTTATTAGAGTTAATATTTTGTTACGTTAGAGTTACGGTAGTTAGGGTTAGTTTTCATTTTTTGTAGGGTTTTTGGTTTGCTTTGTTTTCTTTCTTCATTTTTTGTTCTTTTCTTTTGTCTGGCCTCTACATTAGTAAATTCTGCTTAAATTTATCTTACACATGAGAGTGAATTTAAACATTTGTAAAATTGAACTGAGAAAGAGAAATAATAAAGCCATACATAGTAAAACATGCTTTTAAAAATTACCAAAAGAGATATAGATGTGTGTGTGTGTGTATCATGTGTATACATTAGATATTAAAATCCTCGTTTGAAAAAATCAAAAAAGAGTCAAAAAAGATAGCGAGCAAAGTTGCAGATGATAATAGCCATTCAGTTGATGTGGGACGCTTCTTCCATCAGGGGTAAATACCCTATGTAGGTGAGTTCCCAGTGAGTTTCAAAGTCTTGGATATGGAGATTAGTAAGAAAAAGACAAAGTGGAACCACTTCCCTGTGTTCCAGGAACTGAGGAATATCATCCATGGAGGGAATCCTAATGGTGGGATGTGCAATAGCTAAAATGGTATCCAAATTCTCCAAGAATTTAGGTTTCACTATCAAGTTGGTAGCAGCATGAACATCTTCAACTGGTAGCCCAATGTCCAAAAGTGATGCCACAAAGTGAGAAGCTATGTCAGAGTAGAAATGAAAATAGCGGTTGGATGCAATATATCTTTCCCCAAGGACTAAGCATAAATTTTGCACAGTGAAACTGGACGTCCTAATGAAGAAGACCTTTTCAATCCATTGTGATGTGATGCTCCCTAAGAAAACATTCTGTCTCCGAGAACAACCTAAGAAAATTGGAGTATCCATGGCTAAGAAGCAAATTTGAAGACACAAAATAGAATTGTAGAAATATAATAGAAAAAGAGAAAAGGAAAAGTGTGGAGAATTTGAGAAGAAATGGATGAATTTATAGAGATCCATAAGAAAGTTGTGGTATATAGTTGCCTTGAGCAATTTTTTTTTTTTTTGGGAAATTGTAAGCGAGGTGGCAATTGGAAAATTATCTTCAGAGTTCAAGGTTAAATCAAATTAATTCTTTACACATATCTGGTAGAAAATTGCTTCAAATTTAAGTAGTACAGAGATTGTGAATCAAGCAAGTTGAAGATTTTGAAATTAGTAGTGGTCATTTCAAATTGTTTAAAAGATTCGTATTAATTATGGAGGTGTTATGTGTGTGGAATGCAAAGGGAAATGAAGTTGGCAAGGCAATACACATCATCACCTAAGTAAGTAGAAGAGATGATACGTGTTGAATAAGGCGTGTGAATTTTATGTGGAATAATGTGATTATGTTTCAAGGTAATCATGAAATTTTTAATCCATTAATGAAGTGTAGCATTGTCAAGTTCAAATAGCTAGCAGAAATTTCAGAAGTTGCCATAAAATTTAATCAGAAAGGTGGTAACTGATGTTTCTAAATTTAGATTTAAATTTGGTGATTAAGTTGTCTATTGCTAAATTTTAATTTATGCATTTTTTTAACCATATAGCATGCTACAGTTAGCTAGGATTTGGCATAAATTAGTGAAATTTAGCTGGAAACACACACTTGCAGGGAATCATTAAATGAGTTATTGGGAAGTAGTGAATTGATGAAGGGATTTACATTGAATGAAAGATCAAAAAGTAACCTTCACTAACACTATAATTCCCAACCTAATAGCGGTGCTTCATTGCTTGCAAGTTGATAAAAGAGCTATCATTGAAATATCAAAAGTGAAAAATGATCTATCATTGATATATCTAAAAAAAAAAGATATCAACTCTTTAGGCTATCCAAATAACTCTATCGGGGCTATAGATGCCCGACCAGCAGTAGAGCTATGTTTGGGGGAATTACAGAGATTACCTTGTTGGGGCTATGGACACTTGACTGGTAGCAAGGCTCTATCCTTGGTTGGCTTTGGAGGATTACTATATTATGTAGTTCAATGTTAATGAACTGATTATTTTTACTAAGTTTCAAAAACTAGAATTAATCATAGCACACATGGATGTTTTTGGTGGATTTCTACTTCTTTATGCCAAAATCTAGGTGACGGTAGAAGTTATTGATTTAAAATATGCATAAGTTTTAATTTACAATGGGTGATTTAATTTTAAGTTTGGTTTAAATTTGGTTTTATTGGTTGCAAGTTGTTGTGTGGTCTCACAACACACCCCAAGACTGAAAAGACTTGGGGACCCAAGTAAAAAAAATATAACTCTTATGGCAGGAGCTAGCAAATTGGAAGATCACCAGAGGTGAAAGAGGAAAATCTTTGGTGATAAAGCACTTCATAATATAAGTTTTTCAAGCACCGAGTACTGTAGGTACCGGGTACCAGAAACATGGAAAAGGAGAAAGGTAATACAAGTTCAAATGGAAGGCTTTGGTCCGGTATGAAGCGGTATGGTATGAAGCGGTATGGTATGAAGCAGTCTGATATGAAGCATTCTAGTAAGATGGAGTTTCAATATAACCGAGGTCTGGGAAAGTAAGTGGGTAAAGCTGAATATCGGATACCGAGCACTAGATTGCAATGTGAAGTGAAATGTTAAAATTTTAAATTTATCTAATGATCCCGGTAATCTGGTATATGTATGATGATTCATAATATTCTTTTTGAAAGTTGTGTTGATTATGAGATTTTTGTACTAACATTGGAATAGTGGTTTTATTTACATGAGATGTTATAAATGTTTTTAAAGGGATTTAATGTATGGAATTTGTGATTGCAGGAGATGCAGATTGTGATGCAAAGTTTGGGTATGGATGGTCAGGAAAACTTGAATCATGGATGGAATAATTTTCAGTCAGGTTCAATTACTCTGGGAGACTATAATGGAGAAGGCTTTGAGTCCACCAGAATCTTGGGGATCTTGGTGTTTCACATATGGTGGAAATAAATGCTAATTCCCAGGAGATCCCATTCCCAAGAGTGACAGAATCAGAGCCAAGTGATGTGTGGAGGAGAAAATTCTACCTTTTCATTCTAAATATATGGGAAGTCCCTACACATTATCATGATTCAAAGTATCATCCTGGTGAAGATTCAAGATCAATACCTAAAGAGCTTCAATGTGTGATTGGAGTTGAATTTCATTGACTTCAATTACAATTCTCCTATTGGTCACTACATTCCACGTGCCTTGAAGAGATTGGTCCCTTAGATTTCCTCTCATGTATTTATCTTATCCTATCTAAGCCTTGTGTTCATAAAAAATTCTAGAGGATCTTCATTTTTATTTTAAGTTCAGAATTTCTAGATGTCGGAGGAGCGTAAACTTCTTTTAAGTTTTTTTCTTTTTTCCTATTTTTTGAACCATTCTGGCATAAAACTTTTTATGCATGTAGAAATTAATTAATATAAGAGCTTATTAGATAGCTACTTATCTCAATATCTTTTGTAGCTAGTTTTGTTAGTTCAGTCGAGCAAGACTATATATTGCATTGTTTAAGGGTGCATACAGAACCAACTCAATGTCCAGAAATGAAACCCCTCTCTTTAAAAGCTAGCATCATTTTATATGTAGATGTGAAGAAATTTGATGAAGTATAAAGCAGTTTGCTCTACTTTAATTAATTCTTTGGGACATCCATGGTGAATAACCAAGAGAAAATTTTAATTTTTAGTATTTTTTATACTTTTTTTTAGAATAGATGTTTAAATATTTGAAAATCTTCCAAAATTTAAATGAATGGAAGAATTTTTATTGAAAATATTTCGTTTTCGATAAAATTGTTGAATGCTTAATGCTAAATCTACTTAAGTGATAGCAAAGAATTTGTGATTTTCATGAAATGTTATGGAAAATATTTTGGTTTAATGATGTTTTAATTCATGGTTTTAATTTGGAATGTACACCTAAAATATTCAAGAAACATCCATAGTCCCTTTGAGATTAACAACAATATTGCATTAGTACCCGAGAGTGACCGTAGTGCAACCATGACTTGGTTATCAGAGACTTGGGATTGAATGAAAGCCAATCTTTTACCTGTACTGCAAAGTTCCCCTTTAGGTTGTATTTGTTCCATATCTTTCAAGAAGGATAGGCTATTTGTGGTCTTGTCTGCGAAGAATTTATTCACCCTGTTTGTTGCGAGTGAAATCGCCGTCAATAGTTGCAACACATTTAATATGCTTGGTGGTATAGGAGCACCCATAGGTTACCATTGGTTGTTTAGAAGATCTGTCTAGGACAACTAAGCAATCAAATTTAGTTCATTTGGATGTAGGCCTTAATGGAATTTTTGGTTGGGTTTTGATCAGATGAAGGTCATGTTGACCATAGAATAGGATTCATTAGGTTCTAGCTAAAATAAGGTCTTGGATTTTTAGGAATTCTTGTAAAATGTTTGAAAATGTTGCTCAATTGGAGCTACAAGCGGCCAAGAAGAGCCAAGGAGAGGATAACTATTTTTGAGACCCTATTTAGGGGTGACCTCGACATGGGAGAAGGGTTGGAGGCATTTGATATTGTTGAAGTTTTTGAATTCAAGGAAACAGTTGTGATTGAGTGTGAATTTTATATTTTTTGCTTTGAAGTACTACTCTAATGAATTGAACATGGCACTGTAGTTTATATAGGATGTAGAGCAATTATTCTTCAAGCTTTATGTGGCATTTGGATAGTTTTCTAATTCAATTTCAAGCATTGTGTTATGAAATAACTTGCACAATAGAAGAATATGATATGAAATATGCTGCAAATACTTGATAATAACTGAGAATAATAAGCCACTTCGAGGGGGAAAACCTCCAAATATCTCTAATGAGAACACACTTCACAACTTGATGATGAAATAAGACTCACAACCTCCTATATATACCTATTTATGCCAAGGATATCACCTAGGCTGACTTAGACACACCTATATAAGACTTGGGCCGACCTAAACAACTAAATAACAATATACTAATGATAATATGACTTAATAGAGAGTTAAGATAGCCACAAGCCGACTATTCATAACCCGATGTACAATAATATTAAGGGCGTAGCATGCCCCCCTTCTTCAAAGAAGCATTGTCCTCAATGCTAATCAAGTTTGGAAACTTTTGAATGAACTCCTCGTCTTCCCATGTGGCATCTTCAACTGGTAAATTCTTCCATTGGATGAGATACTCAGTGATAGTTCTATTCCTCAGCTTCTTTGTACGTGTTTGACGAATGCACTCTGGTTCCAAAATGATTCTCCCTTCTTCATCTAGCTCGGGAAGTGTTGTTTGAGTGGGAATATTATGACCAATTACCTTCTTCAAACAGGAAACATGAAAAACTGGATGTATCTTTGTTGTAGGTGGCAACTCAAGCTTGTAGGCAACACTACCGATCTTCTGCATGATTTGGTATGGACCATAATACTTTGGCGACAACTTATTATTCTTTCTTTGCTGCTTTAGTGAGATTTACTTATAAGGCTGCAATCGCAAGAAGACCCAATCCCCAACTTCAAAACTTCTTTCACTATGATGTTGGTTGCCTGTTGTTTCATTCAATTTTGTGCCATGGCTAAATTCTCCTTGAGTCCTGAAAGTACTTGTGTTGATGAAGCAAGTGGTCTTCTACTGCCTGAACTCTTGGGGACACCTTAATTGATGATGTGATGGAAGGAGGATGATATCCATAAAGTGCCAAAAATGGAGACATTTTTGATGAGCTATGAAAAGAAGTGTTATACCACCATTCAAGTGGTAGCCAATCTACCCACTGGGATTGTTTCTGAAGTGAAACAACGTAGATATCCTTCCAAACACAACAACCTCTATTTGCCCATCTGATTGAGGGTGGTATGAAGAGCTAAGAACGTTGAGTACCCAAACATGAGAATAAATCTTTCCAAAAGTGACTAGTGAAGATAGGATCACGATCACTAACAATAACTTTAGGTGTACCATGTAGCTTTTGGATATTCTCCAAAAAAGCTTTAGCCACTGCACTTGCTGTAAAAGGATGTGCTAATGCAATGAAATGTGCATATTTAGTGAGCGATCAACCACCACCATGATGACATTATGACCTTTAGATTTGGGAAGCCCTGTGATGAAGTCCATGGATATCTCTTCCCAACGCTGGCTAGGAATAGATAAGGGTTGCAAGAGACCTGGTGTCTTAATTGTCTCCCCTTTATGCCTTTGACACACCAAACATTCAGCCACAAATTTTTGAACATCACCCTTTAGCCCTTCCCAAAATAAATCTTGCTTGACTCGATGATATGTCTTCAAAAATCCTGAATGACCACCCACTGGAGACTCATGCAACTCTGTGAGAATCTTGATTTTAAGGTTGGAATTCTTGCGGAGATACAAACGCTCTTTATACCAAAGGTATCTCCCTTCCAACAAAACTTATCACGAACTACTAGGATCACTTTTTAATTAGCATGAGATTACTTGTCGCAACATCATTTTTGCCACTCTGCTTTGGCTTCCTCCACCCAATTTGCTTGTAATATTGAAAGGGCACACAATAAGGCTTCATCTTTCTCATCCTTCCTTGACAGTGCATCTGCGACAATATTTTCTTTCCTTTCTTATATACAATCTCAAAGTCATATCCTAACATCTTAGTGACCCATTTTGTTGCTCTTCAGAAGATAGTCGTTGTTCCAAAAAATATTTTAGGCTATCATGATCTGTCTTAACCTTGAAATGTCTACCCAATAGATAAGGCTGCCATTGTTTCACTACATGGAGTATTGCTAGCATTTCCTTCTCATAAATAGGTTTGAGTAGATTCTTACCTTTTAATTGACGACTCTCAAAATAAATTGGTCGACCTTCTTGCATAAGCACTGCTCCTATCCCATTTACAGAAGCATCACATTCCACAATGAATTCCTTGGTGAAGTCAGGAGTGGCAAGTACTGGAGTTGTACACATAGCCTCCTTCAATCTCTCAAATGTTGTATTGGCACACTCGTTCCAATGAAAAGAATCCTTCTTCAATAGAGTGGTGAGAGGTGCTGCTATACTACCATAATTCTTCACAAATCTTCTATAGTACCCTGTCAATCCTAAGAATCCTCTCAGTTTCTTAATGGTTTTGGAATAGGCCATTCCATGATAGCCTTAATTTTGTTAGGGTCCACCTTTACTCCTTCATGTGAAACTATGTGTCCCAAATACTCCACCTCTGTAAGACCAAAAACACACTTGGATGGCTTAGCATAGAGTTTATGATCTTCAAGTATTTGTAATGCTTGGTCCACATGTTGCAAATGTTCTTCCCAAGTCTTGCTGTAAATCAATATATCATCAAAGAATACTAACACAAACTTTCTCAAGAACTTCTTAAAAATGGAATTCATCAAACTTTGGAATGTAGATGGTGCATTGGTAAGACCAAATGGCATCACAAAAAATTCATAATGACTCTCATGAGTCTGAAATGTTGTCTTACAAATATCCTCCTCCTTAATCCGAATTTGGTGATAACCAGATCTAAGATCTAACTTGGTAAAAAACATAGCTCCATTTAATTCATCTAGCAAATCATCAATGACTGGAATTTGAAACTTATCTTTAATGGTGTACATATTGAGAACTCTATAATGAACACATCGCCAAGAAGTATCATCAGCCTATACGGTACCATCACCACCGGTAGGAGTAAGCACTTTGGCTATGCCTAATGATTCATGCCTCTAACATCTCTTCAACAATCTTTTCTATCTCACTCTTTTGTATGTGTGGATACCTGTAAGGCCTGATGTTCGATGGTTGGCTCCCTGGGACTAACTGTATGGCATGATCATGATCCCTCTTAGGAGGAAGTCCTTTAGGCATATCTCCAAGAACAACTGAGTGACGATCAATTATAGCTTGCAAATTTGGATGAGTAGGAGTAATAGATTGAGAGACTTCTAATGAACATAGTTGGGCCACAAATCCATCCACTCCTTTCTTAAGCAACTTTTGCATTTGATGAGAGCTTACCATTTGTGGAGATTTTTCCTTCAACCCCCTTAGCTCTACTAGCCTTCCTTCTGATTGAAATCTCATGAATAGTTCTTGGAAGTTCATCTCAATTGTTCCTAATATAGTAATCCATTGTACTCCCAAAACAATATCTGCTGCACCCATGGATATCGCATACATTGGGGTATCAAGTTGATAATCTCCCATGGATAATTTAATGCTATGACACTTCCCTGAACAACTAACTATACCACCATCTACAATCAAAACTTGAAACTCTGGAGCTGGATATATGAAACAATTTAGACGAGTAGCTAACTTTTTGTTGATGAAATTATGAGTACTACCTGAGTCGATCAACAATGTTACCTTCTGCTTCTTTAGGAACCCCACCACCTTGAGAGTTTGTGGAGCACTGAAACCTGAGAGTGCATGACAAGAAATGATTGGTTGAGAATCATCCGATTCCTCATTTGACTCCCTTTCATCTTCTAGTATGGGTTCCTCCTCTTCTTCCTCATTGGGACCTTCAATATAAAACTATTTCTTTTCACTACATTTATGTCCTCGATTGTATTTGCTATCACAATTGAAACACAAGCTTTTTCTCTTTTCTCCTCAATTTGTTGGGGAGTCAACTTGAAGCCAGGTTGTGTTGAATATCCTTTACTACTCTCTTGTCACATTAGCCCCTTGCTTCTTAGGAATCAAATATTTCTCCTCTACCACATGCTAGATAAAGACTCATTTATGGAGCTAGGGCTAAACATGTGTACCTCATGTTAAATGTGATCCTTGAGACCCCCCAAGAATAAATCATTTAAGTTTTCCTTCGTAACTGTATCCACTCTTAAGGATAGATTTTGTAATTGTTGAATATAATCATAGCCGATCACGTTTGTTGAGTTTAGCTATTTGGTGAAGAAGTTGTCACGTGGCAGCTATTGCTATATTGTGCTTGGGTTCCTCGTAAAAGTCTGACCATGAGGCGGTGAGCCTTTTTACTCGATGAGTGCAGGGGCCAATGATACCAAATGAATTGATCTGGTTCTAAATATAAAGGGAAGCCATCATGACCTTTTTGTCCATTTGGTATTTGAGATTGTACTTCAAAAAAATTCTCCATTTGGTTTATCCATGTTAGAGGATCCTTACCATCAAACTTGCGCATATCCACCTTTGGAAATAAATTCCTAGATCCCATAGGAGTACTAAAGCTTGTGTTAGTAGTAGTTGACCTAGAATTCTCACCTTGGCCGCTTGAGAACTCCTTTCTTGATTCAGCTATGTAGGTGCTTAACATGTTTCGCATGTCTGACATATCTCCTCTTAGGTCACACACATCCATCTTAATTGAGGAAATTTCTTCCTTGACCTTATTGATTTCTTCATTATGAGTAATATCCTCAATTTTTTCACCATCCTTATCAGGAGTCTTCCCCGGAGTGACAGCATTCTTTTTACCCCTTGTTGCAGGCCCCGTCATGATGGAAACCACTAATGTTGAAATAAATCACAAAAATGAAACTTAAATTATCTGAAATTTTTACTGTAATCTCCTTTGGTATGTCTTCAAAAACCCAATAAAAATCAGACTTCAATTCAACAAGATGTGCGCGATATGTAGACTCCAAAAAAATAGTGTGGAAACCCTAATTCTGCAATAATTCACTTAATTCTACTCCAATTCTTCTGAAATCTGGACTGTAGCTTCTTCAATATTTTCTTCAAAAACCCTTTAAAAATCAGAAAAAAATTCGCCAAAATCTGAAAGATATGCTCTTCCCAAAATCGCCTCCAAATTTGAGAAAAACCTTGCCTCTATGGTGCCAAGATCATGCTCTGATACCACTTGTTATGAAATAACTTGCACAATAGAAGAATATGATATGAAATATGCTGCAAATACTTGATAATAACTGAGAATAATAAGCCACTTCAAGGGGGAAAACCTCCAAATATCTCTAATGAGAACACACTTCACAACTTGATGATGAAATAAGACTCACAACCTCCTATATATACCTATTTATGCCAAGGATATCACCTAGGCCGACTTAGACACACCTATATAAGACTTAGGCTGACCTAAACAACTAAATAACAATATACTAATGATAATATGACTTAATAGAGAGTTAAGATAGCCACAAGCTGACTATTCATAACCCGATGTACAATAATATTAAGGGCGTAGCACATTGTTTGTAAATAGTTTTGATTTCATACTGTTGCTAGTTTGAACCAGGCAGTTTTGTGGAAATGGAGTCTTATTTCACTTTCCCACCGTAGAAATTATACGGCCCTTTGGGAAAAGTGACTAGACTCCATGTATGTACATATGGTATGGTTTAGGGCCTTTGAAAACACAAGAGCTACTATGGAAGTCTTTCCCTAGGCGAGCCAAGAAGAGTCTGGCTAGGGAAGACCTTAGTGTAGAGCACTTGATTTGCAGGGGTGTTAACTTTTTGACAAATTACTACTTGGGGAAGACAGATAAGTGTCTTTCCAATTCATAGCATGGAGGAGGAAGCTCCATCAATCCATTTGGTGTGAGAAACACTTAACAGTTTGAGAGAAGCCAGGAAAGGGCTTAAAAGACCTAGTTTTGCTCATTTTTAGGTTAGGGCATTGTACGAACAACTGAGACCCAAGACCCCAAAAATCATTGAGAGGTGGGCATATGAACTAGGAATCCCAAGAAAAGATTGGGGTGTTCTTTGGAAAGTTTTGAGAACTAACCTATTTTCTCGAAGAAGGAGGCCTAATTGGGGCTCCTAGGGCTAGTAGCCTTTTTAGGCTTAAATGAGGGTTTGGTGGAAGCGACTAAGAAATGGAGTCAGGTGGACCCTCAAGAACCAAATTAGGATGGATTGAATTCATTAGAAACACCTCCACACCCCTGCAAAGCTAAATTCAAGATTTTGGAGGATTGTAGCCTTTAGGGTGGATTAAGGGCTAAGGTTAGAGTTGCAAGATTGTACCAAGGTGGACTTGGTAGGAGGAATTATGTTGGTAGTTGAGGTTGGAAAGGAAAGACCAGGGAATCCTAAGGGAAGGTCCTATAGGTTGTAGTGGTGAGTGAGACACCTTAGAGGTCTTCCAAACAAGACCTAGAGCATGAATCAGTGATTGATTCATCCAACCTCCCTATCACTTGGCCAAGCAATATAGTTCATTTTGTATGTATGAAATTTGCGATATAACTCTTTTCCATTCATAGTGAACCATAGATTTTTGGCACCAATGCACTTCTCTAGCTCTTCTGGTGTTTTTCACCTAAAAGGAGAGAGGTAGGGCCAAAAATGCTAAGGGGTTTATTCAAATTATGTTATGGATGATGTTATCTAAGCTAAATGAAGTGAAATAAATGCAAGTAAGTGATCTATATGAATGATTCTGAATGCAAAACTAAGATTTCAACTATGCTGTAAAACACACTGTGATATGCAAACAATGAACTAAGAATGAACAAAATGCAAAATAGAAAGAGAAAGTCTAAATCAGAGTGCACCTGGGAAAGATTTGAGGAAACTGGAATGTCTTGAATGTTGTTTTAGATTACTGAAAATCAACAATGGAACTCATTTGCCCAGGGTGGTGAATTAATCCTGCTACTAGTGAAATCTGTCGGGAACCAAGTCTCTGACTGTTGGGATCTGGAATTTGAAAAAACCTATATTTTTAGTCTTAAGGTGGGACTCATTCACCACTAGTGGAAAATAAGTCCTCTCCCAAAATTCTGAGAAATCAGGAGACAACTCTACAACACTAGATCTAGAAATGTATGCTTGTCGAGTTGCTAAAGTTAATTATGTAGGAAATGGACAGAAAACCTTCTCCAAGATTGAAATATAATTGATTTGACTTGAAGCGCCTAGTTGACTTGTTGACCACTCCTCAATCACCTAAATTCTTGTTAAATTCTTGTTAAATCTGAAGGTTTATTAATGGATGCTACAAAATTCTTTATTTGTGCTTGATTTGATGTTGTAAGATGCTTGAATGCTTGAATGGATGAAAATATTTCTTGAATATGATGTGAGAATGTTGGAGGATCTAAAATGAGGTGAAAAATCACTTATTTATACAATCTTGTGCCTTAGTAACTCGTTCATACCTCATCATAGGCTGACATCAAGTGATTTTGAATAAAAACCCAAAAGGAATTTTGAATTTTTTTGAATTTGGAGCCAAGGGGGACTCATTTTCCACCCACAGTGAATGGGTCCCACATAGGACCTAAAAGTGGATGTCGGGAATTATCTTGTATTTAATGTTGTTTTTTGGGTGTACATTAAAAAATGCACTTAATTAAAGCTTATAAGGGCATAAAAGGGTCAAATAAAGCGTAAGAAAGTGGTAAATGGTGAAGTTGTGCCTAGAAAAGTGTGAAATCTTGTTACAAGACCTTACAACACTTCAAAATAGGACTTGATTAGTGATGAAAAAGGGTTATTTTTAAGTGAATTGCAATGAATAGAGTCTAGAAGAGTGTAGAAATGTTTTACAACACTTCACAACACCTTCACAAGATGTCATTATTTGAATTGTAGTACATAAATATGAATTTTCAAGCCACATTACAATATAAAATCAAAGAAAAATAGACCAAACATCATGAAACAAGACCTAAAAGGCCATGAAAATGACTAGGGGCCATTTTTCTATAGTACATTTAGCCCCCACTTTAGTGAGAGGATGAACTTGCTTCAAACTCACACTAAAGTAGCCATGAACATCAAGAGGAGGGTTCAAATGCACTTACATTAGCAAGATAGAATAACAACAATCAAGAGGCATGATCAAGCTCCCAGGATGAATATCCCATGGAAAACTAAGCATAAGAGCAAAGGAACACACAAGTGAAAAAGAGAATCGAATGAAGCTTTGATTGTCTATCCAACTAGTTATGGATTAGATCTAGGCTGATTGTAAAAGGAAGAGAATTCATACTCACTCTGGGGAAAAAAAAATCATGGTGGTCCACTGGGTGAGAAGGACCAAGTATACTCACTTTTGGGCCACGGAACTTCTAGTTGTCTATGAGGTGATAAAGCCCAAGAGGGGAGATACATACACTAGTTGGTATGCACTCACAAACACAAAGGTGGCTATGGGGAAAATTAGTTCCACTAGATGGGCTTCTCGCTCAACCATATCAAAGTTATACCTCCTGGTAACTTTAACAAGGTGCCACAAGGAAAAATATTGGTTCGTGCTTCATGAGACAAGCAAAGCTTCATACGCTTAAAACTCATGAACAAAAAGGAAGGTACCATAGACATGCAAGTTTGCATTATGCAAGGAGGCAAAAATGAAAAATGTAAAAATGTAAAAAGATGTTCAAAGGAGTCTTGTTAAGTTCATGCAAGGTTAGTCACTTAGGGAACATTGTGTCTAATGTCTCCAAGAGAGGACCAATTAAAGAATAGTATATTCACAACTTAGGGGATGCAATGTGTCACATCAAGCCACCAAGAGGAATTTAATATGCTAAGATAGATCACAATTATGAAGGACATCATACCCAATGTCATCCACAAAGTGACAAACACATCATATAAAAGACAAGGCTACACTAGGAACCAAGAATGCAAATGAATTCATGGTAATGTATTCCCCCCACTTTAGAGGAATTGTGACACATCATCCTGTGAGAAATTAATTTACAGTAGCAAAGGAAAGAAAATTCAAAAGGAAAACAAGACATGAGAGCCAACATGGAAAGCCCTATGCAAAGTCATATGTTTCGAAGTTAGGGTACATCATGTCAATGAAAATGAAAAAAAAGAAAGGGAGTTGTCTCCCAGAAAAGAGCACATCAAATAAATAAGTTATCTATGGATTTTGGGTTAGTATGTTCATTGCTGCAATGTTTTTATGAAAGAGCTCGGAACTGTCATCATTCCCCAAAGCACATAGAACTGGAGGAATGACAGAAAGAGAGCGAAAAACAAAGAAAAATAAAGTTTTTTTTGGGTCAACATGGAAGAGACATTGCGGTCTCAACACTTTGCATCATCCCCAAAAGGAAAACACAAGCAAAAAGAAAGAAAATGAAAAAGGCGAAAGAAAATGAAAAATCTTATGGGTCAACATGAAGGCTACATTATGGTTTCAATGCCTTACGTCATTCCCAAAAGGAATGCACAAAATAAAAAATAAAAAGGACCTTTTGGGTCAGCATGGAAGAGACATAGGTCATCTCTAGGCTTTGTGACACCCCCAAAAGGAGAACACAAAAAAAAGCGAAAAAAACAATGCACGCCAAATAGAAGAATAGAGGTAAAAATTGAAGAGGTGTACAAGGAGAGGGAACATCAAACACACGTTATGGGGGAACATGATACACACATGAAAATGAAAAATATAGAAATGCAAAAAGGCTAGCTAGGTGAATGCGAGTCAACAATCTAAAAATTCATCTGCCTCCCAATCATGTTCAATGTAATGCAAGGGCGGTTGACTGTCCAAAGGAAGAATTGCAAGCGTCGAACTAGGAGTCGTACCAGGTTCCTCACTTTGTTGAGAGGATTTATCATTTAAGCTCATGGTAGATGAAAATAAATAATTTAGATCATTGTGCACTTCTTCTATTTTTGCAATCTCCTCATCGTCATCATCATCAATTTTGATGACAACGGGAGGATGAAGGGTGATTTCCAAGGAAGGGTGTATTAAAAGTTGTGGCTGTTGAATTGGGTCATTTTTTGTGAAGGATGGATTGGACTATCGTGTGGTGGGTTAGGAGAAGGAGGGTGATCATCTATCACTTTTTTCAAAGGCAGAGATTGATTTTTTTTATTTTCTTCCATGCGAGATTGACGAGCGAGGAGACGATGACGATGCCTATGCTCACTAGCACCACATTTGCATTTAATTTTATTTTGAATTTGTTAAGGTGTAAGAGTGGATTGAGTCATCATAGGTTCTTCTACTTCAAAAGCAGGAAGAACAGAATAAACTGAAGAGGAAGGGTCAATCACTTTCTCTTTAGCTTTATACACTTGTTTAATTTGAGGAGGCACAACCAGATTGGTTTCATTTTCTCTTGGTCACTTAAACAATGGCAATGAAGTGTCGAAGGGTATTTGTTCATGAGGTCGTATTGTTTGTTTGATTTCAGACTCAGGTTGAAGCATGGTTTTGTCTATGATAGGAGGAGTGGAAGTGGATGGGACATGTTACGAAGAGACAATTCAGCTATTTGTTTGGCTTTGAACTTTTGATAGGTAATGAAAAATAAGTCCTTTCAAGGGGTGATGGGTTCCATTGGTTTAGGCCAAAAGGCTTCTAAGGAAAAATTACCTTTAGAGGATAATGGATTAAAGCGACTATGGTGTATGGTAAATATTTCATTGCCATGTGGAAACTTCAAACACTTGTGAACAACTAAGGGGACCACTTTCATTGGGTGAAGCCAAGGGTGACCTAGCCACAAACAAAATTGATCTGATTGTGGAATAATTGAAAATGTTACATCCAAAGTTTTGGGTCCTATCTGTAAAGGGAGTACGATCGATCTGATCATAGGGCATGCAAAACTAGTATGTGTCTTAATCCATGCAGTTAGTTTATTATATTCATCTTGATAGAGATCATGTAAGGGTATGTGCAGGATCATCATGGAAAAAATAGGCCCTTAAGTGGCAAAAAATTCTAAAAAATCAAAGTTAGGCAACTTGATGTAAAAATTTGAAAAATTTATCTATATTATTTCAAAAATATGTAATAATAGAATTTGTAGCAAATTGAATGTAGTTTCTAAACTACTAGGTTTATTTAAAAACAAAAAAAATCTATTTGGTGAAAAGTTGAAATTTCAATGCAGTAGTACTTAAATTTTAGGGAAAAAATAAGTAGGTGTCTGTCTGACCACCCTAACCAAAATAAAATGATATTATTTTTTTATAAGATCTTAGATATAAGTAGAGGACTCATGTCTTGATGTGATGAATATTTTTTTGTAATTTATTTCCAAGCAAATAATTAATTATGATTTTTTTATTACAAGTTTTTAAAAATATAAAAACTTGTATGTCTGACCACCTTAACTTTGTAAAAACTTCATGAAATTCATTTTTTTTAATCATATAGTATGTGAAGCATAGAATGTGATACATGTTTCAGATTCAAAAATGTGATTTTTTTGAAAGTTATAGATGTATTTCAATCATCCTATCAATCAAGACTTTAGTCATAATTCAAATAGAAAATGAATAATAATTATTTATTAAATTTAAAGTAAAGCATAATTTATATTGGTGGAAAGCTAAGAATCTGATTTAAAAACCCTTTTCATTTCATCAATTTTGGGTAAAAAAAAGTTGTCAGCCACATACCCTACACATACCCATCATATCACCACTATTTGGCCCATCATGATCTTGCACATACCTGTAATATTAAAAAATATTTTGTGATCATATTCTCACCACAGGCGGGATCTATTAATATCCCATTGGTGGGCTTATCATAGATTCTACCGACTATGTAAAGAGGACCATCGGGAAGTTTTTGAAGTATATCTTTAGTAGAAAAAGTGATATCAAGATATTTATTGTTTTGGCCCTTACAAGGGATAACATCTATCACACCCACAAGTTTATCCATAGCATTAACTTGGGTAACAATTGGAGTTATATAATGTTGTTCACTGTTTGTATTAACATTCATTACATCAGTGTTTGAAGGTTCACTAGCCTTGACAAATGAGATATTGTGTTTAGGCTTAGGATTGGTGAAGATTTGTAAATTTTGGTTAGGGGGTGCAACAGACTTATTACCTTGATTATAAACACCCGCAATGGACAAATGGCCTAAATCAATGAGGTCTTGAACTAAATGTTTTAGATGCTTATAGTGTTCAGTTTCATGTTCATTTTGGCAATGAAAAAGACAATAAGAATTAGTTTTGAAGGTGGGTGGTAATGGATGGGTGGGATCAAGTGGTTTAATGGGTGGAAAAGTGATCATGTGTTGCTAGAGCAATTGGTTCATTGTATTATGAAGGGTATCAGGTAAGGGAGTAAATTGTCTCTTGGGGTCCCCATAGGTATAAAGTACTATTGCTTTAATAGTTTCCACTTGGTTTAGAATTGGTTGGGTTGGTTGCAATTGTGGTGGAGGAGGTGGATTGAACTGTAAAAAGCCTCTATTTGGTTTGTGAAAGTTTTGATTGTTGGTTTGATTGTTGTGTTCAAGATTTTTAGCTTGGCTAGAAGTGGATTTTGAATCACAACTTGAAATTGAGTTATGGTATTCACACAAGGTTGTGCATAAGTGCATGAACAAAGGGAATTTCATCATAGTTAACTTATCCTGAAGGTTTGTGTGTAAATTTTTGATAAAAATCTTCTGCAGATGTGAATCAGGAATTTTGACATCTACTTGAGCATACAATGACTGACAACATGAAATGAAATCAATGATTTTCTCATCAACATTTTGTCTACAATGTATTAGATCAGCCATTATCTTTTTAGGGGTCATATGAACTTGGAAGTTACTTATGAAGGAATCTAAAAGATCATTAATTGATCATATGGAATGATTGGACAAGATGGAAAACTAATCTAAGGCAGTATCTTTCAAGGTCCTTGGAAAAATTCTAGCTAAGAGTTTATCATCAAGGACAAAATCATTGCATAAAGTTGTATAAGCATTAACATGGTTGATAGGGTCCCCTTTACCTCTGTATTTCTCAAACTGGGGCATTTCTATCCCTTATGGCATTTTTGTGCATAATATTTCTAAAGATAAGGGGCTACTACGAACATGGTATGTGGGTGGAGCGGTTTCACCTTGGCTAATGGTGGAAAGTTGTTGCATGGATGAAACGGTTGTAAGGAGTTGTGTAAAAATAGGGTTGGGGTAAGTGGTTTGAGGTGGAAGGGAAAATGATGATGGAGTGTAGGTGATGTTAGGGGAAGTGAAAGGAATAGTAAGGGGTGTGAAGGTTGTGGAGGGGACTTGTGATGCCACAAGAGAACTAGGAATGCTAGTTGAAATTGGGAAAGAAGGAGCCACATAACTAACATGGTGCATAGTTTTGGTGACTTGCGGATTGGTATAAGTTGGTAAGGATGCTATGGTTGAAGGGGGAGGAACTTGAGGTCCTCCTTGGCTTAAAGGAATTTTTGTGGATTGGGTATTAGAAGAGGCATGTTTATTGTAAATCTCAGAAATTTTATTCATAGCTTGCAAGCCATCATCACTTTCAATCAAGTGATGAAGGTTTTCAATTGTGGGTATGGTTGTGGTGGAAATGTTTTCAAGTGACAAGCCTTTTTGTAAATGTGAAAAATCCTCATGAATATTAATGATCTTTTTCTTGTGGGAAGGAGTTGTTTTGTGTGTCAATGTTCATTAGATGGAAAGGTGAAGGCATAGAAGTGGTATTGTCAATGCTTAATGCACCATTTTCCATACTAGGAGTAGGATCTCTTGAGATCCCAAGGTCCACAATGAAAGTGCTATCGCAAGAGGCCATGATTCTAGAACCTCGTCTCACTAAATTATTATCAATGGGGCACCAAACACTCATACAAGTACCACAAAAGATAGGGTGAATGTAAATGCAAAGTAATCTAGGAGTTCTAAATGCAAATGAAAAAAATTCTGCTAACTATAACAAAGAAGTAACTACAGAAAATAGAAATGTGAGAAAATACCAGAAAATGTCTGAAATTGTTGTTTAAAAAGCGCGGAGGGACTAATTCGCCTAGGGTGGTGAATAAGTCCTCGTATGATATTTTTTTATATTTTTCAGAAATTTTAAAATGATTCTAATGCTTTTCAAAATGTAATTACGGATGCAGTTTGCAGATTTTTAGTTTTTTCAATGATATGCAAGGAAAAAATGAAATCTAAACAAAGCTTTCACTAATGCAAAATGACAAGTCCTAGAATGCAAAACCAAAACAATATTCTAATTGAATGTTAATGCAAGTGTAATCTAGGATGCAATATGCAATTGGATTCAAAAATGCAAAGTGTTCAAAATGCAAGTTCACCAAAATGAACCATAGATTTTTGGCACCAATGCACTTCTCTAGCTCTTCTAGGGTTTTTCACATAGAAGGAGAGAGGTAGGGCAAAAAATGTTAAGGGGTTCATTCAAATTATGTTATGTATGATGTTATCTAAGCTAAATGAAGTGAACTAAATGTAAGTAAATTATCTATATGAATTATTATGAATGCAAAACTAAGATTTAAACTATGCTAGAAAACACATTGTGATATGCAAACAATAAACTAAGAATGAACAAAATGCAAAACATAAAGAGAAAGTCTAAATCAGAGTGCACCTGGGCAAGATTTGAGGAATCTAGGATGTCCTGAATGCTATTTGAGATTACTAAAAATCAATAGTTGGACTCATTTGCCCAGGGTGGCGAATTAGTCCTGCTACTGGTGAAATCTATCGAGAACAAAGTTTATGACTGTCGAGATCCGAATCTGAAAAAACCTAAATTTTTAGTCTTAAGGTGGGACTCATTCACCACTAGTGGCAAATTATTCCTCTCCCAAAATTTTGAGAAATCAAGAGACAACTCTACAACACAAGATTTGGAAATGTCTGCTTGTCGGGTTGTTGAAGTCAATTCTACAGGAAACAGACAAAAAACCTTCTCTAAGTTTGAAATATGATTGATTTGACTTGAAACACCTAGTTAACTTCTTGACCACTCTTCAATCACCTAAATTCTTTTTTAAATTTGCATACAAAGGTCAAACCCTTGTCGATGAAAATCTAAAGTTGTATCAATGGATGCTCCAAAATGCTTGATTTGTGCTTGATTTGATGTTGTAAGATGCTTGAATGCTTGAATGGATGAAAGGATTGCTTGAATATGATGTGAGAATGTTGGAGGATCTAAAATGAGGTGAAAAATCACTTATTTATACAAAATTGTGCCTTAGTAACCTGTTCATACCTCATCATAGCCTAACATCAAGTGATTTTGAATAAAATCCCGAAAGGAATTTTGAAAAATTTTGAATTTGGAGCCAAGGGGGACACATTTTCCACCCATGGTTAATGGGTCTCACCTAGGACCAAAAAATGGATGTCAAGAATTATCTTGTATTTAATGTTGTTTGTTGGGTTTACATTTAAAAATGCACTTAGTTAAAGCTTATAAAGGTATAAAAGGGTCAAATAAAGCATAAGAAATGGGTAAATGGTGAATTTGTGCCTAGAAAAGTGTGAAATCATGTTAGAAGACTTTACAACACTTCAAAATAGGACTTGATTAGTGATGAAAACGGTGATTTTTAGGTGAATTGCGATGAATAGAGTCTAGAAGAGTGTAGAAATGTTTTACAACACTTCACAACAACTTCACAAGATGTCAATATTTGAATTTTAGTGCATAAATAGGCATGTTCAAGCCAAATTACAATATAAAATCAAAGAAAAATAGACCAAACTTCATGAAACAAGACCTAAAAGGCCATGAAAATGACCAGGGGCCATTTTTCTATGGCACACATACCATAGATCTTACATTTTATTTTCTAACTTGTAGATAAAAATTGCATGTTGATGTATGGGCAGGCACCAAATTCCCCCTTGCAGATTGTTCTCTTGCTAAACTTTCCATGTAGGGTCAGGTATTCTTCAAGTTGGAAGAATTTTGGGGAAGCGTAAGCTTCGTGGTTTGGCAGTAACGCAATTTAGCCATGTTGTCATCCACCAGTGGAGGCAAGCGTCAAGAGGAACATTAGTTGTTCACAAGACTATTTTAGTCTAAGATGTAACTTGATGTAATACTTCTTGTATTTGATGTAAAGTTGTACAATGTAATGACTTTGTGGCCTTAGGAGCCAAGTCAAACCTTATATTGTAATTTGACTTTTGAAATGAATATACTAATCATTGACTCATATTAAATGAGCATGTGTAGCTATGATTGACTTTAGCCACTAGTTATGTCTTTTTAATTTGAAATATATTCATCTGTCATTTACAATAATGTTAATTAGGTAATAATTTAGGATGGGTTATTACATTTGGTATCATAGCTTAGGGTTCAATTTTAGGCCTTTTGAGTCTACCATAGTTTCACTAGGGATAGTTGACCCTTGACCAATATTTAGTTGTCCTAATAATTGACCAAAATTGGATTGAATGCAGGTATGGGAAGGTCAAAGGTAGCATAAAGGAAAGGGAAAACTATTAGGACCTCACATAAGAATTACATAAAGGAAGAAAATGCCAAGATAGAAGTTCAATCAGAAATTCCTAATGATGAAACTCTAGCTCAGGCCCTTACATGACTTAAGCTAGAGAGAGGCTTGAAGATTGAGGAGAAGCGAACACCTAAGATTAAAAATATTTCTGCAATTTGATACTGGCCTCTAGGGTGTGGACCCAATGCACCCTTGTTTACTAAAGAGGAAAAGGAGAGCCTGCGTGCTCAAACATCCTCTTCTATAAATTTTTATGTAAATTTAGATGAGGACCCAAAGGAATGTCCTCTTCCTGATGTCGAGAAAATGGAATGATGTAACAAGAAGCCTTTTGTAAATAAGGGTCTATTGGCTCACCTTTAATATAAATAAAATCAGATAATATTTTTGGTGTGATCAAATGAAGGACTCCAAAATGTGTTTATTATGCATGGATGTGTATGTCTTCTATGAGTAAGGGATGTATGCATGTGTGAATTATGTGATATAGAATAAGGAATTTTATTCATAGAACCTAATGTTGAGATGCGATAAACAAGAATGTGTTGCAGGATTAAGTGTGAGGCAACATGGTGACCACCAAGTAAGAGATGAGTGGTACTAGTTCTTATAATGGACCTAACAAGAGGCTGGAGAAAATTCTAGAGCTTCTAAATTGGAAAAAGTCTTACATGGATCACATAGAGCAAGAAGTCTGAGTGGCATGCAAGGACTATGACCATAGGAATATAGAAGGAAATCAAGGAGATGGTGGTCTAGGGGTAGGTCCATAAGGATGAATTGAGGAAGAGCTTGGAAAGGATCTCAAATGGGTAGCACCCCCAAGTTCGATGGTAAGGCTAGCAGAGCAGGAGCTGAGGCTTGGATTATAGAGATGGAAAAATACTTTGGGCTCTGTAACCTTTCTGAATATGCCAAGGTGGCATGGGATACATATCAACTCTCAGGTGAAGAAGCTACTTGGTGGCATAATGAGAAGATAGAAAGGAATCTTTAGCCCGCTGAGATCACTTGGGAACTCTTCCTCCAATATTTTAGGAAGAGATGGTTACCACAACTTTTCTATGACAAGAAAGTTATGGAATTTCAAAATCTAACTCAGGGAAACATGATTGTGATCCAGTATTGGGAAAAGTTCACCAACCTGTTGTAATATGTGTCATAGTATTAGGGAGATGAACAGTTTTGTATCTAGAAATTCATAATGGGACTGAGATCACACATAGGAGCTGAAGTGGATATGCATGAACCTCTTACCATGAATGAAATCTTCCAAAAAGCCACCAAATAGGAATAGAAACTGCAAAAGTTATCCAATCTCCATAACGTCTTGAATCCTAAGTTGCGGTATGAGAAAAAGAAATTTCATAAAGGATATAAGAGCCATCAGATCCACAATCTCAATAGGTGAAGTGAGTCGTAGGAGAGGGGTAAATATGTTAATGGTGGAAAGAACAAGAAAGAACACAAAAGCAATGGTAAAGATGACCATAAGTAGAAGAGCTTTAGAGAGGACAAGCCAGGAGGTCGCAAAGGGCCTTGTGATGGATGTTATACTTGTGGAGGAAATCATTATGCCTCGAATTTTCCTCAGTGGTCAAAGTTTAGGAAGGAAGGAAGCTATTAGCAGAGTTAGGATCACTAGATCCATGTTGTAGTGGATAATAGATAGGCACTGTATCAGTATTCACCAATTCAGCTAGAAGGTAAGCTCTATGGCCAATCTATCTCTATTTTAATTGATACTAGAGCTACTAAATGTTTTATAGATCCTAGAATAATATCCAAGATACCCATTAGACCTGGATATATGGAAAATCCATGGACAGTCCAATGTGGTAATTGAGCAGAGCGGAGGGTAGATAGCTATCTCTTTTGCAATGAGTTAGAGCTTCCAACCTTTAAAACTCAGGTCAACTTGTATGAGGCACCTTTAGGCTCATATGATGTAATTTTGGGAATAAACTGGTTAACTAAGCATAAGGCTATAGTAAACTATAAGGATAAGGTGGTCAACTATCTAGATGATTATGGAAACCCAATTGAGGTTTGTGGAATGCAGAGACCCTTAGAGATTAGACAAATTTCTATGATGCGACTCAAGAAGGCTCATCAAAAGGGATGTGCAATTTATGTTGTGCATGTCAGTAATCCTAACAACAAGGAACCATTTTTAGATGATTATCCTATTATCAAGGAGTCCCAAGATTTATTCCATGATGAACTTACAGAGTTTCCTTTGAAGTGGGAATTTGACTTTTCTATTGACCTTGTTCCAGGATCTAAGCCTCAATCGAAGGCACCTTATCAAATAACCACCATAGAACTCTATGAGTTGAAGGCCCAGTTAATGGAAATGTTGGTAAAAGGGCTTATAAGACCCAGTGTGTCTCCTTTGGGAGCACTAGTTATCTTTGTGATAAAGAAGGATGGAACCTTGTGTCTGTGTATAGATTATTGGATGTTGAACAAGGTGACCATAAAGAATCGGTATCCACTCTCGAGGATTGATGAGTTGTTTGACCAAATGAAAGGAGCAATGGTGTTATCCAAAATTGACCCTAGGCTAGGGTACCATTAGTTGAGAATTAAGGAAGAAGATATTCCAAAGACTGCATTTAGAACTTGATATGGAGATTACAAGTTCACAATGGTACCTTTTGGTTTGACTAATGCACCAACATCTTTTATGAACCTCATGAATAGTGTATTCAGAGATTGCTTGGATGACTTTATTTTGATCTTCATTGAGGAAATCCTAGTCTACTCAAATATTGTCAAAGAACATGATAGGAACTTGAGGATAGTTTTTCAATGGCTGAGAGAAAGGAAACTCTTTGGGAAATTTTCCAAGTGCTCATTCTATCAGGACAGGGTGCACTATCTAGGCCATATCATTTTAGCTAAAGGAGTCTTAGTAGACCCTAACAAAATCAAGGTGATCATGGAATGGTCATTGCCTTAGAATGTGTCAGAAGTCTATAGCTTCATGGGCCTTGCAGGATACTATAGGAAGTTTGTGCAAGGGTTATCCCAGATTGCATCTCCTATTACCTCACTCAAGGAAGGGAATGTAATTTGAATGGACCGAGAAATGTGAACAGGAATTCCAACTCTTGAAGGAGAGGCTCACAACAACACCAATGCCAACCATCCCTAATCCTAATGGGAGATTCATAGTAATCACGAATGCTTCATGAGAGAGATTGGGAGTAGTATTAATGCAAGACGAACAAGTGGTATCATATGAATCAAGGAAGCTCAAGAAGCATGAAGTGAACTATTCACCTCATGATTTAGAATTGGCCACAATAGTTCATGCCTTATAGATGTGGAGGCATTACCTATTGGGAAAGACATTTGAACTCAAGACATACCACTTAGGATTGAGATACATATGGTGGCTGGAATTCCTTAGTGAGTATGACTTTGGAATTGAGTATATAAAGGGAAAAGAGAATAGAGTGGTTGATGCTCTTAGTATACAAGACATATGGTAGCCATGATCTCAACAAGGTCTAACTTGACATAGCAAGTGATTCAGTATCTACCAGAGGATGAGAACTATGAGAAAGTGAAGAGTTCCCTAGTAGCAAATATTTTAGATCATCGATTTGATGGGTATGAGATCGAACTGGATGGTATTTTTAGATATCAAAGAAGAATGTATATTCCTAACTCTGGAGAGTTCAGAAAGTTGGTTTTAGAAGAGGTTCATAATGTACCTTATTTAGGACACCCTGAAGTATCCAAGATGATCACAGAGTTGAAGACTCTATATTTTTGGCATAAACTCAAGAAGGATGTAGTGGAGTACATAGCCAAATGCTTAGAGTGCTAGTGAGTCAAGGATGAGCATGCACATCCAATTGGGTTACTATATTCTCATGACATACCTGAGTGTAAATGGCAGGTGATTAGTATGGATTTTTTACAGGGGTTGTCATTGAGCAAGAAAAAGCATGATGTTATCTTGGTCGTGATTGATAAGTTGACTAAGGTTGTGCACTTCATTCCAAGAAACCTTAAGGATGGATCATTGACCTTGGCTAAAAAAATTGTCTAGGAGATCTTTTTGATTGCATGGAGTGCCAGAGACTATCATTTTTGATAGGGACACACGGATGACCTCAAGGTTTTTGACAACCCTCAATGCTACATTAGGGACAAACCTAGATTTTAGCTCGACTTATCATCCTTAGACTGGTGGGAAGATAGAGAGGGTGAATCAGGTATTTGAAGACCTCATCTGAATGTATTGTATGGACCAAAAATATAGGTGGGAAGAATCTTTTCCTTTGGTAGATTTTTCTTACAACAACTCTTACCATACATTCCTAGGCATGGTGCCATTTGAAGCTCTATATGGGTGGAAGTGTCATACCCCCATCAGTTGGGATAAATTTGAGGACATGATCATAGTAGGACCTGAAATTCTTAATGAAATGGAAGAAAAAATGAGGGTCATTAAGAGTAGACTAAAGGAGGCAGTAGACAGACAAAATATTTATGCCAACAAGAATCAAACTCTTAGATAGTTCGCAA
Organism: Sequoia sempervirens; assembly: GCA_007258455.2. Taxonomy (NCBI): domain Eukaryota; kingdom Viridiplantae; phylum Streptophyta; class Pinopsida; order Cupressales; family Cupressaceae; genus Sequoia; species Sequoia sempervirens. The sequence continues at coordinate 149,981,378 of VDFB02256132.1, read as the reverse complement.
CCGGGGACAAAGTTTTCTTGAGAGTTAAACCTCATAAAATTTATATTGCTTTTGGAAAGTCTTCCAAGTTGGCCCCAAGATATGTGGGGCCATTTGAAGTCTTGGAAGTGATTAACCCAATTTCTTATAGACTAGGTCTACCACCTACTCTGGCTCAACTTCATAATATGTTTCATGTTTCTTTGCTTAAGCCATATCATCCTAATGTGACTCATGTGCTTGATTGGAAATCCTTACAGGTATAGGATCTAAGAGTGGTACTAGTGGAACCCATTAGAATCCTAGATAGATGCAATGTTAAGTTGCAAAGAAGAGATATTGCTCAGTTTAAGGTCCAATGGGACCAGTACTTAAAAGACAATGCTATTTGGGAGGATGCGAAAAAAATAGAATGCTCCTTTCCACATTTGCTTTCTTGAGAAAGAGACTTTAACAATTTTTCTTGAAAATTTTTGGATTGAGATATTATGATGTTCTATGCATTAATTTTGATTGCGATGTTGAAATAGACATATATTCTTTAATTTGATGTGATGTTGAATAGGAATATATAATTTGAAGTGATGTTGAAATACGCATGCATGCTTAAATTTGACATGATATTTTTTTTTATTTACTAGACATCGGGATGATGTCTCTTCCAAGAGTGGAAGGATGTCATAACTGAATTTTATTGCATATTTATTATAATATGGTAAATTGAATTATTGAAGAAATTCAATATATATTAAATGGAAATTTTGGAATTTTTGAAAATAGACTGAAAGATGTTGATTGATGTTGACTATGCGATCTTTTGAAATTATCTTATATGTTATCGAGAATTGAACGTTACTGATAAATTTTTCAAGTGCAAATGTGTGCAGTTGCAAGGTTCCAAGTTGAAGGATGATAGAATGGTTGAAGTAGGAGTTTTTAGCTAGATCAAACGGTAAGCTAGTTTGAATCTAGGTGCACACACCACAAATGGCATGATGACTTGCATTTGAACTATTTTTCATATATAGAAGAACGTAATTACATGACTTGAATTGTTTTAGTGATTGAAACTGAATGGATTGTAGATTAAATTGTCTACCTAAACTCCACATTTTGAAGAAAATGAAAGAACATATTTTAAAGTATGATTAAAAGTGATAAGAGTTTCATCATGTAAAAATTATATATGGATGCTCGAAGTGAAATAAAGTTCCTATTTTATTAAGTCATAGTATATGAAACTCATAAACTCCTTCAAGGAAAAAATCTACACACACACACACACATATATATACATATACATATATGTATTCACATTTATATATATATATATATATATATATAATAGAGAATATTTTTAATGTGAATGAATTTCATATAAATACATATAAATATATATACATATATATTATATATATTATATATATGCATATACATACTTATATTCTTTTGAAAATTGAATTTGATAGCCAATATTAACCATATTGAATTATTTAAAAATCGAATGAAAATCATGAAGGCATCCCATGAAGGAAGTGGTATGCCATAAACATTATGGCAATATTTGAACCAAGGTAGTGGTCAGTGGTTATGACAATAATGCCATAATGGTAATGCCCAACCACATGCAAAAATAATTATTTCCATTTTTAATTGATAACCCTGGGAAAAAGCACAACAAATTGAATCGACTAGCTTGAAGGAAAAAAGCAAGGAAGAGCTCATGGAAGTGGGAAATCAGAGGCAAGTTTCACAAAATCTTGATTAATAAGGTAAGCTAATTTATTTTAGAAATGGGCTTGATTTTTCTATTATCATTTTCCTCAATATGTGAGTGGTATTCTTCCATTCTATTGAATGATTCATTAGCATAGTAAAATGAATTTTTTTGTTGAGTTGCCACAACCATGAGTCAATTATTTTGTTAATGTTGATCACCTTTTTTTGGGTTGCATAGCCAGTGGCCTGCCTTGCATGAAGTATTATCTAAGTTAGAGCCTTATCAGCTAGCTCACAAATCTAGGCCAAGGATTAGAGCCATTAAGATGTGGTTGTCACTTAAACTCGCATGATGGTGCTAGCTATACGATGGCTATTAGAATTTCATTTTGATTCAATTGTGTATTTATGTATGCTTAATCTTGTAGAGGATCGATTGTTGATCCTATGGGAAGGGTATAATATCATGTCTTCTTCTCAAATGTATTAATTTCTTTTTATTGGTTGGGTTGATAATGGTAAAGGGGATTAAAAAAATGCTTAAGAATGTGTTATATGTATTATATTGTCACCATGGTTCAGTAGGAGTGGTGGTGAAATATTAGTTTAAGATTCATTAAACCCAAGTAGGGTTTGATTTGTATGATCGATAGGCTATTTCTTTGTAACTAGTATAGATGAATATGCCTACCCATTATGAGTGGTGTAAGTCCAGCATGCCTTTAAGGGCATACCTATATATGACCCTTGTTAAGAAAGAAATGCATCAGACCTATAATAAATAGTCAATTCTAGAGCGACCAATGAATGTTTTCTTTGTAACCTTGAAAAGGCATGAGTTCTGCTTAGAACACTGAAACTTTTAAGTTTTGTCTCATAACTGAAATACTTGTTCAATATTTCTATCGATGAGCTTGTTGATCTTAGAATCATTTCATTTATAAATAGTTGCACATTGAATTTCAGTAATGATAAGTGTTCAAAGATCTAAATAATAGGCATTATGTTTTCATGTATGAAGCTAGGATAGCTTGATTTATTAGTGTAATCTTATTAGCTTGCTTTGATATTGACAGATGAGTTAGTTGTAGACAATATTTGTTATTGGAAAAACAAAATTGTTCATTGTAATATAGCCCTATTCTATTAAAATAGTGAATATTAAATTGTAATGTTATCATTTAGTGTATAAATAGCTTGAAACAACGTACTAATATCTTAAACAGTGAGTGTCCTACTGGCAACGATATTGTTTTGTCATAAATTGTTACAATTTTTTAGCGAGAAACAACATTGAGTAATTTTAAATAATGAATGTTTTGTTTGAAATGACATTGTTTTGTCATAAAATGTAATTGTTTAGTCAGAAACAATATTGTATTGATGTAAACAGTGAATGTTCTATTGCAAACGACATTGATTTGTTGTAAAGTTATATGTGTAGCTGAAAATAGTCGTGTTCATTAAACTATTTAGCTGGAACAACATTAATTAGTTGTAAACTGCGAATGTTCTATATGAAATAGCTTGTTTTATAACTATTTAGTAGGGAACAATACTAGTTATGTTAAGATAAGTGAATGGTCACATGTAAACAACAATGTTAGAGTATCATAGTTTTGTGTGAATGCCAAAGAAGCAACACTTTGTGCAAAATTGTTAATATAGACTTGTTTTGGATTCTTTATTTTGATAAAAGAACATCAAATGGAATATTATTCAATGATTACAATCTAATTTAATGGTTTATTTTAGAATGTATGCACAAACCAAAAACTTAAGTAGGCACATATATGTGTGTATGCACATAGACTTCTAATGCAAAGTATGGTGGAGGTTATCAACACTATCTCTAATGAACAAAATTTGCAATCTTGAAACCCTAACTTGGTGGTTTTCTCATAAATTCGCCTATTCCCCTAGTAGTACTCCAAACAAGGGTTTTTCATCATATCCTTTCGAGAAGACCTCAAATAAAAAAATTGAACATCATTTAGGATACCCTTTATGCCACTTTTAAACATACCAAAATTGTATATATGTTTTTTTTGTAACAACACCCTCAATTTTGGACTGCTACGCTCTAACTAGGCCTAATTAGGCTTGTTTTACAAAGCAACAACAGGGATTTCAGTATCCAAACTATAAACCTTCACTCCATAGCATTTAACATGTCACATGGGGTCTGATTATGCATTTTCTATCAATTGGAACAATCTTCAAATCACTTATCTACTAAACCCTAAGTCTACCTATCCTCCTAAGCCTAATACATAGAGATATTAGGCTAGGGCTGCATCAAACTCAGCCATAACTCCATCCCCTGCTTCTAAAAATCCTACAATCATTAAAAACATCCTAAATACTTCCATTCCATCAATTATCAGAATTTTCCACTAGTGGAATGGCTCAAAAACTCATTTTTTCAATCAAACCCTCTTA